>CM077149.1:142038461-142532812 GCA_039583875.1 Platanthera guangdongensis | reverse complement strand
CCTGGGAATTTATTTCCGCGTGATATGGGTTCATGTACCCGAAGAGGGTCCCTCACGCGCCGGGAGATTTGGTTGGGGATGCCTCCGCATTCGACTGCAGTCAGCCACGGATCGGATGTCACGTGCCCCTCAATGGCCCCACAGTGGTTCTAACAGTGCCTGATATTGAAGTCAAAAAATTTCGTCATATCATGAGTTCATGTTGCCGCAACATATTTAGATGCAAGGTAACAAAGTGGAAGGTGGGTGCAGTTGATGGAATGGAGATAATGTGATGATGATAATAAAGTCTCTCCTCTTGATGGTTGATATAGGCACAACTTGGGGATCGAAGGACGATGAAGTGTTCTGGGTCTGTCTCAAAAAGACCATCGCCGAGAGATCAAAAGGATGTTGGGTGCGCCACATGGAATGGACGGCGATATCCGAGCGTGTGTCGCGACTTGTTAAAAGGGATGGTTCAGTCCCAGACTGCCTAGCGTGCTCCTTAGTCCTGGGTGCATAAGCGGTGTGGCCACTCCTCCCCTAACCACGTGGTTTTGGCGAGTGACGTCACAATGTTTTATATGGTATCAGAGCAGGGGGGCACGTGGGAGGGGGGTGTTGGGTGTGCCACGTGGAATGGACGGTGATGTCCGAGGGTGTGTCGCGACTCGTTAAAAGGGATGGTTCACACCGCCTAGCGTGCTCCTTGGTCCTAGGTGTATAAGCGGTGTGGCCACTCCTCCCTAACCGCATGGTTTTGGGGAGTGACGCCACAAAGCTTTACAAATGAAAGCATCGAATGTCAGATAGGGGCGAGGAAGAAGTTGAGTCAGTAAGTTCATCGTATGAGGAGGTTCATGTTCCATGTACATTCCTAATTACTATCGATTACAAGAAATGTAAAAATAAAGGTATGACTAACAGTTTAAGAATATTTAATTCTTTGGAGGTTCATGTTCCATGTACATTCCTAATTACTATCGATTACAGGATATGACAAAATAAGGTATGACTAACAGTTTAATAATTTTAATTCTTTTGCGACTTTGAAAAAATAACCGGAAGGAGAAACCATTGTTGACTTTTGCTAAAGTCAACCAGGCACAAAAACAAATGGAAACCCTAATGGAACAAGCATACGAGCAATTTTAGGAATACCTAAGAAGAACAACAATTGCATACCAGGGAGGTGCAAACTCGATAAAGAGAAGAATCTGAGTAAGAGTACAATTTTCTGTATGTGAAGGAAATGCTTTCTTTAAACAATAGAAACGACCAAAGTCCATTAAGCGATGCACACATCGAAAGCTCTATCTTCAATGAATTCAATAATGCAACTGTAAAGTTGTTGCTAGGATTGACCAACTAAAACTTATTCAAGCTTCTGCGATTACTCATCAAGAGAAACCTCGTTTTTTAGTCTACCTATACGTCATAGGGTAGGAATCTCTATTGATGTTGAGAACATCCATGGAGATTCAAATCAAGTCTAGTTATTACACAGATCTCCTAACTGTCGGAGCCAAGTCATGGACCTAATGTTGATGGTGCTCGGAGACACCAAAAGCTATAGGCCTCTTGATACGAACACGAGAAATCCAGTAAGGGGGAGGGACGGCGGAGGTGAGGAAGAGGAAGAAGAGAGAACGAGATGAAAACCTAGGGAGCAACCCTAAATTTCATACATCCAAGCATAATAAAAAAGAGTACAGCGCGACCCCTTTATAGGTGTGGGGTGTGGATAACGAACACAGTCCAAAAATAAAACGCACACACAACATAAAATAACATAACAAATGCAATATGGTAATCATGTTGGTGGCGCGTCTTCAGTCTCTCCTCCTCCAGACAGACCGTCATAATTTCCCTCCGCGTGTGGAACCGCCATAGTGTCTCGTCAGTGCGTGCGCGTCCCATCGGCATGGGTAACCGTAACAATGTCGCCGTCTGGAAAATATGCTTTGTCCCCAATACAACAATTGGAGGGGTGGCGACAATAGTGATCCTGGGGCAACCACGTAGCTTCGGACTCCAGACGGTAAGGCCCAGTAACATAGGCCTCCTGCGAGCCAGGGTCCCCCTAAAGGCGGTAACGGCGATCAAGTAGCTTGGCTGGGTAGAACGGCGTCAACTGCCATCTTTCTTCTGGACCAGAGAAGGTTGGGTTGGTGGTAGTACTTCCGGCGGCTGGATGACGTCGATGAACGCAGTAGAAAGCTCCTGGAGGTCTATCAAAAGAAGAAGTGCCACAACGGGTGGGCCTGAGAGGCAACATGGTTGGATGACGTCGGTGGAGCCCATCTCCCATACAAATCATAACCTCCGGAGAGGGAACCCATGGGAGACGAAGTTGCTACACCAGGTGCTCAGAAATGAGGCTGTGGTTTGCGCCGCTGTCCAGCGTGATGATGATTGGGCGATCCCACAGTGTGCCTGAGAGCTGCATGGTCTGCTGGCAGGGAATCCCGCCCATCGAGGCACGAGATAGCTCCGGGCGGTGGAACGTAATCGCGGTGGGGTTGAGAGGTGTATTTCCCGCTGAAAGCTCGAGGGCTTCAAAGTTGGTCAAGGTCACCTCAGGATCCACGTCATCGATGATGGCGTGGAACTCCTTCACGACGCACTCATGGTTGGGAAAGTAGGGTTGGCGGCACCGAAAACAAAGACTCTTGTTGTGAAGCTCATTGTAATAACTATTCGAGATGCATTGAGGGACTGGTGGGCGGTCGGGCCGGTTTCCTCAAGGCGGCGGCCGCGGTGGAGGGGTCGTAGCTGGTGGTCGCCAAGGCGGCCGAGGCTAGTGGTGGTAGGCCGAGGGGAAAGGACGGCCTCCACAAAGAGCGTCAAGTCCATAGTGTCGGAGACTGTGTGGGGGTGGTGTATGCGAAGGCGAGAGCGGATATGTGGCAGTAGACCCTGCATGAAGAAGCTCAGATAATGATCGAGCGGTAACTCGGGAACGTGGGAGACCAGGGCGACGAACTCATCCACATAGTCGTCCAGGCTAGCTGTCTGGCAAGCGTCGCAAAGACGCTCGATAGCGGAGGACTCGGAGTAGCGAGTATCATACCGCCGGATCATCTCCTGCTTGAGATCAGCAACGAAAGGCACGGGTTGGTTTGGCGGAGCCACTGAGCCGAGTAGAGTGCGGCCAAGCACCATCGTAGACACCTTATCGTGCTTCAGTGTGGAGTTGAGGTCAAAATATTGCTCCGCCTTGGCGATTTAACTCATCGGGTCAACGTCGACGAAGGCAGGAATGTCAAGGGAGAGGGCGGACTGGCCCAAAATGGGCGGAGGGGTCCCTGAAGGAATGAACTGCGGTCCGACGCGAAGGAGAGAGCCGTTGTCCGTAGGCAGGCCGGAGTCAGACGCGGCGAAAACGACGGTGGTGGACACCTGGAGGGATTTGATCTAGGAGTGAAGGGTGAGTAGCGAGGTGTGTATGGAGGCAACGAGTTGTTCTTGAGCCTCCAAGCGGCGTCTTAGGGCTTCGGTGGTCACATCCAGAGGAAGATCTCCGGTCGAGCGTGTCGGGAGCCATGGGCTGGGTGTAACGCCTCTGATTTTTCAATGTTTATTTTAAATTTCTGTAGTGACGTAATAATGATTTTAAGGTGTTACGTTGAGGGGCGGAGGTATATAGGGGTCTGTGGGGGCCCGTGCCCCCACGTGGTTTTCGGTCTGGTTCAGGTGAACCACAGTCCGCACTTCGCAGCCGAGTAAACCCTAAGCCTGAAGTATTTTTTGCGGGCTGCGACATTTCCTCCCGATTCCTGCCGGCTGCTATTCGCAGTGCCGCTCGATCCACCGACCGGCTCTGCCCCTGCTGCTGCTGCTCGATCAGCTGTGGCAGTGGCGATGTGCCTGTCTGGCTGTCTTTCAGGTAAATTTCTTCCCCAATATTTACCCGATGTTTTGTCTTTCAGTTAAATAGACAGGATTTCCTCCCATTACTGGCTGCTGCAGTGCTGCTGCTCGTTAAATATTTACCCGATGTTGTTTTTCAGTAAAATCGATCCGCTGTAAAATTTCTTCTGTTTTGAACTGAACTTGTTGTTACATGTCCAACCATTACTTAATAATGAATATGTGATTTGAGTTTCTTAAGATTGTCATTTTGACTTACTTAAATGGACATTATTTTTGACATGAACTTTAATCTTGCCTTCAGATTGACGAGAATATTCAGCGAGAAATTATTAATCATAGATCTTGAGGCATCCCAACATTATTCGGTTTAGAGAGGTAAGCATGACCGATTGTGCTTCTATAGTTCTATACTTTTCGGTTCTTTGTTTTAGTTTGAAAACCAGGCTATGTGCCTATGTCAGTAATGTCACCAATGTGGTTTCTCCTTTGTTATCATTAATCATTTTGGTCACCTTTTGTTCAAAAATTGATCGTGGAATCTAGAACTTGTAACACATCTATCTAGTTTAGCAAAAATTCAAAAGCCCGGCCGACAGTCGTCATATGAAACAATCAAGTTCCAACAAGCACATATATAAAATCATTTTTTTGTGATTTCCAGCAGGTTCTTTCATTAGTAAAATCATTTTTGTGCATTGGTTTGTCCCTTTGTGGCAACCTAAGTTTGTGCATTGGTTTGTGGAAATTTATTCTACAATATAGGTTAGTAATTTCCCTCGCGGGCCTGGTACGGTCGCGCTTGGCCGTAGGGGCGTTGCCCCGTGTACCGTCTATGCAAATACATTAGTTTACTTTTAATCAAATGGTACCACCAGGCTAATAGAGACTTCTCTTTTGCTCCAATCAGATTTCGGATTGGATAAGTTTATTACACGAACAAAAAGACAAAGAGAAATTGGGTGTACTTCAACTCCAACTCCAACACAACCTCCAACACCAACAACAACACCAACTCCAACTTCTACTTCAATCACTCATAGAGAAGATGCAGTAATATCTGATCCAGGCTTAAGGCCTCCTCTTTACAATATCTCTAAAGATTCGATTGAGAGAGAAAATATTCGAAGATCGTATTTGATTAAAGGTCCAAACCAACCAATTCTAAAAGAGTATCCTGCTACTAAGACTACAACTCAAGACAAAGCTCGTAGATTTTGTGCAAAATGATATACAAAAAAGGTTTATGCTCAATGGTTAGAATACAGTGAAGCAAAAAATGTAGTTTTCTGTCTATTTTGTTATCTTTTTTGCTTTTGAGTTTGAAGATACAGGTGGTGGTCATGAAGCATTTGTTGAATGTGGTTTTTCAAATTGGAAGAAGAAAGAACGTTTGATTATGCATATTGGGGATAATTTAAGCATGCATAACAAATGTAAGGTAGCATGCGAAGATTTAATGAACCGAAAAAAGCATATAGATATAACTTTTGACAAGAGAAATGTCAAATGGAATTGACTACCGTATAAGATTAAGTGTCAGTGTATCTTGTATCAGATTTCTTCTAAGACAAGGGTTAGCATTTCATGGTCATGATGAAAGCGAAGAATCATTAAACAGAGGAAATTTCCTGGATTTATTAAAATTTCATTCACTTTCCAATGATGAAATTAAAAGAGTAGTTTTCCTCAATGCTGCTGAAAATGCAAAAATGACTTCTCCTGAAATTCAAAAGCAAATTTGCAGTGTAATGGCAGGTTTAACAACAAAGGCAATTATCAAAGATATTGGAGATTCATTCTTCTCTTTGTTGGTTGACGAGGCTCGGGATATTTGAACTAAAGAGCAAATGAGTGTTGTCCTGCGATATGTAAATAAGAATGGTTTTGTAATTGAAAGATTATTGGCTATGGTCTATCACTTAAACATGAAATTGATTCACTACTAGATACAAATGGTTTGAGTTTATCAAAAATTCGTGGTCAGGGTTATGATGGTGCTAGCAATATGAGTGGACGGTTTAATGGACTTAAGAGTTTGATATTGGCAGAAAATAAATCTGCTTATTATGTACACTGTTTTGCTCATCAGCTTCAACTAGCACTGATTAAGGTTGCAAAAGGACACAAAAATATGAATACTTTTTTGATTTTTTACGCATCTTAACTAATGTTGTTAGTTCTTCATGTAAAAGACAATCGATTCTTCGAGAAACACAAGCTATGAAAATTAATGAAGGCATCGCTTTGGGTTTAATTGAGACAAGACGCGGGTTAAATCAAGAACAAAATTTAAAGCGACATGGAGACACCCGTTGGAATTCACATTATGGTACAATTCTCAGTATCATTTCATTATTTCCTTCTATCGAAGCTTTGCTTAATGTTTTAAATGAAGACACTTCATTTGGAGAAACTAGCACTGGGCCTATAATATTTTGAAGGAGATAGACTGCTTTGAGTTTGCTTTTACATTGCATATGATGAAGACAATACTGGGGATTACATTTGAGTTATCTCAAGCTTTGCAAAGAAAAGATCAAGACTTATTAAATGTCATGCGTTTTGTTAATATTACAAAGAAGAGACTTCAAGACCTAAGAACTGATAGTGCTTTTGTACAATTGGTCACTGAAACGTCCATGTTTTGTGAAAAAATATGAAATTGAGATTCCAACGATGGAAGATAATTACTTACATCCTGCAAGAAGCAAACGAGAGGTTCAAAAGAGGTCTAATCTACATTTTTACAAGGTTGAGTTGCTTTTCACAGTGATTGACTCTCAATATCAAGAGCTGAATGATCGTTTTGATAATGAAAATATTCAGTTGATTTCAAGCATGACTTGCTTCAATCCTCGAGATTCATTTGTTGCTTTCAATAAGGATAAATTAATTGAGTTAGCTCATTTTTATCTGGTAGAGTTTAATGAAAAAACACTTTTAATGTTTGACAGTCAACTAATAAATTGGTTTTATGATGTGTCAACTCATGAAGATTTTTGTGATTTAAATGAACTTGGTGAACTTGCCCAAAAATGGTTAAACATAAGAAGGACATGAGTTATCCTGAAGTTTATTTACTATTGACATTGTGTTTAACATTACCAGTTGCAACGACTACAGTTGAAAGATCATTTTCAGCAATGGGCTTGATTAATGATGATCTTCGCAACAGATTAGGAAATGAATGGTTGAATGATTGCTTGGTTACTTATATTGAGAAGGAAATGTTTGATACAATTGATGATGAAGATATTTTGTAAGAATTTCAAAAAATGAAATTTAGAAAATGTATCCTTCCGTCAAAAAAAAGAAGAGAATGTTTAATGTATTTTAATGTATTTTTCATGTATTAATGTTATTTTTTATTCTATAATGAACTTTTTTTTAAGAAGAGATGTATTAATGTTATTTTAATGTATTTTTCATTTGAGAATTTTTATTTGTTATTTTTTTCATATTCTAAGTGTCTTGTGCCCCCACGCTCCAATATTCCTGGCTCCGCCACTGACGTTGACACGTAGTTAACGGGCGTCGTTGTTGGAACGTGTTTTTTGCTCATCAGAATCCGAAATTTTGACTCAGTGGATTTTAGTAGGTTGATGTTAGTTGTAACTTCGGCGAATTTTAACCCGAGTTTGGTTTGTCGAATCTTAATTTCAACTTCGCCATTGGTTTTATGGCATTGGTATTTAGCCTCGATGCGAATTTCGTAGAAATCCAAGTTGATTCGAGTTTTTGGTTGTTTGGACGTTTAATTATTAATAATAATATTATACTATACATATAAATACTTATAACCGAAAACCATATTCCCTTTCTTCTTCACCAAGCCGTCGGACCGAAAGCGCGGAAGAGAGGAGGTGATGGATATCGCGAGGTCTTTGGCCGACGACTATAGGAGTTCCGGTGCTCGGAATCGTCGTCGGAGGGTAGATCCAGAAAGCTCTCGCCGAGATCTACGCGTTGGTGGCAGGTACTTTTGTTTTCTTGGACTTTTGGCATTAGGGTGTGTAGACCTAAACTTTCGTTTTCTCCAAATCTCTCCAGATTTCGTTGCCACACTTTCTTTTTGGTCGATCAGTATCGTGGAGTGTTCGGAAGGTTGAGATAAGGAAGTTTAAGGAAAGTGGTGGTTTGCTCCCTTGCCTAGCCTCTTGCAAATTCCTCATGTATCATTCTCTGAATTTTTTGTCGATTCTGCTGTTAGATTTTATACTTTCATGTCACCTATTCTGTCTACTACTAGTTTTACCTCATTCAAATAGAAGTAAATTGTATTTTCTTCTTGTTGAGTTGTTGTGGGGTTCTTTTACCAGTGTTTGGGCTCCTGACTTGTCTACCCCTTCATTTCTCTTATTTTATGGAACTTATTCATGATCTGGGTTAACTATTGTCAAAGATTCCTAAGACCAATAACTTCTATTTAGATGGGAAAGTTTCTGGCAGGAATAGAACTAAATCTTGACGTCGAGTGCTTTGAGTGTAGCAGCCTTGACGTTGAGTGCGTTGAGTGAACTCAGTCTTGGCGTCGAGTGCGTTGAGTGAACTCAGTCTTGGCGTCGACTGCGTTGAGTGAACTCAGCTAGGCGTTGAGTGAAGTAAAATTCGTTGAGTTAAGTCCAAGCGTTGAGTGAACTCAGCGAGGCGTCGAGTGAAGTGAAATTCGTTGAGTTAAGTCCAGGCGTTGAGTGAATCTGCCTTGGCGCCGAGTGCGTTGAGTGAATCTGCCTTGGCGTCGAGTGCGTTGAGTGAATCTGTCTTGGCGTCGAGTGCGTTGAGTGAATTTGTCTTGGCGTCGAGTGCGTTGAGTGAATCTGGCTTGACGTCGAGTGCGTTGAGTGAACTCAGTCTCGACGTTGAGTGAAGCAGAGAGGCGTCGAGTGGCTGTAGTTTTGGCGTCGAGTGGTTTCAGAGTTAGTATCGGGTAATTTTAGTATGTCCTTCGAGTGACTTTGAGTTCGTCAAGTCATATTCGTCGGGTATACCTTAGTAAATTTTGGTTTTCTTCCCTTTGCATCGTCATGGAAATCTGATGACAAGCCTTGGGTTTTTTTTCGTTTATTAATATAATGTACGAGTATTTGTGGCCTTGGTTGACAGTGGATAAAGGACCACCACATCAGTGCCGGTTTGTGAATCATTACACCTGGTGGGTTTTTTTCTCTCTTCTTACGAGTTGTTGGGTTGCATTGGACAATGTAGCCACCACTACAGTGCCTTTTTGAGATGTTTGGTCTGAAGGCTGGTGTTGGACAATATGACTCCCAACTTAGTACCGTTTTTTACCTGTGTTAATAATTCACGCGTTTCGAGCTGATCAGTCTCTTTTGTTTACATATATATATATACATATGTTCTTATGCATGCACTAGTAGATGTTAATGAAGAATGACTTCATATCGCACTTGGTGCAACTTCTCATACATAAAACTCTGTAAATTCTTCATTTGCTTATTATTTTATGATTTATATGTTTTGGTTTGACAACTATTCTGTCTTGTGTTGTTAACCCTTTAACTTCTTTTATTTATTTACATTTGGTTTTCTTTTACCACTTGTTCATTCTTGTTGAGGCGTTTCTTCTCTTGAATGCCTCAGACTCAGAGTTGTAGCAGGTTAGGTAGCTAGAGTTGGTGGCCTCAGGTTTTCTGTATTAGTAGCAGTGGTTCTTCCAACCCCTTCGTGAGGTAGTTTTGTTGTTTTGGTTTTAGTTCAGACATACACGCCTTTTGGTGGGTTCGTGTCAGGTTGTTGACGCACACTGGAGATTTTGTAGAATGTTAAGTTACTTGTTAGCTGCTAAGTCACTTTCTAGATGATTTGTTGGTTTTACTTGCTCTCTGGGAAGAATTTATGGTAGGAATGCAGGTTAGTTATTTTCAAGCTATAAAAATATCATTATGCTTATCTCATATTCATGACATCTTTTAAATCAAATGTCACTATATTTTAAAGAACGTAAAATCTCTTTTCCAACTTATATTAAATCTAGATGTATGCATATCATGAGTTGTCCTTTTGAAGGTCTCTGCTCATGTAGGATAATAATCGATCTAAATAAAGTATTTTCTGCGGCGTATATTTATATTCATCCATGTACTGGTTGACCCACTGAGCCAAGGGATACGACCGTCAAACCTAACTAAAAATATGTTTTCTTCAAGATAAACTGGAGAATTTCATGATAAGTGTCAGGAGTAGGTTCTTGCCTGAGCGCCTGCAGTTATCCCCTGCACGGCGTGACATCACGACGCGTGTTTTCTATTACTCTGATATATTGTTTAAATGCGGGTCGTGACAGTGGGAACGACGGAGCTGGAGGGATTCACTGGAATCGGCGGAAGCCTCTGGAATTTATGGACGGCTAAGAACAGTCGACACTTGCGAAAAAAAGGTAGATCGGGGTTGGGATGCGGCTGGACCAACGGATCCGGGCTGGAACGTGTTGAAAATTGTGAAGTGAAAGTGGGTGAATGGAGGACTTGTGCAACCTATCCGAGCGGACTAGGCGGACATGGTTGGCGGACAGTCAGGTCGGCAATGCTGTTGCAGACGGCTTGTGATATGGCGGCCTGAGCGGTCTGTTCGCGCGGACTACGCGAACGGCAGCGGCGGTTTGCCAGGCCGGCGTATGCTCAGCAAGCAGTTGGATCCCAGAAAGTAACCACGCGGATGGCATCTATATCCGCGGAGTCCGACAAGAAGCGGACTGAAGGACTGGAGCTCGGCAGACCGACTTGGCAGAAGCCTTGGTCTTGCTCTGGTGAAGCGGCAAGTGGAAGCCGCGGAGGTCGCCAGTCAGTGCGGACTGATACCGGAGTTCACCGGTGCAGGCGGACTGAATCCAGTATCCGCCAGTAAGTGCGGACTGGCCCTTATGGCCAGTGGTGTGGACTTGGTTGGTTCTGAACCAAGTCCAGGTTGTATCAGTCCGGGGAGATCGCGCAGTGGAGCGCGGACTGCTTCTCAGTCCGTCGAGCTCGGCAGAAGTGTCGTGTGCCTTGATTGCGAGCTTTGAGGAAGCGGAATGGAGATTGCGTTCGCAACTGCGTGCGGACTGGAGCTGGGTCCGTTGAGTCCGACAGGTGCCTTGCTGGCGTGGATGGACTCAGGTTATGCGGACTGGAGCAGTCTGCGGGATATGCGGACTGGAGTAGTCTGCGGTATATGCGGACTGGAGTAGTCTGCGGGATATGCGGACTGGAGGTATCCGCAGTATAAGCAGACTGGAGCTGTGTCCGCTGAGTCCGGCAGGTGTCTTGGTGGCGAGGCTGTGGGCTCGGGATAAGCGGACTGGAGCTGTGTCCGCTGAGTCCGGCAGTTGCCTTGGTGGCGAGGCTGTTGGCTCGGGATAAGCGGACTGGAGCTGTGTCCGCGGATGGACGGACAATGTTGCTGCAGAGTTCGGCTGTGGCGGTCTTGGCTTGGCCTTTGGCGAACAAGGCGGACTGGTGTTTCTGTCCGTCCTTGGTGATGTAATGGCGGACTGGCTATCCTGCACAGGTCGCGGCGGACTGGAGTATATCCGCGGTTTTGCGGAGACGTCTTGCTACGAGATGGGGCGGTGATCCTATCGGCTAGGACGGTGACCACACTACTCATCGTGCCTATAAATAGGACTCATGTCACATCAGGAATAGAGAACCTAATGCATGAATGAACAGTAAGTGAGCCCGTCACAGTTGTTGCGGACTGGATTTTGGTATCCGCGCGGTTTGTTAGGGTTGACCGGGTTGTGCTGTGCAGGTTGTGCGGATAGCGCTGGAAAGCCAGGACTCGGCTCTGATTGCGATCAGGGACAGTGCGTACTCTGCGGTTAAGCAACAGGCGGTAAACAGCAGGTCGCGGACAACGACCAGACGGTCTTCTCTTTGGCAACTTGGTTCGGGGTTCAATAAGTCGCCTGCTTCAGGCGGACTGTTCAGTTCGACATCGCAGCTTGTGCGGTCTGGCGGCTAGGCGACCTCGCGGTTAGGCGGCTTGCAGATCGGCGGATAGAGCTTAGCATTGAAATAACGGGCAGTCTGCGCGGCTTGGGTTGCGGGCTGGCGACCTGGCGGATTGTGCGAACTCGATAGCAGTAGACCGGCGGCTTGGTGTTTGAGTCTGTGCGGCTTGTTTTGACTTGTCTTTGTAATTGTCTCTGCTTTCCCTGTGTTGGTTTGGTGAATCATGTCTCGCCATGTATGTCTCGCTTTATAAAAAAGATTGTTGTTATTCAATAAAAACTCTTGTTGATGCATGTGTTTCTGGTTGTGACTAACTTTAGTTGAGTTAACCCCTGCTCACTCCAAGGTCCGGGAAATTTCAACAGAACGCAACGGAGGTCGCGGATTTGGACTGGGAGCCGGCGAAACAGCCATCTGGATCTTCTTGCAACAGATCGTGGCTCAAAACAATGAAGGCGGCCTCCGACAATGGCTGGCAACAAGGAACGCAGGTGGCAGAGTAGTGGACTAGCATCAGAGAGCGGCTGGAAGGGCGCATCTGGTTGTAGATCGGTGAAAAAGGGGCTCTGACATCCAACAGTGTTGGAGAACGGCGGTTCGGGAGTGGAGGAGACGTCGCGTCCTGGAGACCCCGCGTGGAATCGTCGGAAACTCGCGACGCACGATTCGGAACAGGCGATGGCGCGGGATCCGCTTTTCTGCACAGTTGCGGAGCGAAATAGGTGTGGAATCGGCGATTCAACAGGGTTGTGGAGCGGAATAGACGCAGGATCGTGAACGGTCTGTAGCCGAAATCGCACAGTTGATCTTGAGCACCGACGACAAGAGGCCGGGCGATGAGGCAGGTCGGACCAAATTGATGTGAACCCGAGCGGAATCTGACAAGGAGGGCTGGCGGAGGTGAGGAAGAGGAAGGAGGAGGGAACGAGACGAAAACCTAGGAAGCAACCCTAAATTTCATATATCCAAGCGGACCAAGCATAATCAAAAAGAGTACGGTGCGACACCTTTATAGGTGCAGGGTGTGGATAACGAACACAGCACAAAAACAAAGCATACACAAAAAATAAAATAACATAACAAATGCAATATGGTAGTCATATCGGCGACGCGTCTTCGGCGTCTCCTCCTCCAGAAGGACCCGTTATAGTCTCCCTCCGCGTGTGGACCCGCCACGGTGTCTCGTCGTCATGTGTGTGTTCCATCGGCATGCATAACCGTAACACCTCTTATTGACAGTGCTTTGTTAAGGAACCACTGTGTCACCAGCTTTCTGTTAGCCACAATCTCCAATCTAAGGTGAGGACTGCATGCTGGGGATACAGCCGGATAAGGCTTACAACCAATGGAGGTAATCATTTAATGTTGTAATGTTAGAAGCCACACCTGATCCCAATCCCAAAGAATCATGTGGTTTCCTCGCTTTTTGGCATGTCTACAATCTCTCTTTTTGACCTGCCTACATCCCTCTCTTTATGGCATGCATAATTATGCTTAGAGTGTGAGTTAACCTAGTCCCCAATTAAGAGGTATTGGTTACCGCTTAATTAATAACAGCATCTCCCAAAGTATCCTCAAGTAATAAGGATTATTAAATACTACAGAAAAGTTATAAGGTATTTAGGTATTTAGCACAATTTAAGCAGCAATTATAAGGTAGCAAGAAGAACAAAAGTTTCTGTAGTATGAGGTTTAATGAAACAGCAGCATACTGCAGAAAACCTTGGGCGGTATCATTTCCGCATAAAGTGAAATGATAACATGGTTATTAATTTATCTCATGATGAGGCACCAAGCATCAATTACCAATATAATAGTGGAATAAAAGTAGAATACCATTACCTCTGGTCGTAGTATTCGATCTATCTCGGAAAATATGCCAAGGATGGAACACCTTTGCCGCTGATGAGTTGATAACAGTCCTTCAGCGTGCACCAAATCATAAGTTCTTGGGTATGTTGGAAATGCTTCGCACCTAATCAAAATATAAAAACCTTACTTTAATTTAAGCTCAAAAATCTACGCATTTCCTTGGTGATAGAAGCATGAAAATCAGATGGTAAAGTTGACAATAAATGCATCTTCAAAAGAACTCAAGAGGCTTCACCTAAACCCAAAAAACACACACTAACGAAATGGACATGTGATCCACAAAATTTCTGCCCAGCGAAAATCTTTTTTACATTATTTTTCTCACGTCAATTTTTTTAAAAATTTATTGTATTTTAATCTACTTATATTTTACAGTCTTTTACTTTTTCTTTTATATATATTGTTTTACTTCAGTTTTCTCAACCCTTCTCTCGCCTTCTATCTTTAAATTATATGCAAGAATAAAAAAAAGAGATAAAAAAAGGAAGCCAAAGACTTTTACCAAAAGATATAATATATTAATATTTGTAGACTATTTTCAATGGTACTTCATTAAAATAATATTCCTTATTATATAGTATAAATATAAACATAAGTATAGATATAGAGATAAATTAAAATCATGTATATATTTACAAGACCTAAGCATGTAGGTTTAGGCTTCTACTCAAATACCCAGACCAGTTCAGGACAGAGAGATTTCAGGCTCAATTGAATTTGAGCAAGGCCAGGATTGAAATTCTCTCTACAATCACAGGATAATTTAGACCTGACAGTAGCACATGAATCAGATTCACCAGGAGAAAATAAATGGAACCACTGTGTGAAGATGATTAAAGATATTACGCTAGATGGAAGAATGGCAGCTTGTTAGATGCTACTGCCCTCCCACATCATTGAGCGATGTCTTTTTAGTATTTAAAATCCCAGGTGTAGAAAAATTTATTATGATTGAAAAAACTTTAGGCAGGAAAAGATCTAGAATTCTCTGTTTATAAGGCATTCAATACTAAATTGTTTTTATATAGTTCGATTGATGAGAAAAGAATAGGTAGAAAAAAACTTCCATGCATAACCATTGATACTAAAAAATCCACAGTAAACAAGTATCGCTATAGGAACAAAAAAGAGAAGAAAAATTACTGATAAATTCATGGAGTGTAACAGTGCGTACCAATCATGTTGGACTCCAATAAATCCCCGATCAAAGATAAGTGGGAGGTAGTTTTGGCTGGTGGCCGGTACAACATTCATTGCCCACACAGATTTTCCAGTTTCCAACAGAGCAGCATTGAAGCCACCGAACCGAGCATTCATGTCCAGTACATTTCTCAGCATATTAAAAGGTGGAGAGGGATCCTCTTCCCCAGGCCGCTTTGGGTGATCGGAAAATATAAGTGGGGAAAGAAGAGACCAGTAATTATGAACTGCTGAATTCCAGTTTATGGAATCTTCTGTGAAGTCCTCCATATGCACTCCTGATGACCAAAAAAAACTTAAATAGATATAATGCAAATATTAGCTTGAGAGGGCCAAGGAGTTATGTTTTCAATTGGGTCATAGAGTATACCATGTATGCTAAGTTCAGCTGAGGTCAATTTAGCTTGAGAGGGCCAAGGAGTTCTGTTTTCAATTGGGATCCACCTCTGGCTTCTTAATCCTCCAATACAGGGTTAAGTGGTTGATAATAGGGAGATTCAATATCATGACTCTTACCACAAAATGGAGGACCAGCTTTCCTATAAGATAAAAAATACATTGAGAATATTATGTTTCCTCAATTAAAGTCAGAATATCATAGAACAATTAGTGCGTCAAAAAGAATCCTCAAAAAACTAAAAAGTCAAGAGTGCAAAAGGATTAAAAAGGATACAGTTTTAGGAAACCTACAGAGAGCTGTAACATTTCTTTCTGCTGGTCTTTTTCCAAATGACTGTTTCATCTTGTTGGGAAAGCATTTCCCAGCAGAGACTCTCAGCAAAATCGTGAATAAGAGTCCATTTTTTCAGGTTCTCCTTATCACGAAGAGATCTATGAGTATTTGTAAGTGAAGTCCACACAAAATATCCTCCAGGCCTCAAAAGTCTGTCTACTTCCATCAAGAAGATACCATCTACAATAGTTTATAGTGATTCAGAATCAAAATTAGGAACTAAGGCATGGAGGCACGGCAATCTGCTAGAAAATGGCAAAAAAGAAATGGAGAAAAAGATTTTCCATGTCATAATTGACTTCATGTCGCAATGATTTCCAACTAAAAGAATGAAATTAAAAATTATGCAAAAAATTAGGAGTCATAATGGGGATCACATCACCGAAGACCCTGCATGATGATTTGAGCCGTTCAATTTTTGTTGATAGGTGATTCATGATTTCTAATTATGGTTAGAAAATACTAGGAAAAATAATGTATTAACTCATGTGGGAGTTAGTGTTTAGTCTCACGTTGTTTGTATAGCTAGATCTTACTCTCTTCTCTCCTATATATTTGTACTCATGTTTGTTTTTTGGTATTCAAGAAGTATAAACAAGGTTTGGAACTTTCTCTACATGGTATCAGAGGGAGGTTCCGGCCAATTTTTTACTAAACGCCTGCTCCGCCTGCTTACCAGGCGGCTTGTTCTCTGGTCTAGCCGCAGTGTCTTGCGGCCTGCTCCCTTTCTAACCACTTCCGGATGATTAGTTTTTCTGTTAACCGCGGCTTTCCGGGCGGTTACGGTAGTTCTTACCGCTTCCTCTGCTCTCTCTGCTCTCTCTGCTCTCTCTCTCCCCCTCTCTCGTGGCTTCCACACCTTCTCCTTCTCCTCCCTTTTATAACCTTTCTAACAGGTGGGGTCTTCCCTCCCTTGTTTCCTCTGCCCGCGCGGTTTCATCCCGGCTAACCGCTTCCCTCTACTCGGTGCGGTCTCCCTGTCTACCCGCCGAGATCTTCTCTTCTCGCTGCTCTCCACCCTTCTCGCCGCGACTTCTCTTAGTCGCTACTCGTTGCGGTCTCCTTATCTACCCGCCGAGTTCTGACCTTCTCGCTGCTCTGCTCCCAGCTCGCCGCGACTTGTCTTTAGTCGTCGCATCTTCTCATCTCGCCGCGATTTGTTATGTTAGTCGTTGCGGCTTCCCTCATGCCGGCGAGCTCCGCATCTAGTTCGTGGCATCTTCTCTTGCCACTGGGGTGCTCACCGTGACCGTGCGGCCTTCTTGATCGGCTTGTTCTCTGCTTAGTCGCTGCGATTTATCTCCTCGAAGGCGGCTTCTCCTCTATGCTGCAGGCACCGTTTTTTGGTCGCGGCATCCTCCATGTCGCTGGTGGGCTGACACCGAGACCGTGCGGTCTTCGTTGTTTTGTCGCTGCGGTTTCCTTACCGCCGCGGCTTCCCTTCCCGCTGCAGTTCCCCTGTTGCTGCGTGCTTCTTGCACGGGCTTTGCTGAACCGTTGCGGCCTCCTTCGTTGTTGTGGCTTCTCTGCCCGCCGCGGGCTCCGCATTTTGGTCGCGGCCTCTTGTCGCTAGTGTGTTGACACCGAGACCGTGCGGCTTCTCCTTTTTCTCTCTCCAGGTGGCCTCTCTTCTCTACCCTCTTTGGGTTGTTCGTGCGGCTTGGTTGCCGCTGTTTGTTGCAGTCTGCCTCTATCCGCCCGGTCTAGTACCTGTTCGTCGGCTTGTGCTCCTGTTGCGGTCTGCCTCTAATCTCATGGTGCTTCTCGTTCACGCCGCTCTTCGTGTTGCAGTCTTCTTCTAACCGCGCTATCTGGTCGTTTTTTTAACCGTCGCGGCGTGTTTCTAACTGCTGCAGGCTCTTTTCTTACCGCGCTGGCCGTGACTGTCTCTTGCCGTTGGTGCGTTGTCACCGTGACCGCTGCGGACTATTCCTTGCAAGATGACCAGCTGTCCTCCGGGCTCTGTGGTGTCTATTTCCGCTGGTGGTACCTCCTGCCTTGCTCATAGCTCATCCTGGATTTTGGACTTCGGGGCCTCTCACCACATTACCTCACAGAAACCACCATAATATTTGAACTCCGTGCATCCCAAGTTCATTACTGTTGTTAGTGGGGACACAATTCTCGTTTCTGGCGTAGCAGATATTCACCTCACTCTCTCTATTACTCTTCGATCTGCCCTTCATGTTTCGGGCTCTCCTTTCAACCTACTCTATGTTGGTCGACTCACTACTAACCTCGATTGTGATGTTATTTTTTCTTCTAACTTGTGTGTTGTGCAGGATCGCAAGACGCAAACTATCATTGGAAAAGGGCATCTGTCGAATAGTCTTTATATCCTTGACGCCTCTCACCCAACAGTGTTGTCCTCTATTAGCTCTGTTGATTGTCATCGATATTTGGGTCACGCTCCTCTAAACATCCTCAGAAAATCTTTCCCCGACGTGTCCCTCCAAGAGTTCACGTGTGAGTCTTGTATTTGTGGGAAACATCATCGGTCTACGTTCTCACCACAACCTACTCGGAGTTCTGCTCACTTTGATCTAGTACATTCCGATATTTGGAGACCCTACAAAATTGCGAGTGTTTTTGGATATCGTTACTTTGTCATAGTTATAGATGACTACTCTCGGGTGACCTGGCTGTATCTCCTTCGTGACCACTTTGAATTGCCCGGTGTATTCCGTACCTTTTTCATTGAAACTCGCAAGCAGTTTTCCACTACAATTAAAACACTTCGCACTGATAATGTCTGTGAATACATGAGTCATGCACTCTCCTCTGTGCTGAGTTTGGGATCATTCATCAAACCTCTTGTGCATATACCCCCCAACAAAATGGTGTTGCTGAACGCAAGAATCGACATCTGCTTGAGATCACCTGTTCTCTTATGATTCAAATGAATGTTCCCAAACATTATTGGAATTTTGCGGTATCGACCGTCTGCACTCTTATTAACTGCATGTCTTCCTCCATTCTCAATTTTGTGGTTCCCTTCAATCTTCTTTTCCCTCCAAACCTCCTTTCTCCATCACCCCTCGCGTGTTTGGTTGTGTGTGCTTTGTTCATCATCTTGGCCCGTTCACTGGCAAACTTGCTCCCCGTGCCACTAAATATATGTTTGTAGGCTATTCTCGGACTCAAAAGGGCTATGTTTGTTTTTCCCCAAGGATAGCACGGTGGTTACTTCTGCTGATGTCACCTTCCTCGAATATCAGACATATTACTCTCAACCAGCTGATTCTCCTCTTCCCCCTCCTCTTCCGCAGCATGTTATTCCTGTTCATTCAAACCTTCCTCCTCTTCTTCCCACACCAATCTCACCTAAACCACCTACACCACCTGTCATTCGTGTGTACACTCGACGTCCTTCTTTGTCTACTGCCCTACGGGAGCTGCCCTGCTCTAATGATGTTTTGCAGCTTGCAGATCCGACAACAGCTTCCACTGCCCACCCGCTGGCCAACTATGTCTCTTTTCACCGCCTCTTTCCGGAACTCCAATAAAGTGCTCTTTCTTTATCCTCTATCTTCGTCCCTAATTTTGTACAGGAGGCTTTCTAGCATCCCGGGTGGCGGGCGGCTATGGACGAGAAAATGGCTGCTCTTTGGGCAAACCACACTTGGGATTTGGTCTCGCTTCCTCCTGGACAATCTTGTGTGGGATGTAAGTGGGTGTTTGCCGTCAAACAGGGTTCGGATGGGACGGTTGACCGTTTGAAAGCTCGCATTGTAGCTCGCGGCTTCACTCAACAACAAGGATTGAATTATGATGAGACTTTTTCTCCAGTCGCTAAACTTAATATTGTTCGTATGTTGATCTCCCTCGCTGTTCACCGCCACTGGCCCTTACACCAACTAAACGTCAAAAATGTCTTTCTTAATGGTGATTTACAGGAGACCGTTTATATGTAGCAACCTCCCGGGTTTGAGACCACGGGGGAGTCTCTTGTCTGTTGTCTGAAGAAGTCTCTTTATGGTCTCAAACAGTCTCCTCGGGCATGGTTTGACAAATTTAGCAAGACCGTTAGTGTTGCTGGGTTCACTCGGAGTTCGGCCGACTTCTCTCTATTTACTCGCATCGTCCAACGCGCACAATAATTCTTTTGGTCTATGTGGATGATATTCTGATTACAGGAGATGATCTTTCAGGAATACAGATGATCAAACAGCATCTAGCAACTGTGTTTCAAACAAAGGACTTGGGAAGCCTTCGATATTTTCTTGGTCTCTAAGTGGCTCGGAGACCTCATGGGTTTTGTTATCTCAGAGAAAGTACTGTCTTGACCTACTTCATGATGCGGGATATTATGGATACAAGTCTGCTGACACTCCCATGGATATCAATCACAAACTTTGTGCTCATGCCTCGGACTCCGATTTGCTCCTTCCGAATCCAGAGTATTATCGTCGCTTTGTGGGAAAGCTGATATACCTTACTGTTACTAAACCAGATATATCATTTGTTGTTGGAATTGTCAGTCGATTCATGCATGAGCCACGTATCTCTCATCTTCAGGCTGTCGAACGTATTCTTTGTTACTTGAAGACTGCTCCTGGACAAGGGCTTGTATACAAGCCCTCTTCGTCTCCCTTATCTCTGATTGCTTATTATGATGCTGATTATGCTGGCTCTTTGGATGACCGTCGTTCCACAAGTGGATACTGCACTTACTTTGGAGGACATCTTATTACATGGCGCAGCAAGAAACAGTCCGTGGTTGCTCGCTCATCTGCTGAGGCTGAGTATCGATCTATGACAACTGTTATGTCTGAGCTCACGTGGCTTGAGGGTCTCCTTGATGATCTAGGAGTCAAGCTCTCCTTACCCGCAACTTTATTGTGCGACAGTCAAGCTACTATACACATTGCCAAGAATCCGGTCTTCTATGAACGGACAAAACATATTGAATTTGACTATCACTTCATTCGGGAGAAGGTTCAGTTGAAGAAGATAGAGTTAACACATGTTCCTGCTGCTCAGCAAGTTGCAGATATCCTCACCAAGGCCTTACCTCGGCGTCTCTACTATCAGTTCTTGTCCAAGCTTGGTGTCTACGATTTGCACGCTCCAGCTTGCGGGGGAGTGTTAGAAAATACTAGGAAAATGATGTATTAACTCATGTAGAAGTTAGTGTTTATTCCTACATTGTTTGTATAGCTAGATCTTACTCTTTTCCCTCCTATATATTTGTACTCGTACTTGTTTTTCGGTATTGAAGAAGTATATACAAGGTTTGGAATTTTCTCTACAGTCATTTTTTATATTTTTCTGAATTTTATTTATGTATTTTGATTTTTGAAGGACGTCATGATCAGAGAACCATGACCATTTGTGGCACCTCCTTGATGACCAAGACAACTCTATAGGTGGTGGACAAATGATGCCCTTGTAACATCCGTAAATTTGAAGCAAAAATTTAATTTTAATTGTAGGGTCGAGTCGCGACGGATTTTGATCGAGGCAGCGCGACGTCAAGCTACAATGCTACTATTCCTAAAGGTCGCGTTCATTAATTGGTGATTTATGTTAGTCATAATTATAGTGAGAAATATTTTTAATTTAGTAACGTTGCTCGGCAAGAAATCATTTAAGTTTAAGGCGTTAGTAGAGAATGGGTTGCGTTTAGCACGAAAATAAAATGGGGTGCCAATAGCAGTTTTAACCCCCCCCCCCCCTCCTCATGCGGTTATCATTGAAACCGAAAGGCCCGAAGCATTATCAAACTGCAAGCCATTATTTTCCCGTAATCCTCATTCTCACGGGTAAGAAAAGTCGCGCCTCCCGATTTTTTTCCCGTGCCGCACGCTACGACGCCTAGCAGACGTCCTCCCGCTGCCCTAGCCGGCGGCCGATCCTCCTCCGGAAACCCTCTCTGACCCCTCCTTCCTCTACGAGCGCCGGTGGGTATTCATTTTCCTTCCAGGGCCGTGGGAGAGCCGGATTCAACCCTAACCGGTGGAAGTTGGAATCGTTCGTTTCCGGTGAGTTTATTTCTCCTTTATCTCTATTCGTTTGTGAAAATTCTTTGATTTAGGAGTTAATCTAACCTAAGTTTTCATCCTATTGCCCTATAATAGGTTTTGGAGTGCGGAATCCACCGCAAAACTTGAGTAGGGCGCATTGAGAGCCTAAGCCACTCCCTCGTAAAGGTAAAACACTAAATTAGTTTTGGATTTTGAGTTATCCTTGGTATTTTGGAACGTTTCCAAAAATGAAACATAAAGGGAAAATATGTAAAGTAGAGTTAGCTTGATTGCAGGATTTTGGTGGCCTCGGGGCAAGATTCTGAAAGTCCATAGCAGTCGGATTTCGTTGGGAAAATCAAATGTCGTCGCGCCGAGTGTACGAGCGCCGCAGCACCACGGTAAGGAAACCTAATTCCTGTTAGTTAGACATAGCAAGCAATATATTTTTGTATACGCATGTGTAGGTTTTGTACAAGTATCATGACCATGCATAGAAAAGTGTGGTGATAGAAAAACGGTCGCGGAAAATGTGTAGAATGACACCCTTCTCCAAGACCCAAGTAGTCAGATCAGGATTGGTAATGTTAGGTACAAAACCTTTACCCGCGTACATAGGCTTGGAATTTGTCCAACCCAAGGGCGTGAATGTCCCTTCTAGTCGACCACATGAAAGTCAAGGGTCGCTCAGTAGTCCACCAAAGAGATATCTCAATCAGAGTGGCATCAGACCGAAAAGGTCAGTCAACACACATAAGACTTTTTATGCTAGGTAGAGACGCACTAACTTTCTCATAAGGCATATGGTACCCTATGAGCAGTACAATCTTGGGAATTTGCTCCCCTTGAGACAGTTAGTAGATTCGAGACCGTGTCCGCGTGACACTAGAACAATTGAGTTCGTCAGATGGTCTCGGGTCGTCAGTTTCAGATGCACGTTAGGAGCTACTCTGCATAGAGCCTTCCAAGTAGAGGTGCAAGCTAGAAGTCACCTAGAACTCAAGTATAGACCTGACGTGAGACAGTACACTAGATAGTGAAAGTCGGGACTTGAGTTAGTGAACTGAAAATCGCGAGCATAGAACAGGTAGATGTTTTGACTAGGTAGTGTTCTGAAGGCATACATAATATATAGCATAAATATTTTTAATGCACGAAACTATTTTCTAAAGACATGCATTCATCATATGAGAAAATATTTTTAGTGTCACTAGGAGGAATTATTTTAATTTACTCTGACCCCTCGTGGGCAATGTTTTTACCGGTGACCTAAGTGGGAAACTACGTATAGGATGAGCGTTGGTGTAGTCAGTTTGTAGTGTTTTTCTTATTCAGTCCTCCTTTACTTTCAGCATATAGTTGTAGTTGTGGACAATGTAACTTGTTAATATTTTATATGTCTTGTATCAGTCTTATTATGATATTACAGATTTTCAGTAATTTCAATTCTATTCATGTTTAGTGGCTCTGTGAATCCAGATATCAGGTATGTGGTTACCCTTAGTTTATTTTTTTAGCTTCCGTTGTAAGTTTTAAAATTTCTAGTAGCTTCTACTTTATACATGTTGTGTACTAGTTTCGATACTGTTTTCTAGTTCTCTTTATATCGCTGACCCGGCCGGATGACTGATTATTGTAAAACTGGGAAGAGGTGTTACAAATTGGTATCAGAGTCAGGTTTAGGATCCCTGGACCCAAGAAAGATTCACAGTCATATGAATGTGTATGAGTAAACTCTTGTTAGTAGAATATTTAAGTTGCGTTTAAGCTCTAGTTTTCGCAAGAGTACGAAATAAAATTTGCTAAGCCAGATTTCGCAGATGCTTGATAAACAACCATATTTCTTTTATATATTCTATCAGGCACCTCGAGTCAGTGAACCGGGTGAATCTTCACATCAGGACCCTGTTCCTAACGCGACTATGGGAGATGTTGCCATGCCACAGGTACCACCAGTTACAGCAGCTCCAGAGGGCACTGACATAGCATCTCAGATTGCCAAGGCGGTTACTGTTGCCTTAATGGAGTTTCAGAGAGGACTGGCTGCAGGGTTTCCAGCTCGAGTACAAGTATCAGCCCCTGCACCAGCTCCGACCCCAGTACCCGTGGAGATGACCCTGGAGCGTTATTTGAGGAACTTTAGAGAGTTTCAACCCTCGAACTACAGTGGAGATGAGACCCCGATGTACACAGATGATTGGATAACAAACACCAGAGATCTGCTGGACGTATTGGAGTGCCCAGAGAACAAGAAGGTTCCTCTGGCGGTTTTCCTCCTTCGAGGTGAGGCAAAGGTCTGGTGGGACAAGTACCGGGCAGATGACCCCGCAGGTAAATGGTTATGAAAATTCCTTTTATTTTTGGAAGTGATACGTTCTTTTTAAAGAGTATGATCGTGTTTTTGGCCAGGTCGTACACCAGACATGTTTACGTGGGGCGAATTTTCTCGAGCCCTTGCAAGTTGGTTTGTGCCTCCTTCCGCGCGACGAGGTCTACAGGAGAAATACCTTAGACTTTTCCAGGGGGACGGGACTGTTGCTGAGTACGAGCGAGAGTTTACCCATTTGGCTCGATATGCGGGTGTGATGCAGGGAGATCAAGCTGAGAAGTGCAGTCGTTTTGTGGATGGTTTGCGTGACACGTTGAGGCAGCCGCTGATGACCATGGTCAATGCTGACTACAGGAGCTTAGTGGATACGGCTCGCAGGCTGGAGGCTGATCAGCAGAAAGTTCAGAAGCGTAGTAATTTCCGTGCGAAGCGATCTCAGGATTCGCATCAGCCGCAGCAGAGCAGAAATGACCAAGGGAAGAACTGGAACAAGAAGCAAAAGCCTAATGCGAGGAAGAATGGTCAGTCTGGAGACAGGAGCAAGGACTACCCCCTCGTCCCAAGTGTCAGCGTCGCAATCCAGGAGAGTGTTTGGTCAGCGCGGGCGTGTGTTACAAGTGCCGTCAACCTGGACACATAGCTCGCTACTGTCAGGAAGTTGGTTCGAATCAGGTAATCAAAACCTAGTTGTATTTTTGTACATTTATGAAATTACTGTAGATGACAAATGTAATTTGTTCCTGCAATCGAAGTATGAGGTTGGTGGCCCAAACAGAGTAGACAAGGGCAAAGCTTTGATGATTACTGATGGAAGACCACAGCAGGGTCGTGATTTGGTGCAGCCCAGAGCTTATGGGCTTGGTCAGCAGGAGGCAAAGGATCAGGATGATGTAGTGACAGGTAAGTGTTTACTTTACTTAACAAGTTTATTTAATCCTCCGTAGTGACACTCTTTTCATTTTGAAAATCATTCATGTAGGCATCCTTATGATTCGTAATTTACCCTCCAAGATTCTGTTTGATACGGGTGCTTCGCACTCATTTATCGCAGAATCTCTAGTGCGTAAGCTGAATTTAGAAGTCTTTCCAGAGACAGTACCACTGGAAGTCATGATGCCGAATGGATCCCTTCTGCAGATCAGAGATAAGTGCAGAGTACCGGTGCAGTTTGGTGATACCGAAGGGTAAGGGCTTGAATTGGACAGTTGAGTGTGAATTGGCTTTTGAAGACTTAAAAGGGCAGATTGATGAAAGCACCGATCCCGAGTTTACCTTCAGGGCCTGACGGGTTTCAGATCTATAGCGATGCGTCAGGTCAGGGTTTGGGTTGTGTACTCATGCAGCATGGAAAGGTCGTAGCCTATGCCTCGAGATAGTTAAAGATTCATGAGAGGAACTATCTCGTGCATGATTTGGAGCATGCAGCAGTCATACATGCTTTGAAGATATGGAGGCACTATCTTTATGGTGTTCGTTGCGAGATCTTCACTGATCATAAGAACCTCAAGTATATCTTTGATCAGCAAGAACTCAATTTGAGGCAACGCAGATGGTTAGAGTTCCTATCAGACTACGACATAGACATTCAGTACCATCCAGGAAAGGAGAACATTGTAGCTGATGTCCTTAGCCGTAGAGGTTCATGTTCCTTCCTTCTCACTCAGCAGGAGGAGTTAGTGCGGGAACTGGAGAGACTGGACATCACCGTTGTGTCACGTTGTAGTTTTGGTTCTGCAAGGTTGAGTTGGATGGATATTGCATGCGATATTAAGGATAGAATCAGGACAGCTCTACCGCTGAATCCAAAGATGACAGAGATTTGGAGCTCAGTGCAGACAGGTCAGAAGGAGAGATTCACTATTCAGGACGATTTATTGTTGTTTGATGATAGAGTGTGTATTCCCGATGTTAGTCACCTTCGCACGGATAGCACGAAGATGTACGCAAATCTCAAGAAGGTAGTCTGGTGGCCAGGCTTGAAAAGTGATGTTGCAGATTATGTAGGGAAGTGTGAGACGTGCAAGTTGGTTAAGGCCGAGTGCCAAAGGCCTGAAGGCAAATTGCAGCCACTTCCCATTCCCGAGTGGACTTTTGAGGATATATCCATGGACTTCATCCATGGTGTGCCGAGATCTTAGACTGAAAATGACTCTTTGTGGGTTATAGTAGATCGGCTTTTTAAGGTTGTCCATTTCATTCATCTTAAGAAGACAGATCAGGGTCCCAGATTAGCACCGTTATATTTGGACGAGGTAGTTCGACTTCACGGTGTTCTCAGGACTATAGTTTCAGACCGAGATGGCAGATTCACCTCCAGGGAGTGGAGATACGTTCAGGAGCGTTTGAGTACCAGATTACATTTCAACACCGCATTCGATCCCCAGACAGATGGATAGACTGAGCGCACAAATAGTACTTTGGAGAATCTGCTACGGATGTGCATTTTGGACTTTGGAGGAAAGTGGGAGAAATATGTTACTCTTGTGGAATTCTCCTACAATAACAGTTGTCAGACGAGTATTGGAATGACACCGTTCGAGGCCCTCTATGGTAGGCGTTGTCGGACACCGTTGTGTTGGGCTGAAAGTGAGGAAAGGTCTACCATCAGGGAATCATGGATTGATAAGACCACTGACAGGATCAAGCTCATTCAGGAGCGTATGAAGACAGCTCAGGATCGCCAGGCCAAGTATCATGATCAGAAGCACATGTCAGTATAATTCAGAGTTGGAGACTACGTGTATCTGAAGGACAGACCAGTCAGAGGAGTCTCTAGAATAAAGCGGATGAAGAAACTGAGCCCCAGATTTGTTGGTCCTTTTGAGGTGCTGGAAAGAGTTGGTGAGGTTGCTTATAGGTTGGCCTTACCTGAGGAAATGAATGGTATACATGATGTATTTCATGTCTCCTATCTGAGGAGAACAGTCAGAAATTCCAGTAAGATCATCAGTACCGAGGAAGCACCAATCGAGACAGATCTTAGTATTGGGGTTAGACCAATCAGACTAGTGGATTAAAGAATACAAAAGCTCAGGAATAGAGAGATTCGCATGGTCAAAGTCCTTTGGATGAACTGTGGCAGTCCAGAGGACGAAAATTTTTGTTAGAAGGGGAGATTTGTAATATCCGTAAATTTGACGCGAAAATTTAATTTTAATTGTAGGGTCGAGTCGCGACGGATTTTGATCGAGGCAGCGCGACGTCAAGGTACAATGCTACTATTGCTAAAGGTCGCGTTCATTAATTGGTGATTTATGTTAGTCATAATTATAGTGAGAAGTATTTTTAATTTTAGTAATGTTGCTCGGCAAGAAATCGTTTAAGTTCTAAGGCGTTAGTAGAAAATGGGTTGTGTTTAGCACGAAAATAAAAATGGGGTGCCAATAGCAGTTTTAACCTCCCCCCCCCTCTCCTCATGCGGTTATCATTAAAACCAAAAGGCCCGAAGCATTATCAAACCGCAAGCCATTATTTTCCCGTAATCCTCATTCTCACGGGTAAGAAAAGTCGCGCCTCCCAATTTTTTTCCCGTGCCGCACGCGACGACGCCAAGCAGACGGCCTCCCGCTGCCCTAGCCGGCGGCCGATCCTCCTCCGAAAACCCTCTCTGACCCCTCCTTCCTCTACGAGCGCCGGTGGGTATTCATTTTCCTTCTTTGGTCGTGGAAGAGCCGGATTCAACCCTAACCGGTGGAAGTTGGAATCGTTCGTTTCTGGTGAGTTTATTTCTCCTTTATCTCTATTCCTTTGTGGAAATTCTTTGATTTAGGAGTTAATCTAACCTAGGTTTTCATCCTATTGCCCTATAATAGGTTTTGGAGTGCGGAATCCACCGCAAAACTTGAGTAGGGAGCATTGAGAGCCTAAGTCACTCCCTCGTAAAGGTAAAACACTAAATTAATTTTGGATCTTGAGTTACCCTAGTATTTTGGAACTTTTCCAAAAATGAAACCTAAAGGGAAAATATGTAAAGTAGAGTTAGCTTGATTGCAGGATTTTGGTGGCCTCGGGGCAAGATTCTGAAAGTCCCTAGCAGTCGGATTTCGTTGGGAAAATCAAATGTCGTCGCGCCGAGTGTACGAGCGCCGCAGCACCACGGTAAGGAAACCTAATTCCTGTTAGTTAGACATAGCAAACAATATATTTTTGTATACGCATGTGTAGATTTTGTATAAGTATCATGACCATGCATAGAAAGGTGTGGTGATAGAAAAACGGTCGCGGAAAATGTGTAGAATGACACCCTCCTCCAAGACCCAAGTAGTCAGATCAGGATTGGTAATGTTAGGTACGAAACTTTTACCCGCGTACATAGGCTTGAAATTTGTCCAACCCAAGGGCGTGAATGTCCCTTCTAGTCGACCACATGAAAGTCAAGGGTCGCTCAGTAGTCCACAAATTGATATCCCAAGCAAAGTGACATCAGACCGAAAAGGTCAGTCAGCACACATAAAACTTTTCGTGCTAGGTAGAGGCGCACTATCTTTCTCATAATGCATATGGTACCCTATGAGCAGTACAGTCTTGGAAGTTTGCTCCCCTTGAGACAGTTAGTAGATTCGAGACCGTGTCCGCGTGACACTAGAACAATTGAGTTCGTCAGATGGTCTCGGGTCGTCAGTTTCAGATGCGCGTTAGGAGCTACTCTGCATAGAGCCTTCCAAGTAGAGGTGCAAGCTAGAAGTCACCTAGAACTCAAGTATAGACCTGACGTGAGACAGTACATAGTGAACGCCGGGACTTGGGTTAGTGAACTGAAAGTTGCGAGCATAGAACAACTAGATGTTTTGACCAGGTAGTGTTCTGAAGGCATGCATAACATATAGCATAAATGTTTTTAATGCACGAAACTATTTTCTAAAGGCATGCATTCATCATATGAGAAAATATTTTGAGTATCACTATGAGGAATTATTTTTCTTTACTCTGACCACTCGTAGGCAATGTTTTTACAGGTGACCTAGGTGGGAAACTACGTCTAGGATGAGCGTTGATGGCGTCAGTTTGTAGTGTTTTTCCCATTCAGTCCTCCTTTACTTTCAGCATATATTTGTAGTTGTGGACAATGTATTTGTTAATATTTTATATGTCTTTTATCAGTCTTATTATGATATTACAGATTTTCAGTCATTTCAATTCTATTCATGTTTAGTGGCTCTGTGAATCCAGATATCAGGTATGTGGTTACCCTTAATTCATTTTTTTAGCTTTCGTTGTAAGTTTTAAAATTTCTAATAGCTTCTACTTTATACCTGCTGTGTACTAGTTTTGATAGTGTTTCCTAGTTCTCTTTATATCAATGACCATTTGTGGCACCTCCTTGATGACCCAAGACGAATCTATAGGTGGTGGACAAATGATGCCCTAACCTAACATGCAATGTGAACAAGAACACGACTGAAGAAAATGAACCTACGACCAACCTTAAAATAATATGGGTGCATGCACAATACAATAATGCTATTTAATGTAAGTTTGACTTAAATTGACAATAAACAATTAATTAATATAAGAACTTAACAAGTGCAGAATTGTTCACAGTAAAGCAATGGTGAATCCACACATATTTGAGGCGCAAGATTTTAAGCACATGCTGAATGTATCTTGCAATTCATATGATTTCAAGGAAACAAACATAACCTTACATCCCCAAAACATAGTTCCAAGTAGGGAATAATAGAAAACAAAGACCCTAAATAACGAATTGCATATGTAGGCGATGATGAAATGCAGCAACAGTAGTATTTTGAGGCTGTAGGCTTCACGTGGATGCTGAAAACTGCCGGTGGCGGGAACTTGAATAAGCTTGGGTGGAAGTGGGAGTGGTTTGGGAGGTTGGTAGAGGCTGGGAACAGGGGATAGAGGTGCTGGAATCAAAATCCAAGGTGCTGGAATCCAGGGCGCTGGAATTAAAATCCAGGGTGCTGGAAGGAGATTTCAGGTTCCCTGCGTCTGGAGTAGTAGGATGGGCTGCTGGAGACAATAAATACGGTTGCCGGGGTGTTAAATTCTGGCTGGAAGGGGATTTCAGACTTTCTGCAGCAGGAGAAAGGGGAAGAAGCGGCAACGTTCAGATCTGGTGCTGGATTTGTGGTTGTTAGAGTACTGGGGTTCACAGTTGGGAGAGGAGGTAGTGAATGTGGTTGATGGTATGGCGAAACTGGCCAATACTACAGAGAGAAGGGTATGCGGCTGGAAGGGGAGCAGGCTAGTGGCAGAAAGGGGCGGGACTTACAGCAGGAAGTGGTCAGGGCTTGCGGCTTGTGGAGGGGATGTGGGGTTGTGACAAACGGTAGGGGCGGCAAAAGGATGTCTCATATCGATACTTCCTCGGGTGTCCCTGCATGCTTAAATAAAACATAACTGAAATTGGGCACCCGAATCGGATGCCTCATATTGTCTAAGGTCACCGGGTGTCAAATACAGCTCGAAATAAACAAAGTGATATGACTTGGAACGACCATCCGGACGCATCCGCGGACTCGGATTGTCGGAACAAGAAGCATATCACCGCAATCTTCATCAATTCCCCAAGCTTGAAAACACTCATCTCCGGTCAGTGAAGATGGTCATGCTCTCGGTGTAGCCTAGGGGCAATTCACTCAAGCTCCTCTGGGGGAATCCAAGTATCATCAGAGAATGAGCAATCGATCCAGTGGATAATATATTGCAGTGTATCACGTCCTCACACGGCGGTGAAGTCATGTGTAACAATCTGAAGCATGTCTCTGGCAGACTGACACGTCTGAAAGCTGGACTGGTGGAACCACTGGTGATGTAAGGTGGCCCTCATGGTGAGACTCATCAAGCTGAGGCTCGAAGTGGGAGGCAATAAAGAAAGTTGTGGCTCATACATGAGAGGGACAAAGGGGTCCGCATATACGCACACCTCATAGTAAGGAATCAAGTCTTCTACATTGAATACTCGGTTTATCCCCATATTATGATGGATTTCAAACACATATGCATTCGTTCTGATCCATCACATGACTGTATAGGGATCCATTCAAAAAGCGCTTAATTTTTTTGTTGTTCCTATTGGGAATCTCTCAAATCGTTTGTGACTCGTCCTCTGCTCCCCAATTTCAAAAAATTGATCGCACTTGTGTTGACCTGCTTTGGTTTTATAATAATTATTATTTATTACAATTACACATCGGCCAAATTAATGTAGCTCATGTGAATGATGCAAAACATATAAAAGACATGAATCATGCAACATAAACGCGTAGTGCACTATATGTGAATGATCATGCAACAGGTATAAAAGATAAACAAAAGAAATGACCAACTCCATACACTGAGGTTCAATGATGCTACAAGGAACTCCTAAGATGGGTACATGATTAGGAGGCTCGGTAGGTGATGTATAAAAAAAATCATCGTGCAGGCGACGAATACTTAAATGACTCCAAGAAATGTCCACAATAAAATATGAGCTCCCGACATGCCAAAGATCTCGCAACAAATGTAACGCATGATGAGGCATGCCCGGTGGGGTGTAGAAGAATAAGTTGTGAGTGCAACGATCACCCGAACAAATGTTTAAGACAGAGACAAAAAAGTGCAGCTTTGGGTTGTGTTGATTGTCATCAATAAGGAAAAGCTTATCAGGTGGCTCTACAAGAGGTATATAAGAGAATTTATTGTGAGTGCGGCGCGAGTGAATACCAGCGACATCGACAATGGAATGCGACACCAAAATGTGGCAAGTGTCTCCGCAAAGAAAAATCTCATCTGGTGGGTCAGCTGATGGAATATCCATACAGTAGGCCCTCAAAACGCCGAGAATAGACTCAAGAGTATGTGAGGAAAACTCTACGTACTATATGCTAAGTGCAAGGCTTTTCCTCATAGGAAAATTCAGTAAGGTGATTCGAAGGGTGCCAATTACACTCGCAAATGAGTATCTCATCCAAATCTCAACCTCACAAGGAAACAATGGCTCATCAGGAGATTTTTCAGAAGGACCGTCAATGAATCCCTCACTAGGATCATGTTCCACCATATAAGTCTTATCGTATCAAGTAATATCCCCATAGACGGGTGACGTAGTTACTATGAGGACTGTTGATGCGCGAAAACGTCGCGGGGCACCAGCCAGCTAACACGGAGGGGGTGTTCGGTCTCACAAGCTAGGAGAGGAAGAGGGATGAAGGAAAGAAGCTTCTGAGTGCTCGAGAGTGGAGCAAACAGCTTGTCAAAGGGGTTGCGGGGATAGAGGAGAGGAGAAACTTGATCAACAGAGGAGGTTGATCAAGAAAGGAGGAGGAGGTTGATCAGAAGCTGTCGAGCAGACGGCTAATATGACGGTTGCGCTTGCTGGTTGGTTGCCGAGAAGAGCTGAGCTGAGCAGAGGGCAAGGCTTGCTGAGCAAGGAGAGCAAGGCTTGCTGAGCAGAGAGAAGGGAGAAGGGGTCGCTAGCAGCGGCAACAGCACACTTCGCCCGCCGCGGCCTAAATGTCACTCTTGCGACGGGCTTTCCTTTGATTAATAGCGAGAGGTTACAAACTTACTAGTACACCTTCACAACAAAGCATTAAAGGGGTACAAAGGGAAGCTGGCAGCTAAGGGAGAAGAAGTTGTCAGTGACTAGAGAAAAGAAGCTGCCAGAGACTAAGTAAAAGAGGCTGTCAGCAGCTGTGGAGGACTGGAAAACTGAGTCTGCAGAGTCTGCTGGCAAGCTGATGGAGGACTGCGCGGACAGGAAAATTGAGTCCGCAGGGCTTGCTTTGCGTCTTCTCTGCCTCTGGCCTCTTTCTAAATGAGAGGCATTGGGGGCTATTTATAGGCCCGGGGAAGGATCTTTTAGCAGCGGGGCCCAGTGATGTCAGCATGACGACCTGCGCGGACTCCGCGGACTGGAAAACGAGTCCGCCAAGTTGGCGGGCGAAGCAAGCGGCGGAGGCCGGGAGAGAACGGAGACCGCCCCTTTGCGGGCGGCCTGGGCGGACTCCAAGGGGGAGTCCGCCCGGCTGGCGGGAGGCCGCCCCCTTGCGGGCGGCCTGGGCGGACTCCGGGGGGAGTCCGCCCGGCTGGCGGAGGCCGCCCCCTTGCGGGCGGCCTGGGCGGACTCCGGGGGGAGTCCGCCCGGCTGGCTCGGAGGCCGCCCCCTTGCGGGCGTCCTGGGCGGACTCCGGGGGGAGTCCGCCCGGCTGGCGGAGGCCGCCCCCTTGCGGGCGGCCTGGGCGGACTCCGGAGGGAATCCGCCCGGCTGGCGGAGGCCGCCCCCTTGCGGGCGGCCTGGGCGGACTCCGGGGGGAGTCCGCCCGGCTGGCCGGAGGCCGCCCCCTTGCGGACGGCCTGGGCGGACTCCGGGGGGAGTCCGCCCGGCTGGCCGGAGGCCGCCCCCTTGCGGGCGGCCTGGGCGGACTCCGGGGGGAGTCCGCCCGGCTGGCGGAGGCCGCCCCCTTCCGGGCGGCCTGGGCGGACTCCGGGGGGAGTCCGCCCGGCTGGAGCGGAGGCCGCCCCCCTGCGGGATGCCTGGGCGGACTCCAGGGGGAGTCCGCTTGGCTAGCTGCGAAGCAGGCGCCCTCCTGCGGGCGGGATCCTGATGGTAGGTTGCGTCCTGCAAGGAAAAGCATTGCACGGTTAGCGGGCCTAACCGCATGGCCTGCGAGGGTGAGCTATGGGAATAGCTCGCCGTCCCGCAGGGCACGCGGTTGCTAGGAGACCTAGGCGGACAGGGAAAACTGTCCGCCTACACTGGGACTTGTCGCGATCAAAAGGGAGAATCTGAGAATCGCGACTAGCCAGCTGGCTACCTTGGGAAGGATCGTCGATTTCTGGGTTAACATAATCCCCGCACTTTTTTAAGTTCCGAAGGGAACTTCGAAAAAGTTGGAGACCCACGAAAATCGTGATCCACCCCAACGGAAAGAGAAGGGGGGCAAGGAGAGACAGAACCTGAAGCCTCTCCTTAGGAGTTTGGTGCTGCCTGTCTATTTCCTGCAAGAGGAAAGTTAGGGTAGGTATATATGGGTGGTACATTGAGTGTGTACCTGAGTTTGCCTTTGCAGAACGAAGTAGGTGTGTTTTCCACTAAGTCCTGCAATATGAAAGTGAGAGGAAAACGTAAAAACATAATAACTTGCAAGTACCTGATGGAGGCTTGCACGTACCTGTTATCCTCTGCAAAAAAGGGAAGGATGAAAAGTATACGAGAAGAAAAAATGAGTTGTAAGTACCTGGATATGACTTGGAGGCGTCTGCTAACCACTGCAAAGAGAAGAGTGAGCAGCAGACATAGAATAATGAATTAAACTGCAAGTACTTGGATGAGGCTTGCAGGCGTCTGCTAACCACTGCAAAGAGAAGAGTGAGCAGCAGACATAGAATAATGAATTAAACTGCAAGTACCTGGATGAGGCTTGCAGGTGTCTGTTGACCACTGCAAAGAGAAGAGTTAGAAGCAGACAATATATATATGAAAGGAGCTTGCAAGTACCTGTGGAGAAGGCTTGCAAGAGTTTGCTAATCTCTGCAAAGAGAAGAGTTAGAAGCAAACAAGACATGAAAATAACTTGCAAGTACCTGTGAAGAGAAGGCTTGCAAGCGTTAACTGTTGATATGGCTGGATGGACATAAGCAAAATGAATGCCGGAATCCTTTTGGTAGGTCGGATTAACCTGTTCACCTGTGAAAGAAGGCAATTGACAGCAAAGAGGTCTATAATCGGAAGGACTAAAGAAGGCTGGATGCCGCCACAGGTGTTCCCCGTGGGTCTTATGCATCGCTCTGCCTGAGAAAATCATCCCGAGCATAGTCCTACTCAAAGCGGGCTGGCCGCGCATCCTCTAGGAGGGCACAAAAAGAAAAGCAAGGAAAATCCTGAGAAGGATCGCTAGAAGCACTGCTCTCTTGCCTTGGGCACAAGCATCACTGATCAACGAGACTAATTGCGCCAAGAGGCCTATAGCTTGTCTGTGGATTGATCAGTGGAGTTGTGGGAACCCGAGAAGGCACGGATCGAGAATACCATAGAGTGTTCAGCCATCACAGTTAGGTGATGATCGAAGAGACAAGGCTACGCTTGATCGTCATTGCTTGTCAAGCAAAGATCATCATAACTGTAATGTATCCTTTGCAAAGCACAGCAGAGCTAACACATGGGGCTCCCCTTGCACACACTCTGTGTCAGATGCCGGCTAGGATCCGAAATCTGAAGCTCAACATCGTGATTGAACTGCTCCCACTACACATATGGGTATACTCCCGCCATATGTGGTCGAAGCGGTGGTGTCAGAACAAACTACGGAGGGAACGTTTCAGACTCGGTGATATCTCATTGGCGTAGTGATCCCTCAGAGAGAAAAGTAGAGGAAGGAGCATCACAAGAAGGGAACTGTGTCAGTATGAGATCCCTGATAAAAAGCTTTATTGAAAAGCAAGAAATGAACACTGAGAAGTGTTTGGTAAAATGAAAATGTTCGAAGAGAGAGAGAGTAAGGGTTGAGATAACCCATGAAGGTTGTTAGGAGCTTTGGAGGACTGTGAAGTCCATTGTTTGCCTAGAATAGCCTTCCAAGCACACCCTCGTCATCGGCATCGAAGCATTCGACGGCTTGGTTAACAACGAGGAGAGGAGGCTCTTCGACTTGGTTCACTCCCCTTAAGGAGCAAGGAACGTCTGCTACTTCTTTGCCCTTTGAAGTTGCTGGATCAGGGCGTTCCTCCTTGGGAAGCAGGTCATGCATCTTGCCCTGCCGGAACAACCTTTGCACAAGCTGGCGGAGTGCTCGGCAGTGCTCAGTCAGGAGACCTGGCTATTTGTGGAATTCGCAGTAAGGTTCTGAATCTCTTGACCTTTGATCAGCTGGTTGGTAGGGCTTTTTGTAGTTTGTCTCATCTCTCATGATTTGGCTTACTTCTAGCACGGCGTCGTCGAGATCAGACTCATGCAAGTCGTTATCTTGCTTCTGATGAACTGCTGCTGCTTGAGAAGAAGGAGCTAGTGGTAGCAATGAATCTTGAGCACGATCGCGGCTCGGGAAGGAGTATCGATGGCGATGAATCCTTCTCTCCTTCCTTGAGTGAGTTGGAAAATGATTGAAAGGAGACCTCGGAGGCTGCTTATGAGAAGGATCTTTCTCTGATAAGAGCTTGGAGACGAAGCCTGGGTTGCTCTTTTCACCTCGGATATATGAGTTGGCTAGAGCAATCAACTCTTGGTATGTCCTTGGAGCACGGACATTGGCTTCAAATTTGAGAGGCCCTTCACGAAGACCGTGGATAAGAGTCACTCTGTACATTTCTTGATCAGTAACTTCGATGTCCAAAATCACTCTTTGGAATCGATCAACAAACTGAGACCAAGTTTCATTTCCGCGCTGCTTGATCTCAAAGAGGGCTTCAGGACCGCCCTTTCTCTTGGAGGAGGTAGAGAATCTGAGAAGAAACTCCCTTCGTAGATCAACGAAGGAAGTGATGGAGTGAGAACGGAGGTCATAGAACCAGTCCCTCACTTGCCCATCAAAGGTTGTCACAAGGAGCTTGCACTTTGTTGCATCTGAAAGAGTTTTGAGAGCAACGGCTGATTCAAAAGCTTGAAGGTGCTTTACTGGATCAGTCTCTCCGGTGTAGATGGGTAACCGGGGCTCTCTGAAGTTAGCTGGAATAGGTTCGTAGCGAACGCTCTCGGCAAAGGGTGATGACTCTTCCTACTCTCCCACAGCATAGGGATTAAAGGGAGCATAGGCTGTAGCTGTAAAGGAAGCAGAGGAATAAAAGGGAAAAGCTGTTGCAGGAGCAAAGGCAGGAGCTGGGGGGCAAGGATGACTTCCTTGAAAGTTGAGAAATCTTGCAGTACTTCCCCGGGCTGCTCCCCGGAAGAAGTTTTGGCGAGCGGAGAACTCTTCATCTTGAGGTCGCAAAGGGGCTGCAGGCCCTTGCGGAAAGGTTGGGGTGTAAGGAGGATAGAACGGCGGGCAAGCTTGAGAATAAGCTTGTTGATGCTCCAATGTTGGTGTTGGGTTGATTGAAGCAGCTGGAGCAGCTGGAGCTGTTGCTGGATGAGCGCCTAGTTGCTGCGTGATTGCAGCAAGAACTTTGTTGATCGCTTTGAACTGTTGAGCATTCTCACGGCGCGACTGCTCAAAGGCTTCCCAGAGAGGATCTTCACTGGGACTTGGAGCAAGGTTCTTGGCTGATTGATGATCTGACATGGCTAACTGTCGTTTTTCACTGTCTGCTCAGATCTGAAGGTCGCGTGTTAACTGTTGATGCGCGAAAACGTCGCGGGGCACCAGCCAGCTAACACGGAGGGGGTGTTCGGTCTCACAAGCTAGGAGAGGAAGAGGGATGAAGGAAAGAAGCTTCTGAGTGCTCGAGAGTGGAGCAAACAGCTTGTCAAAGAGGTTGCGGGGATAGAGGAGCGGAGAAGCTTGATCAACAGAGGAGGTTGATCAAGAGAGGAGGAGGTTGATCAGTAGCTGTCGAGCAGACGGCTAATATGACGGTTGCGCTTGCTGGTTGGTTGCCGAGAAGAGCTGAGCTGAGCAGAGGGCAAGGCTTGCTGAGCAAGGAGAGCAAGGCTTGCTGAGCAGAGAGAAGGGAGAAGGGGCCGCTAGCAGCAGCAACAGCACACTTCGCCCGCCGCGGCCTAAATGTCACTCTTGCGACGGGCTTTCCTTTGATTAATAGTGAGAGGTTACATGTACAACCCCGTATTCGCCCCTATATAGTTTTAAGCTTTTGGGAGATTTTGCACTCTCGGTGGCCAATTTTGGCTCTAGCTTGGAAACATACTAGTAGGGGAGGAAAAATCTACCTCCCCCCAGTGGCCCTCTTTTGGGGGACGGGTGTGACAAGTTGGCTAACTCCAGCCCCCGTCCCTGTAGGTGCTTGGCGGCCTGGTGGGGCGAGACCGGCCGGGGGCCGGGGTCTCGCCCCTGCTCCTTCTAGCATGGCGGCCTGGTGGGGCGAGACCGGCTGGGGGCCGGGGTCTCGCCCCTGCTCCTTCTAGCCTGGCGGCCTGGTGGGCGAGACCGGCCGGGGGCCGGGGTCTCGCCCCTGCTCCTTCTAGCCTGGCGGCCTGGTGGGGCGAGACCGGCCGGGGGCCGGGGTCTCGCCCCTGCTCCTTCTAGCCTGGCGGCCTGGTGGGGCGAGACCGGCCGGGGGCCGGGGTCTCGCCCCTGCTCCTTCTAGCCTGGCGGCCTGGTGGGGCGAGACCGGCCGGGGGCCGGGGTCTCGCCCCTGCTCCTTCTAGCCTGGCGGCCTGGTGGGGCGAGACCGGCCGGGGGCCGGGGTCTCGCCCCTGCTCCTTCTAGCCTGGCGGCCTGGTGGGGCGAGACCGGCCGGGGGCCGGGGTCTCGCCCTGCTCCTTCTAGCCTGGCGGCCTGGTGGGGCGAGACCGGCCGGGGGCCGGGGTCTCGCCCCTGCTCCTTCTAGCCTGGCGGCCTGGTGGGGCGAGACCGGCCGGGGGCCGGGGTCTCGCCCCTGCTCCTTCTAGCCTGGCGGCCTGGTGGGGCGAGACCGGCCGGGGGGCCGGGGTCTCGCCCCTGCTCCTTCTAGCCTGGCGGCCTGGTGGGGCGAGACCGGCCGGGGGCCGGGGTCTCGCCCCTGCTCCTTCTAGCCTGGCGGCCTGGTGGGGCGAGACCGGCCGGGGGCCGGGGTCTCGCCCCTGCTCCTTCTAGCCTGGCGGCCTGGTGGGGCGAGACCGGCCGGGGGCCGGGGTCTCGCCCCTGCTCCTTCTAGCCTGGCGGCCTGGTGGGGCGAGACCGGCCGGGGGCCGGGGTCTCGCCCCTGCTCCTTCTAGCCTGGCGGCCTGGTGGGGCGAGACCGGCCGGGGGCCGGGGTCTCGCCCCCTGCCCCTTCTAGCTTGGCGGCCTGGCGGGGCGAGACCGGTCGGAGGCCGCGGTCTCGCCCTTGCTCCCCTGCAGTTTTACCTTCTTGCCCTCGGGGGGAATTCCCCCTTTACCCCCCGGCGTGGCTGTTTTCTATTGGCCCGAGGCCTTTTGGCCGTAGGGGTATTTTGGTCTTTTCACCCTCAGGACTTGGAAAAACTATAAATAGACCCCCTTGGGTGCCTTGGAGAGGGACTTTTTTTAGCTTCCTCCTCCCTTAGCTTCTTCTTGGTTGAGTAGAGAGAGCTCTCCAAGGCACCTAGCCTAGCCCTTTGGTGAGGGAGGGGAAGAGCTCAGGTAGCCTTCCGGGTGTGAGGTGGGACCTCCGCGCTAGAGCCGAGGGTCTGTTCATAGTCTCCTAAGTCTCCGGTCCGTGACGTTCTCTCGAGTGTAGTAGGTGTGAGGTCACCCCTTTCAGGGACCCCGAACTCCACAGAGGTCAAATTTGGCTTCAACACTTTTGGTGCGGTGAGCGTGGAGAGTGACCAGCACAGAAGATCTCGGGAGAGAGTCATGACGGGAGGTCAGGGAGGTAGTGATGATCTCGGCGAGCTCCCTAGCTCAGGACCATTTGTGGGGAGGCAAGAGTTCATGGCCTCCATCCAGGGTATCATGGAGATGCTGCGCAGCATTGCTCCTCAGGGTGGCAGCTCCACCCCGACCCCCCAGGAGCTAGCTCCCCCCCTCGACGAGTCGACTCCCAGGGGTCTAGGTGAGATGACCCCAGCGGGGGGAGAAGGAAGTGCACCAGGAAGAAGGCTCGGGAAGGAGAGGATGGGAGATGGGGTCGAGCGAGACCTCACCGGTCGGGAGCTGTTCTCCACCCCGGCGAGTGCCAACCTCTCAGGCGAGCAGGTCGCGCGAGTGGAGATGGCGAGACCACCCCTTAGGGGGTCACCCTTCAGCGAGCTGATCATCTCAGCTCCCGTTCCCGAGGGATTCAGAGAGCCAGACATGGCTTACTATACGGGGAAGGATGACCCCGTCCAGCATCTGCAGTGGTTCGAGGATGCCGTCTCCATCAGACCGATGACGGATGCCTTCAAGTGTCGCCTCTTTGCGATCACGCTGAAGGAGAAGGCAAGGGACTGGTTCCATCAACTCCCTCCGAGGTCGATCTATGGGTTCGAGGACTTGAGCCGGAGCTTCCAGCTCCGCTTCTCCACCTCCAAGAAGCGGAAGAGGAGTCCTGAGTCCATCTTCTTGATAAGGCAGGGGGCCGAGGAGTCGCTGGCCCGCTATGTAGACAGGTTCCAAGAGGAGATCTTGGAGGTCCAGGAGATGCCAGGGTATGCTCTCCAGATGGCCTTCACCGTTGGGCTGAAGGAGGGCTTCTTCAAGATGAGCTTAACCCGGAAGGCCCCCCTTTAATTCGAGGAGCTGATGGAAAGGGCGGCGGAGGAGATTGCCATGGAGGCGGCCAACCCGGTGTTTGTCAAGAAGTTGGCAAAGCTGACGGAGACAGAGGCAAAGGAGCAAGGTGGCTCGAGACCTCAGGAGGGAAGAAGGAGAGAGGAGCGGAGAGCTCAGGAGGGTCCGGAACCAGGTTGGAGGCAACAGGGAGGACCCGTTCAGGGCCCGGGAAGAGGTTACGCCCATGATGGGGGAAACTTCCATGGGGGCCAAGGAAGGTTCAACTTCCAGAGGCAAGCCCCTAGGCAACTCCTGCCCCCACCCCAGCAAGCGATGGAGATTGGTCGAAGAGAGAGGAGGAACCGCCAAGGAAGGAGAAGGGTCAGGGTAGAGTTGCCGTACTGTGAATTCCACCAGGTGGAGGGGCACTCCACAGCTACCTGCCCCGAGTTCCTGGAAGTGAGGGGGGCGAGAGACCCTGCCCAGCCACAACCACCAGTGAGGGTTGAAGAAGTTCTGCCCAGAGAAGGAGGGGATGATGTTTGTGAAGACCGGGTCGATGTGGGACCCCGAGGTGGTATAACGGTGATCCATGGTGGAGTGGGGATCGAGGCCACTCGGAAGGCAAGCCTCCATGTCATGTACCGAAGGAGCGTCGCCTCAACCTCCCAGACACCGCCCCAGGAGGAGAAGGTCACCTTCTCGTAAAGGACCTGCCGGATCATGAGGATCCATTTTGCGATGCGCTGGTCATCCAGACGGCCATCGAGGGCTACAGCGTCTCCCGAATCTTGGTGGACAACGGGAGCTCTGTCAACGTCGTTTCAGGAAGGCGTTTGATGAGATGAAGGTAGAGCCAAGAGGGTGTTGGCCTCGGATGGACCCATGTTCGGATTTTCAGGGGAGAGGAAGGAGGTTGAGGGTGGAGTGGGACTCCAAGTTAAATTGGGGGGAGTCTCAAGGAACTGCCGGTTCGTCATTGTGGACGCTCCAAGCAGCTACAACGCCATCTTCGGAAGGCCCCTCATCAGCGCCTTCCGTTGCGTGCCATCTTCCTTCCACCAATGCATCAAGTTCAGCTCCGGATGGATCCAGGTCAGAGTCAAGGGAGACTCCAGGATGGCAAGACAGTGTTATGTCACGGCCGTCAACACCATCTCTTGGTTGGCCAAGGCAGAGGAGATGGAGAAGATCATGGAGAGCCTAAGCAGGATGGAAGTGTCCGGCGAGCAGGAAGCGGATGGCGACCACCAGGCCCAGACCCCCTGAAGAAGCCTCGTCCCGGTAGAGTCCTGTATTCTTCTTATGTGGTATTGAGTCCAGCCCCCGACCAGTTGAGTCGGGGGGGTCATGTAACTCATCTTTTTCCCCATTTGAGGATGTAAGATTTGGTAAGGACTGATTGAGATGCTTAGTTCTTTTGCTCCGAGACGGTCCCGCTGCCCCGGCTCTCACTAGCTGGGCAGGGCCGGTGGTACCTCTCGTTGATGCCTATTTGTCTCACCTCGGGATGGATTCCGCTGTCAGGCTCTCACCTATCTGGCAGGGCAGGTTGATCTCTCGGAGGGTGGGAAGGTCTCACCTCGAGATGGATTCCGCTGTCAGGCTCTCATCTAGCTGGCAGGGCAGGTTGATCTCTCGTGGAAGCCTAGCCTTTAGCTCCGAGATGGATTCCGCTGTCAGGCTCTCATCTAGCTGGCAGGGCAGGTTGATCTCTCGTGGAAGCCTAGTCCTTAGCTCCGAGATGGATTCCGCTGTCAGGCTCTCATCTAGCTGGCAGGGCAGGTTGATCTCTCGTGGAAGCCTAGCCCTTAGCTCCGAGATGGATTCCGCTGTCAGGCTCTCATCTAGCTGGCAGGGCAGGTTGATCTCTCGTGGAAGCCTAGTCCTTAGCTCCGAGATGGATTCCGCTGTCAGGCTCTCATCTAGCTGGCAGGGCAGGTTGATCTCTCGTGGAAGCCTAGTCCTTAGCTCCGAGATGGATTCCGCTGTCAGGCTCTCATCTAGCTGGCAGGGCAGGTTGATCTCTCGTGGAAGCCTAGTTCCTAGCTCCGAGATGGATTCCGCTGTCAGGCTCTCATCTAGCTGGCAGGGCAGGTTGATCTCTCGTGGAAGCCTAGTCCTTAGCTCCGAGATGGATTCCGCTGTCAGGCTCTCATCTAGCTGGCAGGGCAGTTGATCTCTCGTGATCTAGCTCGAGTGGATTCCGCTGTCAGCCTAGCCCTTAGCTCCGAGATGGATTCCGCTGTCAGGCTCTCATCTAGCTGGCAGGGCAGGTTGATCTCTCGTGGAAGCCTAGTCCTTAGCTCCGAGATGGATTCCGCTGTCAGCTCTCATCTAGCTGGCAGGGCAGGTTGATCTCTCGTGGAAGCCTAGCCCTTAGCTCCGAGATGGATTCCGCTGTCAGGCTCTCATCTAGCTGGCAGGGCAGGTTGATCTCTCGTGGAAGCCTAGTCCTTAGCTCCGAGATGGATTCCGCTGTCAGGCTCTCATCTAGCTGGCAGGGCAGGTTGATCTCTCGTGGAAGCCTAGTCCTTAGCTCCGAGATGGATTCCGCTGTCAGGCTCTCATCTAGCTGGCAGGGCAGGTTGATCTCTCGTGGAAGCCTAGTTCCTAGCTCCGAGATGGATTCCGCTGTCAGGCTCTCATCTAGCTGGCAGGGCAGGTTGATCTCTCGTGGAAGCCTAGTTCTTAGCTCCGAGATGGATTCCGCTGTCAGGCTCTCATCTAGCTGGCAGGGCAGGTTGATCTCTCGTGGAAGCCTAGCCTTTAGCTCCGAGATGGATTCCGCTGTCAGGCTCTCATCTAGCTGGCAGGGCAGGTTGATCTCTCGTGGAAGCCTAGCCCTTAGCTCCGAGATGGATTCCGCTGTCAGGCTCTCATCTAGCTGGCAGGGCAGGTTGATCTCTCGTGGAAGCCTAGTTCTTAGCTCCGAGATGGATTCCGCTGTCAGGCTCTCATCTAGCTGGCAGGGCAGGTTGATCTCTCGTGGAAGCCTAGCCCTTAGCTCCGAGATGGATTCCACTGTCAGGCTCTCATCTAGCTGGCAGGGCAGGTTGATCTCTCGTGGAAGCCTAGTCCTTAGCTCCGAGATGGATTCCGCTGTCAGGCTCTCATCTAGCTGGCAGGGCAGGTTGATCTCTCGTGGAAGCCTAGTCCTCAGCTCCGAGATGGATTCCGCTGTCAGGCTCTCATCTAGCTGGCAGGGCAGGTTGATCTCTCGGGGAGATCAAGTCCCACCCCCGAGAGGATCTCCTCAGCCAGGCTCCCACTAGCTGGTTGGGTCGAATGTGCCTCGGTGGGAGTAAAAGTCCCTTTGCTCCAATGAGGATCCCGCTGCCAGGCTCTCACTAGCTGACAGGGCCGGTGGTACCTCTCGTGGAGGCTAAGTATTTTTTACCTGGAGGGGGTCTCGCCACCCAAGCTCCCATAGCTGGCGTGGCAGGTTGACTCCCTGGAGAGGCGCGCAAGGAAATTGCACTCAGCGAATACGTTGGGTTGGACATTTCTTTCCGAGTTTGTGCCAACCTCGAAAAGAGCGGGGATTGTGTACAACCCCGTATTCGCCCCTATATAGTTTTAAGTTTTTGGGAGATTTTGCACTCTCGGTGGCCAATTTTGGCTCTAGCTTGGAAACATACTAGTAGGGGGAGGAAAAATCTACCTCCCCCCAGTGGCCCTCTTTTGGGGGGCGGGTGCGACAAGTTGGCTAACTCCAGCCCCCGTCCCTGTAGGTGCTTGGCGGCCTGGTGGGGCGAGACCGGCCGGGGGCCGGGGTCTCGCCCCTGCTCCTTCTAGCATGGCGGCCTGGTGGGGCGAGACCGGCTGGGGGCCGGGGTCTCGCCCCTGCTCCTTCTAGCCTGGCGGCCTGGTGGGGCGAGACCGGCCGGGGGCCGGGGTCTCGCCCCTGCTCCTTCTAGCCTGGCGGCCTGGTGGGGCGAGACCGGCCGGGGGCCGGGGTCTCGCCCCTGCTCCTTCTAGCCTGGCGGCCTGGTGGGGCGAGACCGGCCGGGGGCCGGGGTCTCGCCCCTGCTCCTTCTAGCCTGGCGGCCTGGTGGGGCGAGACCGGCCGGGGGTCGGGGTCTCGCCCCTGCTCCTTCTAGCCTGGCGGCCTGGTGGGGCGAGACCGGCTGGGGGCCGGGGTCTCGCCCCTGCTCCTTCTAGCCTGGCGGCCTGGTGGGGCGAGACCGGCCGGGGGCCGGGGTCTCGCCCCTGCTCCTTCTAGCCTGGCGGCCTGGTGGGGCGAGACCGGCCGGGGGCCGGGGTCTCGCCCCTGCTCCTTCTAGCCTGGCGGCCTGGTGGGGCGAGACCGGCCGGGGGCCGGGGTCTCGCCCCTGCTCCTTCTAGCCTGGCGGCCTGGTGGGGCGAGACCGGCCGGGGGCCGGGGTCTCGCCCCTGCTCCTTCTAGCCTGGCGGCCTGGTGGGGCGAGACCGGCCGGGGGCCGGGGTCTCGCCCCTGCTCCTTCTAGCCTGGCGGCCTGGTGGGGCGAGACCGGCCGGGGGCCGGGGTCTCGCCCCTGCTCCTTCTAGCCTGGCGGCCTGGTGGGGCGAGACCGGCCGGGGGCCGGGGTCTCGCCCCTGCTCCTTCTAGCCTGGCGGCCTGGTGGGGCGAGACCGGCCGGGGGCCGGGGTCTCGCCCCTGCTCCTTCTAGCCTGGCGGCCTGGTGGGGCGAGACCGGCCGGGGGCCGGGGTCTCGCCCCTGCTCCTTCTAGCCTGGCGGCCTGGTGGGGCGAGACCGGCCGGGGGCCGGGGTCTCGCCCCTGCTCCTTCTAGCCTGGCGGCCTGGTGGGGCGAGACCGGCCGGGGGCCGGGGTCTCGCCCCTGCTCCTTCTAGCCTGGCGGCCTGGTGGGGCGAGACCGGCCGGGGGCCGGGGTCTCGCCCCCTGCCCCTTCTAGCTTGGCGGCCTGGCGGGGCGAGACCGGTCGGAGGCCGCGGTCTCGCCCTTGCTCCCCTGCAGTTTTACCTTCTTGCCCTCGGGGGGAATTCCCCCTTTACCCCCCGGCGTGGCTGTTTTCTATTGGCCCGAGGACTTTTGGCCGTAGGGGTATTTTGGTCTTTTCACCCTCAGGACTTGGAAAAACTATAAATAGACCCCCTTGGGTGCCTTGGAGAGGGACTTTTTTTAGCTTCCTCCTCCCTTAGCTTCTTCTTGGTTGAGTAGAGAGAGCTCTCCAAGGCACCTAGCCTAGCCCTTTGGTGAGGGAGGGGAAGAGCTCAGGTAGCCTTCCGGGTGTGAGGTGGGACCTCCGCGCTAGAGCCGAGGGTCTGTTCATAGTCTCCTAAGTCTCCGGTCCGTGACGTTCTCTCGAGTGTAGTAGGTGTGAGGTCACCCCTTTCAGGGACCCCGAACTCCACAGAGGTCAAATTTGGCTTCAACATTACAAGCTTACTAGTACACCTTCACAACAAAGCATTAAAGGGGTACAAAGGGAAGCTGGCGGCTAAGGGAGAAGAAGTTGTCAGTGACTAGAGAAAAGAAGCTGCCAGAGACTAAGTAAAAGAGGCTGTCAGCAGCTGTGGAGGACTGGAAAACTGAGTCTGCAGAGTCTGCTGGCAAACTGATAGAGGACTGCGCGGACAGGAAAACTGAGTCCGCAGGGCTTGCTTTGCGTCTTCTCTGCCTCTGGCCTCTTTCTAAATGAGAGGCATTGGGGGCTATTTATAGGCCCGGGGAAGGATCTTCTAGCAGCGGGGCCCAGTGACGTCAGCATGACGACCTGCGCGGACTCCGCGGACTGGAAAAACGAGTCCGCCAAGTTGGCGGGCGAAGCAAGCGGCGGAGGTCGGGAGAGAACGGAGACCGCCCCTTTGCGGGCGGCCTGGGCGGACTCCAAGGGGGAGTCCGCCCGGCTGGAGGGAGGCCGCCCACTTGCGGGCGGCCTGGGCGGACTCCGGGGGGAGTCCGCCCGGCTGGCGGAGGCCACCCCCTTGCGGGCGGCCTGGGAGGACTCCGGGGGGAGTCCGCCCGACTGGCGCGGAGGCCGCCCCCTTGCGGGCGGCCTGAGCGGACTCCGGGGGGAGTCCGCCCGGCTGGCGGAGGCCGCCCCCTTGCGGGCGGACTCCGGGGGGAATCCGCCCGGCTGGCGGAGGCCGCCCCCTTGCGGGCGGCCTGGGCGGACTACGGGGGGAGTCCGCCCGGCTGGCGGAGGCCGCCCCCTTGCGGGCGGCCTGGGCGGACTCCGGGGGGAGTCCGCCCGGCTGGCCGGAGGCCACCCCCTTGCGGGCGGCCTGGGCGGACTCCGGGGGGAGTCCGCCCGGCTGGTCGGAGGTCGCCCCCTTGCGGGCGGCCTGGGCGGACTCCGGGGGGAGTCCGCCCGGCTGGCGGAGGCCGCCCCCTTGCGGGCGGCCTGGGCGGACTCCGGGGGGAGTCCGCCCGGCTGGAGCGGAGGCCGCCCCCCTGCGGGCAGCCTGGGCGGACTCCGGGGGGAGTCCGCTTGGCTAGCTGCGAAGCGTGCGCCCTCCTGCGGGCGGGATCCTGCTGGTAGGTTGCGTCCTGCAAGGAAAAGCATTGCACGGTTAGCGGGCCTAACCGCATAGCCTGCGAGGGTGAGCTATGGGAATAGCCCGCCGTCCCGCAGGGCACGCGGTTGCTAGGAGACCTAGGCGGACAGGGAAAACTGTCCGCCTACACTGGGACTTGTCGCGATCAAAAGGGAGAATCTGAGGATCGCGACTAGCCAGCTGGCTATCTTGGGAAGGATCGTCGATTTCTGGGTTAACAAGAACAACCCTAGGGTCTCGGATCGCAGTCATGATGAAACTCGCGACAAGTCATGATGAAACTCGCGACAACGAGGGAAGAGTGAAAAAGACTTACTCTTAAGAATGGGTCGGGGCAAACTAACCCTGGGCAGAGCGGAAGGAGGTAGATAAATGAGGGACACGCTATAGGATCAATAGGTCACACAGACTCACTCTCAGTCGGGGTCACAAGAAATGAGTTAGAGACAAATGATAAATCACTCAACGTACCTCACTAGGGTGAGAGAAATCTGTATCAGGTATCATTGCTATCGTTTCCGACAAAACAAGGGTAGGCAAAGTGGTGACCTCAGTACCAGAGGTACTCATACTGGAGTGGTCAAGGGGAATCCACTCGGCCAACTCTAACAAATCTCAGGTACTGTTCATGACGAAGAGCGAGCTGATATGTCTGCTCAAGGGACTTTGAGCGGTGATAAGTCAACTTAGTACGTATTTCAGATCGAAATCCAAACCGAAATTGGGAAGTGGTCATGGCTGGCTTCTCTCAGATGTCACTCCTCGCAACTAAATCATCAAAACAATCTGTGTACTCGGCGACATATAGAGATCCTTGTCGAAGGTTAAATAATTGATCGAGTAAGAGAGTCTGATACGATGCAGGCAAATACTTCTGAGACAACTTACGCTTCATCTCCACCTAACTAGTGATGCGGTAAAGATGATCTCGCTCACGGGTCCTCTCAATGCTAGACAAATATGCTCTTGTCTGACCTATAAGTCTAAGTTTCACAAATTTATTGATTCGTTCATCGAATAACTCAAAGTAACCGAGGTAATATTTCATATCCATGAGTCAATAACTGAAAGACTCGGACTCGATGAACCGTCAAAAGATTGGGGCAATAACATAAAACCTACACTGAAAGACTTGAGATCTCTCTTAAAATGAGTATCCTTGTAATAATCATCCCTAAGATAATCGAGTTCTGTCAAAGGATAAGCACGATCTGCTCGTGTATAGTGTTGGGGACGCTAATCATCATAGTGATCGTATCTAGCACAAGGGGATCACGCCGAGGGGTCAACACGAGCCTTTGAAGCGGTATGCAGTGATCGAGAATAATCATTGTAGTGACATGAGGATCTCTCTGAGGAGACTCTATGGGATCGGGTGTACATGGGCTTAGGATCCCCAAATAGAGGAGAGGAATGATGGCGATAACTAGCCACAAAAGGGCTATAGACTACTGTGTATTAAAATAAAGATCAAACTTACCTCTGATACTATTTAACGTAGGATGAACCTATAGGTGGCAGACAAATGATGCTCTAACCCTACATGAAATGCAAGCAAGCACACGAGAGACGTAAATGAAGCTATGACAGGTGCACAATTGTTCACAATAGAGAATTAAATTGAAAAGCAAAAATGAATCCATACATATTTGAGGCGCAATATTTTAAGTGCATGCAGAATGTATCCAGCAATTCATTCGATTTCAAGAAAACAAACAAATCATCTTACATCCCCAAAACATAGTTCCAAGTATTCAATAATAGAAAACAAAGACCCCAAATAATGACTTACACATGTAGGCGGCAACGAAATGCAGCAAGAACAGTATTTTGAAGCACTAGTCTTCACATGTGTAAAGAGAGGACCAAAACCTTGTATATATATAATATATTAAATTGAATAGTTACAAGTATACACACACTTATATAGGAGAAGAAAGAAGAGAGAAATCCTAATACATGATGTGGGACTAATACAAGGAGAGAGAAAGAAGAAAACATGGGCCCTTAATTGGGCTTTTCTAAAACTCCCCCGCAAGCTGGAGCGTACAAGTCGTAGGCATCAAGCTTGGATAAGAACTGATAGTATAGCGGCCTGGAGAGAGCTTTCGTCAGGATGTCCGCAATTTGGTCGGTAGCAGGAACATGCTCCAAATCTATCTTCTTTGACAGTACCTTTTCCCGGATAAAGTGACAGTCAACTTCGATATGCTTTGTTCGTTCGTGAAAAACCGGATTCTTGGCAATATGAATTGATGTTTGACTGTCGCAAAATAAGGTTGTCGGTGATGAGAGACAAACACCTAAGTCTCCCAGAAGGCCTTCAAGCCAGGTTAGCTCAGAAACAACAGCAACCATAGCCCGGTACTCGGCCTCAGCAAGGTCCATACAGTACTTCCTTTGAGATAACACAAGACCATCAGGGCATCGTGCGACCTCGAGCCCAAGAAAGTACTGAAGGTTGCCTAGATCTTTGGTCTGAAAGGCGGAATTCAACTGTTCCTTGATCTGTTGGATTCCTGCCTTGTCGTCGCCAGTAATCAGAATATCGTCAACATAGACCAGAAGAATCACAGTCCCGATTGACCGGTGTCGGGTGAAAAGAGAAAAATCAGCCGAGCTTCGAGCGAAGCCACTAGCACAGACCACCTTACTGAACTTTTCAAACCACGCACGCGGGGACTGTTTGAGACCATAAATGGATTTCCGAAGGTGACATACCAAAGACTCCCTCGTGGTCTCAAACCCGGGAGGCTGCTGCATATAAACTGTCTCCTGTAGATCGTCGTTGAGGAAGACATTCTTAATGTCCAGCTGATAAAGTGGTCAGTGACGATGAACAGCCAAGGAGAAGAGAACGCGGACCGTGTTCAATTTGGCCACGGGAGAGAAGGTTTCTGCGTAATCAAGGCCAGGTTGCTGAGGAAAGCCCCGTGCGACGAGGCGAGCCTTCAGACGGTCGATAGTGTCATCCGCCGCATGTTTAATGACATGGACCCATTTGCAGCTAACAGAGGTGTGGTCAGCAGGAAGAGGAACCAGATCCCAGGTCTGGTTAGCCCAGAGAGCCCGCATTTCATCGTTCATAGCGGCCCTCCACCCTGGGTGTTCAAGCGCCTCCTGCACATTGTTAGGTATAGAAATAGAAGAGAGAGGTGGCAAACACGTAGAGAGGCGGCGTGAGCCGATGTAGAGAGACGTAGTTGGCCAAGGGATGAGCTGTAGAGACAGGAGCGTGATCTGTCGTAGCCGAGGTATCGCCGGTGGCGGGGAGCTGGGTCACGGGAGCATCCTTGGATGGGCGACGAGAGTAGACACAGAGAAGTGGTGGAGGAACCAGAGGAGGAACGGGGGGAGAAGAGGAAGAAGACGGCACAGATGTCGTGACCGGTACAGCAGGCCGGGGAATAGAGGGAGCAGAAGACGAGGTGGTGCTGGGTAAGTGGAAGGGCTGGTCTTCGCAGAAGGTGACATCCGCAGAAACGACCAGCTTGTCGTCAGTAGGAGAGTAGCAGACGTACCCCTTTTGAGTGCGGGAGTAGCCAACAAACATATACTTGGCGGCCCGAGGAGCAAATTTGTCGGAAGGAGGGCCAAGAAGGTGGACATAGCAAACACACCCGAAGATCCGTGGTGTGAGAGAGGTGAGGTTGGTGGAGGGATAGAGGAGTTGGATGGGTGAGGCAAAATCAAGAATAGAGGAGGGAAGGCGGTTGATGAGATGACAGGCGGTGGATACAGCAAAGTTCCAATATTCGATTGGAACGTGCATTTGGAACATAAGGGAGCGCGCAATATCGAGAAGATGACGATTTTTGCGTTCGGCCACCCCATTTTGCTGAAGGGTATACGCACATGAAGTTTGATGGATGACACCGAATTTAGTGCAGAGATTGGAGAATGCACGACCCGTATACTCCCGAGCATTATCAGTGCGAATTACTTTGAGGGGGGTAGCGAAGTGCGTACGCATCTCAAGTAAAAAAGCGCGAAATACAGAGGTAAGTTCAGTTCGATCATGTAGTAGATGGAGACACGTGGTACGTGAGTAATCGTCAATGAACGTGACAAAATAACGAAAGCCAAAAATACTAGGGATTTTATAAGGACCCCAGACATCAGAATGAACTAAAGATAAGAGAGTACTACTCCTGGTACAGGCAGGGGGGAAAGAAAAACGATGTTGTTTGTCGTAGATACAAGATTCACAAGAGAACTCCCGTAAAGGTATATCAGGAAGAGCCCGCTTGAGAATCGGAAGGGGAGCATGGCCAAGGCGGCGATGTCAATCAACAGTGGAGATAACGGAGAGAAGAGGGGTGGGATATCCAAGATGTACAACACATTCACCAGCTGCCCCTTACCAATGGTACTCCGGGTGCGGCGATCATGCATAAAAAAAGAAGGTGAAAATGTAATACAACAATCAAGGTCGTGGGTGCGACGACTAACAGATAATAAATTGAAAAGAGACCCGGAACGTGAAGAACCGAGGAAAGAGAAAGGGTCGGCGTTAGCTGAAGAGCAGCGGAGCCAGAGACTGGTAGGGTGTCACCGTTGGCCACAGTGATACGAGCAGGATGAGGCGTCGGTAGATACGTTGTGGGTTTCTGGGATGTGATATGGTGAGTAGCGTCGGAATCAACGATCCAACAAGGATTATGAGAGAGACAGGTGATACTTTCCGCAGAGAAGGACGCAACAGAGGTGGCAGCGGAATCATCAGACGTCATGCGGTTAGCAGAAGGAAAGACCGGGCGGCTAGCAGAGAGGAGGCCGGGCGGCTAGCAGAGAGGAGGCCGGGCGGCTAGGCGGCTAGCAGAGAGAAGGTCAGGCGGCTAGCAGAGAGGAGGTCAGGCGGCTAGCAGAGATGAGGCCGGGCGGCTAGCAGAGAGGAGGTCGGGCGGCTGACAGAGAGGAGGTCGGGCGGCTAGCAGAGAGTAGATCGGGCGGCGAGCATAGAGGAGGCCGGGCAGCTAGCAGAGAGGAGGCCGGCGGATAGCAGAGAGGAGGCCGGACGGCTTGCAGAGAGGAGGTCGGGCGGCTAGCAGAGAGGAGGTCGGGCGGCTAGCATAAGGAGGCCGGGCGGCTAGAGGGAAGCCGAACAGAGAAGAGCAGGTGCGATAGAGGCAGAAGCCGCACGGTCTCGATGGACACACCAACGACAAGAAGAGTCGCGACCAGGACGCGGCTTGCAGCAAAAGAAGAGACCGCTAATCGACAAGACAAGTCGCAGCGGCTAGCCTAAGGAGAGAAAGTCTGCACGGTCACTGTGAGGCCACTAGCGGGAAGACAGAAAGCAGGCTGCGCGGATATGGAGGAAGACCGCGCGGATAGATACAAGAGGAAGTGGGACCCACGTGAGAGTTTATAAAAGAGAGAGAGGAGAAGGAGGAGGAGGAGGAGAAGTGGAAGTCACGAGGACAGAGAGCGGTTAAAAGGGGGCAGACCGCACGAGATGGCGGCTAAGAGGGAGAAGAAAAACACCGGGCGGTTTCCAGGAGAACAGGCCGGACAAGCAAGTCCGGGCGGACAGAACCTGTAGACCGCAAGCAGTAGACCGAATACAAGGTGGAAGACCGGTGGCTCTGATACCATGTAAAGAGAGGACCAAAACCTTGTATATATATATATATATATTAAATTGAATAGTTACAAGTATACACACACTTATATAGGAGAAGAAAGAAGAGATAAATCCTAATATGTGGACTAATACAAGGAGAGAGAAAGAAGAAAACATGGGCCCTTAATTGGGCCCTTAATTGGGCTTTTCTAACAACATGGATGCTGAAAACTGCTGGTGGCGGGAACTTGAATGAGCTTGGGTGGAAATGGGAGTGGTTTAGAGGTAGTTAGGGGCTGGGAGTAGGGGATAGGGGTGTTGGAATAAAAATCCAGGGTGCTGGAATAAAAATCCAGGGTGTTGGAAGGTGATTTTAGGCTCCATACGCCAGGAGTAATACGATGGTCTGCTGGAGACAATTAATAGAGCTGCCGGAGTGATAAATTCAGGATGCTGGAAGGGGATTTCAGACTTCCTGCAGCAGTAGGAGGAAGAAGCAACAGAGTTCAGATCTGGGGCTGGATTTGCGGTTGTTAGAGAACTGGGGTTCACAGTTGGGATAAGAGGTAGTGTATGCAGCTGATGGTGTGGCGAAACAAGCGGCCACTATGGATAGAAGGGTATGCGGCTGGAAGGGGAGTAAGCTTGTTGCTGGAAGGGGAATAAGCTTGTGGCTGGAAGGGGAGGAGCTTACAGCGGGAAGTGGTTGGGGCTTACAGCAGGAAGTGGTTGGGGCTTACAGCAGGAAGTGGTTGGGGCTTGCGGCTTGTGCAGGGGATGTGGGGAAGGGGAGTGACGAATGGTAGGAGCGGAGAAAGGAGAGGGGAGTCGATATCTCCTCAGTTGGTCATGCATGCTTAAATAAAATATAACTGAAATAGGGCACCTGAATCGGTCGGCTCATGTCGTGCGAGCTGATCGGGTGTCAAATACAACTTGAAATAAACAACGTAATATATGAAAATGACTCAGAATGACCTTCCGGACGCATCTGTGAACTCGGATCGTCCGAACGGGAAGTGGTTCACGGTGATCTCTAGCAATTAGTCTATAAATAGGAATAATATAGAAGAGAACGTCCCTTGAAGAAAAAAATTCATCACATGGTGCTGAAGTCAGAACATTAGGTGCGAAGCTTAGAACCTCCTCCTCTCCCCCTTGGCCGGCCATGCCAAGATCCTCCACCTCCATTTCTGGCGATCCCCTCCACCTTCTGCCATCACTTCTCCACCTGTCAGACCAGCCCACTCCCTACTCCCCACAACCTCATAACTCCTAGTAACTACCTCCACTACTTCATAAACTACCATAAGGTCCATAACTATCACCTTCTCCCACTAACACCATAACCAAGTCATTAAGCCCATCCCTTATCAATGACCATTTAAATTACTTACCCAGCCTATTCTACACTTAACTGCCATCCACTCCCTTCCAACGGTTATTATCCAGTTTCCCCTCCCAATCCACGTCTTCTCCACTGTCCAGAAATCCCCCCCCCCCCACACACACACACCCGCCCGTGGCATCACTTCTCCACTCAGTTCCCAAACTACAGGTGATTTGTTAGTCCCCTCTACAGCATATCTGTACTCCAACTTTCCTCTGCTAGTTTTGAAACTGACCTGGAATAGAAATTCCGGGTTCGAAATTATATCTTATGCTATCCACTAACCTCCGCAACCTTCCAGCAACTAAATCCGACATCCATTTATCAGCCTCCCTCCTGCACTCATCCATATCAGAGTATTCTACCACCATAATCATCGCACAATCACCATACTACTTACAACCATCCCCTACAGCATTCAAACAGCCATTTGCATCCTGTCTACACTGATTCCAGACCACTACTAAGCCTTCGGTCACTGATCGCTCACTATCTTGTCATCCGAGCCTTCTATTGAGCAATCAATGTCAGTTTGACTATGGTTGTGGACTTTTTAGTTATCAAATCTCATGATTATTCTCGGTTTATTGGAATATTGTGTTGTAATTTGTGTGGGAAATCTGTATCTTGTATATGTGTAACTTTAGTGATTTTACTTAATAAATTCGCATATGATGTTATAGCCCGAGTGAGGGACACTTGTGATACTCAAAACTTTGCCGAGTTCTCTACTTAAAGTGAGCCAGGGAGTACGGAAAGGTAAGCTCGCACAATTTTTTTATCCCTCTTCTCTCACGTGTTAGCCGCAACCCCTCTTGAGACTATGGAGGAGCTCGCTCCCCACTGGCAGCACTTCCTCTCCTCCACAGTACCATTTGACACCTCCTACGGCCAGCGGCTCTTCATGGTAAATCTGTCGACATTGTTTTTCACTCCTCCCAGCTGGAAATTTTTGAACACTATCAAATGCAGTGTGCCTAAAAGCCTGCAAGGAGTCACAGGCTCGGGAGTCAGGAACCTTGCTCGAGCAAGATAGTGAAACTATGGCACGCAATCCCACTAGCCTATCGATTGTGATACCACTTGTTAAGAGGGTGGAACATTGGGGGCCAGAGTTCAGCCCAATACTCTAGTAGATGTATATTCATTAAAAAAAAATTAAATCAATATGTAAAGGCATCATTAGCATCTTAGAAACTCAGCTCTAATTTTAGCTTTGGTATGGGGCTTATCTTCAATTCCAATTCGCATCTCAAAGATAATGCCACAGACCTGTACTATAGAAACCTAAGCATGTTTCTTAACAATATGTTGCTGCATTAGTTAACTTATTAACAGAGCAGCATCATATAGACTAACAATCAATCGCACAATACTGAAGATCAACAAAGATAGAGATTCATAAAAAAAATTTAAGTATTGCCTCAACTTGTTGGATATAGATAATATGCTATAAGTCATAAATCAAAGAAAATATAAAACAATACAAACCATTCTTCTCCCAGTCAATCCCACATCTTGCACAGTGTACCATATCAAAGGAGAGATGTGGATATGGCAATAATTTTGAGGTAAATGAACCAATCATAGCAGGCAGGCCTCTTTCAAGTGTAAGTTGAACTTGACTTCCAGAAGCTTCATAATTCGCAATGCACATGGTAAGAATATGATTAGAAAAAAGATGTGCCCCAAAGCTACCAAAGCCACAACCTATATCCAAGACAGTCCGCACCTGTAATATCACCATAGAAAGTCAATTCGGAGTAGATGCCATTACAACAATGCTAAATGCCCTTCTAATGAGAATACCAAAAAAACCTTGACAATATTAATATTGGTTCCTGTATTTTTACCATGTGCAAATAGACATGGATAGAGATCAGTCTTGACGCTCTTGTATCAAGAAGGATAATGTTGAATCTGTGATACAAAACTTAGTTTATTGAAAATGATTGTGTTATGACCCGCATAACAACCGGTTCACGGGTCAACAATATGCCCTCTCTTCCTCTTAAGCCCTAACCCTAATTTCCCACTTCCTCCTTTATTCTCTACTATTCTCGATCTTTGGTCATATCATTATGATAACATTCATTATCCTAATTGTAAATTAACAAAGGATAATGTGTAATAAATAATTCATGTGTATTGAAATAATGAGATACGTATGCATATTAAAATATCAAGTGTGTAATTTGTATGGGTGGCAAAATATTAGGCGTATGATATGCATGTGTATTAAAAAATTAGTGATACACGTGCATATTAAAATATTAGGTTGAGAGCATTATATAAAGGGATGAATAGTTAATTTGTAAGTATTAAATTTGGAATAAGATCTTGAATTCTCTTCATTCCTATTCTCGTGTAGTCGTGTGCTCTTGTTTCGCTCATTTTCTTTTTCTCTTCTCTCTTCTCCATGCTAACATTTGACACAAGATGTTCATCGGCTCTCACATCATCGCAGATTCACAGGTGATTACAAAACAATGCTTTCAGCCTTACAATTGGATAAGGATCATCACAATATTACAATGCCCTTCATGGGGCATTAGAACATAATTGTTCCTGTTTGTAGCAACGAGCACTTCACGTCCCTTCGAGAAGCGCTCATTCAAGATGTCTCGCTCGCGCACCTATATATTTCCTATTGGATGATGAGAGCCCAATAACAATGATTGAATACGTCAACATGAGAACTACATTAATAGTCAATGACGAGTGTTAAAGCCAGGAAAATTCCTAACTCCAAATGTTCGGATAGAGGCATCCTGAGACTACTGATCCTGCGGTCTGGCTACTCGGATCCAAAAAGAAAAGCGAAGAAGAAGAAAAGAGCTACAAACGGACCACAGGTGCTTCAGCAGGGAGGTCCCACCAAGTACCCGAAAGTTTTGAAAAAACTTCTCCGCAACCAAAAATGATTGAGCGAGGTACGAGGAAGGCACCACTCGACCTGGATCTGATTAACTGGGGGAGGGAGATTGAAGACTTCAAGCCAGCACTGGTTGGCTCCTAAAAAGAGGTGTCATTACTGGTACTCCTGAGGTTCTATTTATAGGCAAATCCTGGGGGGTACGTAGTCGAGGATACCCTGCCCCTGTGCGGTTTCTTTTGTCGACTTGGTGACTATGGAGGCTATGGAAGGATCTCGCCCATGCAGGCGAGATGTCGTCCATGGTCGCATACCAGGCGAGTAACTGCTACACTCGCCCTTGGCCACAAATGCTCCAGTTGGTTGACTTTGTCTTGATCTTTGACTTTGACCTTTGCATACGTGGCATGAATAAGACCACCCTTGACGAATACGGGTTGTACAACGAGTTAACTATTTACTTACCTAGCATGCTCCCTAGAGGTATGCAAACAATATTTAACACACTACAATATGATGACAAAATGACCAAGAGAGATGTAAGAAAACTTAAAATGAATGATAAGATGAAAGATTCTTACAACTTTAGGACTCTTCAACAAGATCTCTCTCTTCTCTCACTCTCCAAATACAAATTAAAATAGAAGTGTCACAATGCTCTACCGCTACACCTGCTATGACGAAACTTTTCAAGTGTCGTGAAAGTTTTCGCGGCGCATTAAAAAACCCCGCAAAAGTGTCGTCATAGCGAGCGTAGCAGTAGAGCATTGCGACACTTTTCTAGAAAAGCGTCGCGGTAGCTTGGATGCATTCGCAACACTTTTCCACTAAATTGTCTCGGCCTAGAACAAGAAGGAGAGTCGCACTGGTTGCCAGAGCCCAAGACATCCTCGATACATAGGACTTCAAATCATCAAAATGTCAAAAATGGGCAAGAAAAAGAAAGTAACCCTCGATCCCAGTTCAGGCCGAAACTCCCCTCTCCGCTCTTTCCGATCTATCAATCTCCTCCCCCATCCTTTTTCCTAGCCAGAAGAAGAAGAGAAACAGGGGTTACACGCGCGCGCCTTCTATAAGGAGCTCAAGAAAATAATTTTGGGTACGAATGGGAAATCAAAGCGTGTATTCGGCTATTCGCGTGAGAAAATTTAGGTGGCTAAATTTTTTTATATCATATAATTCTATTGTGGCATTTTTCAGTAAAAGCGCCATCAAAAATAAATATCTACGACAACATTTTTCAAAAAACAACGCACAAATTAATTTCTACAACGACGTTTAAAAGAGCGCCGCAAAAAAAACGTCGTTGTAGACCCATTTTTTAGTGGCGATTGGATTGTGATACAACAACTTGCATGCGAACAATACTTAACTGTAATGAAGCATAAAGGTTCTAATATAAATCTTTGATTAAGGGTAAAATTAACACTTCAGATTTTCTCCATCAACTCTTTAGCTTTTGATGACAACTTTCAGGCATATAACATTAAAAAAAAGTTAGGCATGGAGGAGAAAGAATTAAACATTAAAAAATAGAAAAACAAGTAAAACTTCTTAAGGATGCAAATATATAAATCCACAAATCAAGCGAGAATAAAAAGGTGGTCGTTGATTAGTTCAGCAAGAAGCTATAAATCAAACGGTCACCTTATCTTTCTTATTCTATCCTAATCCCATTTGGTTTCAAACATGATGGAATCATTCGATTATTATTTAAGAAAGTAATATATTCACCTGAATCTATCTAATGTCAACCCCCTCTTACTTTTTAGTATCAAATGTCCTTCTCACGCCTTTACACTTGGATTAAATTGGAGAAAAAAGAATAATAAATCTGCTGAAAGGGAAAAAAGTCATACTCCGGCCTCATTGAAATTTGACTCATTCCTCAGCCCTATCATCTCAGCTATCTGATGGGAATAGTCTTCCACACCGTCAACCATTAAAGAATCAGAGTGAAAAGATATATGATCTTCCTCCACCATCATCCTACAATTAAGAATTCAGAAACCATAAATCATTACAATAAAATTCAACAAAAATAGGAATCCAGCAAACCTCTTAGTCAAGCTCCCCGAAGAGAACTCCTGGCCTGTAATCTTCACATTCTCCTTCCAGATGAAGTCCCTTCCAGTCGGCCATCTCAGTGGAATCCTGTAATTCTTCGGTGGCAAAACCAGACAAGCTTGAATTTTAGGCACTCCAGCAACACAATTCCTCTCATACTCAATATGTCCATCCACTTCTGCTAAATCTGAACTCTCTGAAACATTATAATAACATGGAACATAATTCTCATACTCGGGCGGGCAGAATTCCAACTCTCTGACCCTGCCAACACCATGAGAGAGTTCTCCGACCAGGGATAGATCCGATATGAGCAGCTCCTGAAGACGCCTGTAACCTCTGTAGACGTTAACCTGGGAGGAGGTGGAGATGTATGCTAGCCAGTAGAGGGAGCCCGAAATAGCCATGAAAACTATTAGGGCGAGACCAAATTTGAGTAAGCTGATCATCAAGCTCTGCCGATTTCTACTTGAACCGAAAGGGCTAGAAGGTTCGTGCCCTGATCCATTTTTAGAAAAAACCTTCGGTTGGAAGATCTTATCAAATGAATCCCCGCCGCCGGATAACCTTCCATTACCGCCTGAAAGTCCCCGGTAAAGTGGCCTCGACATTGACAGTCAAAAATCCCCAATGCGAACTCGGTAGAGATCCAATTCAAGAAGCCCTAAAAAGAGGAGGTGACGGTGTTAGCAGGATCGGAGAAAATGTACATTGAACAAAACCGCGTGACTGATCCAGCACAAAACAGCACACTCGTCGAGAAAAGCAGAGGCGGAAATAAAAGCTCATAAATGATAAGAAAGTGAACTTTCCCGAAGAAGGATCCCACCGATTTCAGAACCAGTTCGGAGAGTAACAGGATAATGCATCGAGAATCGTACTCCCTGTAATTCTTTCCATCGCCAGTTAATGGAGCCCATTCTTACCCGCAGGAAAACTCGGCGGGGCGAAAATAATACAGAAATCAAACAAAACAAATTCCAAAATCGAAGCACTGGGGTTGAAGAAGGAAGTAGTGAAGTGCGTACTCTGTAAAATCATGAAATGCTTCCTTCTCCATTAGAAAGAAAACCCTTCTCTCCATTAGTTCTGTCTTCATCGTCTTCCTCTGGCCAGTGAACAGAACGAAATGCCGTTTTCACTGCCTCACGCGTCTATCTCCTCTCGTCTTCTTCTAAATTCTAAAAAAACAAAACAAATTTGTGAAAAAATTCACGGGGCAAAATGGAGTGTGATGAGTACCGTTCTACTTTCTACTGCAGCTAGCCAGCTATATATATTAGTGAATTTGGAATGATTTATAGAGGCCTTTTCATATGGTTAAGGTTGCATACAAATTTATAAAGAAATAATGGGGGAAAAAACTTGGATGTGATCACCGTAGATAGGTCACCGTGGGCCACTACTACGGCGGACACAAGTGGAAACGAGCGTAGGGTTTGAACCATCATTAATTGAGAATTTGATGGGTTGTTGACATTGACGTTGAAAGTGTTGACGTGGAGTGGGTGATCTTACCAAAGCATGACTCGTAACTTCGGAACGCGCTGCTGTTAGCTCCTGGCTTGAGGGACAGCTTGGGAGGTAGTGGTAGCGGTAAATTGACCGGTGAGAGATATAAGGGTTGAAAATCAAGTTTTTTTTTTGACGGTTAATCGCAACCGTTATTGGCTAGTCGCACCCCAAAATCTACTAATTTTTCGAGTTTTTTTTTAAAATACGCTTTGTACATATAATTTCATGAAAAGTGTTCAACACGAAAGTTGTAGATTTACAACTTTTGTATTGAACATTTTTCCTGAAATTGCATGTACAAGGCGTATTTCTGAAATACACAAAATCTGAGCATATTTTCAAAGTACGGATTGTACATGCATTTTTAGGAAAAGTGCTCAACACGAAAGTTGTAGATCTCGATGATATCTACAACTTTCGTGTTGAGCACTTTTCCTAAAATTGTATGTACAAGACATATTTTGAAAAGACACAAAAAGTTATGAAATTTTGAGGTGCGGCTAACCAATAATGAGTTGCGGTTAACAATCACCTTTTTTTTGGGATAGTTGTCAATGAAAAAGGTGCTCATATAATAGAATGGTTATAATTTTTGGCATATAATGCCGAAACTATTCACTAGTCACAATTAAATAAGATGATTGTTATGGGCAAACTTATTTTGATTAGGGGCAAATCAAATTTTAAAATAAAAAATATTAAATAACTATTAACTAATTTATTTTGAAAGGATTGGGGCAAACCAATTCCTGTAACGCCTCTCCAGAGCTGGCGGCTGCCGATGCCGGAGTTGGAGAAGAAGAACGTGGGAAGGAAAATGATGAAGGGAATCAAAAGAGAAGAACAAGAAGCTCTGCTCCGATTATTCGGCTTCTGAACATTCTCCCTGCATCTTTCCTCGTCCCCTCTCTCGGCCGATCCGCTCCTCCAACGCTGTCATTGCCGCAGTGCGACATCGCATTCATCGCGTTCACAAATTTTGACTGTCACGACATTCTCTTTCCTTCATCCACTGATGCCTACCGCAACCTCCAATACATTCGTGATTGCTTCTTCGTGCTGAAGCAACAGTTGGAACTGCGACTACCGAGTGTTCGGTGCAAGCATCGCCTCCTTCGCCGGGCCACCACAACCACAACCTGCCTGGTTGTATTAGCAGCAGGGGTCGTTGCAACCGTGCTTCTCCTTGCCAGCCGTGCGCTGCTAGTGGCCATAGGGCCAACAGCAATTTGGTTTGCCCACAAAATTGGTTTGCCCATATAATTTCTTGGTTTGCCCGCAAAATTGGTTTGCACCTATCCAAAATCGATCTGCCCATAACAATCACCTTAAATAAATACACGGTATACAAGAACGAAAAAATCTGAACAAAACTCTACATACACATCATATAACTACAATAATAAAATCACAAAGAAATGTACAGACGCTTGTTATAGAATACACCGCGGAGGAGTCGGACTCGCTCGATCTGTGTGAATGAGAATAATCTGGACTACAATCTGCAAGCACAGCGGACGCACAAGGTGTAACGGCCCGTAGTCTACCACAATCAACTTTAATAGCATGTTATGATATAATAAAGCATTTCACCCCAAATACATAACTATCATTCATAATGAGTATACTGTATATACAACATTCTTAATATGCTAAGAACTTATTTGGTTCATATACTTACAATCTCACATACCACATTTGCCATAAGTTATGACAACTAGAGAAGCCTCCAACAATTTTCTTTATACAGAATAAGAAAGAAACATCTAGCAATAAGCATAATAAAAAAAAGCTAAATTCTTACTTTCAATAAGCATAATAAAAGAAGCTAAATGCTTACGTTTTCCAGCAAATAGGAAATCTGGCTAATAATATTGAAATCCCGCTAACATTTCATCATAAAATCCTGAATCCGTGAAATCTGCTCGGTCAAAAGCCCTAACGCGACCCATGCAACGTGCTTTGGCTCTCTTCGTTCTCGTTGTCCATCTATGGACTACGATCCCTCTATTCGCCGCCGCCGGCCGGTCGCCCCTTCTAGTTCCTGGATCTGCCCCTGCGCCTTGCCGATCGGCCCTTCCGGATCAGTTCCGTCTACTCGTCTCCTTGGCGGTCTCTCCTTTCAGTTCCTGGATCCGCCTCTGCACCTCCGCCGGTGCGAGCTGTCGTTGTTGACCATTGAACCGCCAGCGCCGGTTAGTGTTGCGATCTTTCCACTTTTATCTCCTATGTTCTCCCTGCAATCCTGCAGTATTTGTGGAGTGACCCCTGTGTTTTCTGATTCATGGTTGAATTTTATATCATTATGGAGTGACAATATTAGGTTTCATGATGAAAAAGATAAAAACTATTAACTCATTTTCAATAAGAAGTCAACACACCTTCATCATCAGAGCCGTTTAATGTTGATTCTTCTTTAGTTAATGCTGGTATTTCACTAGTTGAGAATTGTTCATTCGCTTTCGAGCGTAATCCTAGATTACAACCTCAAATTTGACAAAATCCTATAAATCAACAGGATGAAATGCGACAACTCTTTGTTAAAGATGGGTCTTATCGATACAAGCTTTAAGAGTACCTATCCTTAGATGAATATAATCGAAGATTTTAAAATTCCATCTTCGAGAGATTCTCATATATGAGAATTCTCCTGCAAAAGATGTTGCATTTTTAAATTTTTTTTTTGCTTCACTTTGGTGACTGCCCCCCCCCCCCCCCCCCCCCAATCAGAAATCCTGGATCCGCCCCTGCCTACACTTCGAGTGCTTTATTTTTTTAAAAGCGGGCTCACGTGAAGACGAGGTAAAATTGGAAATTCAAATATAATCGACGTGGTGGCACTGTAGCAATCATTTATATTAGTATGGATAGTAATAATTGTTGCAGGTCACCCAGTTTTTCCTCGATACGGAGAATCAGACCGTCTTAGTTCAGAGTTGGATCAGCCGTGTAAACAGTCAATGAAAAAACAACAACAAATGACATGAGATTTTTTTTAACGTGGAAAACTCTGGCAGGGTGAAAAACCACGTGGTCGAATTTGCGTTGGGCGAAATTTCAATATTTCATTAAGTTTACAAGCGTTGAGAATTTCCTCGGAAGGTAACATGACAGCTCTCTGTTACAAAGCTTTGACTACAGGAATGAAATAAATTAAACTAAGCCTACGATGTTTTGACGTGAACATCCAATGGAACATTCTGCTGCAACTTCCTCTGGATCAGAAAACTGGTTAAGTCCTTATATCGCTGTGCGTTGAGCGCTAAGAAGCTTAGAGAGGGATCATAGTGAATTCCGAGCAAGGAACGGTCTATATCATACGTTCTCATCGGAAAATTTCAGAGTTATCTCTAGCCACTGGAGTTGTATGCGCTCAATTGAGGGTCTGGGGTTTATTTATAGTTTTTTGAAGGGACATACTGGTAATTGAGTCGGGACAGATTTTGTGCTGATGAATGACATCGCTCTGTTACGGTCACATGGATCACCAATGTTCATGGAATGACGGACATGCCCCCCGACGGCTCGGGCGGCCAGGGCAGATTGCTCGACGACGGCGGAGATGGCTGGCGGCCACCTGTGTGCGCGCGCGCACGCGGCGCGCATGGCCGCACCCGCGCTGGCCACACGCAAGTATCGGCCGCGAGCGGGGGTTGGCCGCGCGCGGGGGTTGGCCGCCCGCATGTGGTCACGCTGCCTTGGCGTGCGCGGGCGCTTACTTGCCGCTTGTGTGTTTGGACTTTGGACCTGCGGGGTCGCTTGAGGAAACCTCCATGATAATATAATAATAATAATAATTTAAGTATAACCTAAATTGTGAAGCCTATATACTCCCAGAGCCTCCAAGGGCGTGACTCGTGAGAATGTAATTTAGCGACGGTAAAATTGTTGTGTGTTGGGAACCAAAATAATGAGGGGCCCATCTTATATGCGGTGTAATCCTCAAGCCCATGATTGATTGCAGTATGGATGCCCGCAGGCCGCAGGTAAGTGCACCGGGCAGTGATCGTAAGACCAATTAATTTCCCACCCTCGGCCCACATTTCCGCGGCTCCGCCGAAACAACGACCGCACCGCTTGCCCTTATGTCGGCGAATCGGTACTGTCCACGTGGACCCACTCGTCTCCTGGACAATCTCGGCCGTCCAGCTCCTACCTGTTCACTTTTTCGACGTTTTGTTTAATGTTGTTAGTTTGCTTTTCAAGTGAAGTGGATTTCACTCGTATGCTAGAGGTGCAAGTTGACTCATGAGATTTTTCTTTGATTTTTTAAATTAAAAATGTAAAGAAAATGCCGCTTAGAGAACCGGAAGCCACTAGAGTTCTGCTCGAGCTCGCAATGTAGCTCGAGTCATGCAAAATGAGTTCATCGAGATCCAGCTCGGCCGTGAAAGAGGTTTGTCGGAGGCCGGAGCTTGAGAGTTTTGTTCAGCTCGACTTGTTTTCACCCCTATTTTAGGCCACATTTGGACTTGCTAAACTCAAAAGATAGGCCATGTTGATTTATGGCAAAATTATGGGACTGTTGAAAAACTTTATTTTTCCGAGCATTGTGGGGGAGTACGGGTAACATTGGTTATAAAAACGTGCCAACAACTTTTCATTAATTCATGTTACCTCCAAAGCAGCGGCAAACACACCCTTAGACTAGTTTGCGACTTTGTGCAGAGATTGGTGACGTGATTTTGAATTTTATGTAGCTTTAATTTTTATTAATTATAAAATATAAGTTATATATATATATATAGTTAATACTCCTGCGAACTTATTCTCATGTTCAATTTCTCTCTTCTATACAGAAAGAGATCGTCTCTCTCTCCCCTTTCTGCTAGGGCTGACTGAGAGCCTCTTAGGAAGAGCTCTTCTCTTGATTGGCGATTTGGCGGCCTCCTTTGGCGGAATCAAAGTCGTATTGTGCTGTTTGGCGTGAATTCAGGCAGCTATCGCGAGATTTGGGTGACGTCGACTGTGCTGGGTTGGGGAAATTTTGAATCAGACTTTACATCTGAGTTTTCTTTCTTTTCCTTCCATAAATTTCACTATAAGTTATTCTCAGCTGCATCATTATCAGTTAGACGTTCTTTCACATTCTGATTTAAAGAACTTGTCAATAATTTCTAATCTTTGTGAGAAATTGGCCAAAACGAAGAAATCAAATACCTATTATCTTGTTGACAAGCTAATTCGGCTAATTTTAACACTTCCGGTCTCAACAGTGACTATAGAACCGTCATTTTCTGATATGAAGCTTATTAAAACAAGACTGCACGGCAAAATGGAGGATGAATTTCTGGCAAATTGTATGACTCTCTACATAGAACGAGAAATAGCAGAGAGGATCAAGAAAGATGTACTCATTGATGAATTCTATGAGTTGAAAAACGACGTGCACAATTAAAATAAGGTAACATTCATATTGTAATTTTTCTTTTATTGTTAATGCTAAAATTTCAAATTAGAAAATTTTTTGCTTATTATACTTTGATTCACACTTTTTGGGCCCCCCCTTAATTCGAATCGTGGATCCGCCCCTGACGAGATGAGTCAAATGACAGGGAAAAAGTCTTGCTGCCTGAAATGAAGGAAGGTGGCCGTGAGTAGTAGGTTAGTTCAAGTTACAGATGAAGTGGAAAAGACTGGTCGCGACTAGGCAAAGGATTTCACCCAGGCCGCTCTGGAGAGGTCGTGCGACTAGAAAAAGCAGGTTGCCCAAGTCGCCCAAATAGGTCGCGTGGTCTGACGAAACGTAACCGCAAGTTAGTCTTGCGACTCTTCCTCTAAGCTGCCTGGGAGGGCACCCTCGTGGGACGTGCAGACAAAGGAAACTCGGGCTGCCCGGGGAGGGCGCCCTCGCGGCTAGGAAATGGCTAATCGTGTGGCTAGCGGCTGAGGTCGCTTGGGCCCGTCGACTACAGGGAAAGGGCTGACCGCGAGTTCTCCCAAGGGAGAGACCTTGGGGTCAGCGCGATCAGGAAAAGGTTGGCCGCGAGCTCTCCCAAGGGGGAGAACTCACGGTCATTGAGGCAAGATAAAGCTGACCGCGCGACCTCATGGTCAGGGAAAGGGCTAACCATCAGGCACCTGAACCGAACACCTTGGACGGGATCACCAATTTCTTGGCAAACACTCACATTCTTTAAAAAACTCTATAACAACACCCAAGGCTAGTGAAAGTTTGGTCGACATAGATCTGACCACGTAATTTTTCACCCCTTCCCCGAGGTTTTCCATGTTAAAAAAATTACCTCACCATCTGACTCAATTTATGTGAGTGTTTACACGCTCGACCACTCCCATACTAGTAGGGTGCAATTTATACCGGTCTAAAGGAGCCTCGAGTGAGCCACAACAAATATGATCATTTTATATTATTTTGCGTTCACATTTTAATCATCATGCGTTAAGAATCACATTTTGATTACCATGCAATCAAAATTGGACTCATTACGATCATAAGTTGCGTGCAATAATCACACAAAATTGATTACATGGATATCTTTAATGCATGAATATCATATATGATATCTCTACAGCCAAATACGAATACGAGGATATCACTTCAGATATCAAGATAATTGTTGCGGCTAACTCAACCCTCCTGGTAGACCGGACTAAACAAGACCGCTTTAACCCGTAAAGCGGTCGAGCGCGCACACAGTCACAGATTAAGCAGAAACACACAAAGCAATTTTAACGTGAAAACCCCCTTAAATGGTTAAAAAATCACGTGATCCGTACGATGTCGGTCAAACATCACTATTGACAGATGTTTAGAGATTTGCAGAGAATTGAGGGCGTCATGTCATTCCTCGTTACAACAATGCGATGAGGATTCGAGAGTGCTCGGTGGGCAACAAGCCGCCTCACACGAAGCTGGTACTTCTCAAGACTCTAATGAAGCGTTTCTGAATGTTGCTTGACGAGCTTCGTGGCAGAGTGCACAGAGATGCGAGGGCGATGACTTGAGTGACGTTGCGCACACAGGAGGCTTTGCGGAATGTCGCACAGAACGTCATCTTCTTGGGAGCGTCGTGGACGTAGACGGATTTTCGGGCGGCCTGGTTGGTGGAGTTCGTAGGAGGATTTCGACAGAACTTCGGCCTGAGGAAGAAGAAGACTGAGAGAAGAAAAGTTAGAAATGAAGAGGGTCTTGTGGCCTTTTTATAGGCTCAAAGAGGTGGTTACAGTGGTTACACGGCTATCCTCACACCGTAACCATCCATAATTATTATTTGTAGACCACATTTAATATAGTTTTGAGTGTATACAATGCGTGTAATATTTACTAAATGCAATCGGATTTTTAATTAAAGATAACCCCCCACTAATCATGGCGGTTAGTGTGTGGTTACTCAAGAAATGGACGGCGGAATGATCGGACAGTGGGACAGGTCTGCTGCGATAGAGCGGCCACCTCACCAGCGGATGGCCGCCGACGAGGGGAGAGGAGGAGCTGCGACCGGAAGGCTGACCGCAGCGGGAGAAACCGCGGGGAAGGGTGGCTGGGTGCGGCCGCCCCTCGCGGACGGCGCCTCGTGCCCGTGTGAGGCGGCCGCGGGGTGGGGCGGCCTGACTCGGCCGCCCTTTGCGAGCGGCTTTCCGCGGTCGCGGGAGCGGGCCGCGGGGAGGGGCGGACGGACACGACCGCCCCTTGCGTGCGGTGCCCCGCGGCCGCGACATGCGGTCGCGGGGAGGGGTGTCCAAACACGGCCGCCCCTTGTGGGTGGCGCCCCCTGCTATGGGAGGCGGTCGCGAGGAGGGGCGGTCGGGCATGGGTCCCCCTTGCGAGCGGAAACCCCATGGCCACGGTAGGCGGCTGTGGGGAGGGGCGGTTGCGCCGCGTCCCCGACGTGGGCAGTGGATCACGGGCCACCCGACGCCGGTGATGGCGGAGTGGGCAGCTGGTTGTGATGGTGGATCGGACAGTGCACATAGATCGTGTGTGACGACCATGTTGGTGGCGGTCAAACCTATGATCCCACCAAATTAATGGGGTATCATGCGGAGGAGGCTATACGCATCCCAAATTTTCTATAAATTTAACCTCCGTTTGGGGGGAATTATTTTCATCGGTCAAGCGGTTACGACCGCATGAACCAAACCTTAATTAAAGTCCGGTTCATACGGTCGTAACCGCTTGACCGATGAAAATAAGTCCCCCCAAATGAAGTCTTAGTGATGATCTCATCAGCAATCAAAATGTTGATTTTGCCATAAAATGATGTATGAGCCACAATATGGAGACAGACAGGGCGGATTAAAAAATTTATTCTTAAATGAGCTCATTTTTTTTCTGTTCAGTTCCCGTTAGTAGCAGAACGACCGAGATTGGTCCTAGACCCAATTCACTTCTAAGAGGTTTCTTGGGCCCGTCCAAAAATGGCCGGAAAATATGGGGGTCCGGGGGTGGTGCAGTGCAGGAAATGCACTGCACCGTGCAGTGCGCAAGATCTGACGGGTGCGAGTGCATCTCAGCTCGTGCAGAGATGCGTGCACGCTTTGATTTCTCGCGCACTGTTTTGAGATATGTGTGCTGAGATATGCACGCATCTCAGCACACTCGCATTCATTAGATCGCACTTTACGGTAAAATGCAGCGGATCTCGTCCACCCGATTTCCTGCATTTTACCTTCCGGGACCCGAAAATATGGGACTTAGAGCAATTGTGGGGAAATGGGCCCACAAACCAATTCATTGGACGGCTCACGACATTTTTGTTGAACAAGCCGGATTCCGCCGCGTTGATTAAAAAGGGCATGGCTTTCTTCTGCCGAACTCTGACTCATTTTAAAATATATTCGTGCCACGTCATTTTCCCGGTAAACGTTCCCCGTGAGGCCGTGAACCAGAGTTTGTTTTATCGTATTAATTGTTTTGTGGCTAAATTGTTTAATTAAATTTAACTTATTATCTAAACAAATTTAACTAAATTATTTCAAAATAAATTTTATATTTTTTCATTAATCTTGTATATATTTTAATGTATAACGTCTCCGGCTCAAGTTTTGTGGCAAGTATCAACTTGTATATATTTTACATGGCGTCGTGTCAAGGACAGGCTCGGGTCAAGGCCAGGCTTGGGGGCTTTACCAGGCCCCCATTTTAGCTGGGCTCGGGTTAGGCTTTTTGTGCACGATGGGCTGTCCATTGTCTTTATTATAATTAATATTAAATTTTCAATACAAATAGAATAAAGCTGTAATTTCTTGTCACATGCAGATGTGACCTTAAAATATAGGTCTATGATATCATCTGAGAGTAAGGCTTCGTTTGGGGGATTTATTTTCATCGGTCAAGCGGTTACGAGCGCATGAATCGGACCGTAATTAAGGTCCGATTCATGCGGTCGTAATCGCTTGACCGGTGAAAATAAGTCCCCCCAAACGGAGCCTAAGTATAGTAAAATCAACATAAGTTTTCATTATTACAACATGTAGTTAATCAAATGGCTAAATTTGAATTCAACGAAATCAGACAGTTCAAAAAGATTTCAAAAAGTCCTTTGGTTTATACGAAACGAATGAGTGATAAATGACCCAAAAAAATACAAAATTAAATTAATAGACAACGTTAGAAACCAGGCCGGGGAAGTTTATTAGGAATTCCGGTTCTAGCCGAATGCAGTCAAATGACAAACAACATCTCCAACCAAATCTTCTGGGGCATGGCCGCGATGGGGAAATCCCCGGGTAGGTTGTTGAGGCCCAGGGCTTGATCTCGGGCCCTCCTTTATCTAGGCTCTGAGAGCTCCTGATACCCAAATGCCCTCCAAAATAATTATAGAAGTAAATAAAAAATATACAAACGAAAAAATATAAAATAAAATAGAGAAACATAAATGACAACAAAATAAAGTATCACAAGAGTGAAATATATATGACAATTGAAAAGTATTGTTGCTCATAGAGAACATGAGAATTGAAAAACATTGTTGCCATAGAGAACATGAGACAATTGAAGCACCGGCATCGCCGACCGAAGTGTTGGCACCGTTAACTGAGGCTCCGTTTGGCATGGCGGCGGCGGTCCTAAACGCATGGGTTAAACCGTGATTCGTTAAGCATCACTTAACAAACATCATTCGTTTGAACAAAAAAAATGGATGAAGTTCCTTAAATGCGTGTTGTTAACGAATGATAGTTTAATCTCATGTTCATGACCGCCGCCACCGTGCCACTACCGTGCCAAACGGAGCTTAAGAATCTGTGCCCATTACACACGCGGGGCCCATTCATTCAAGAATCCGTCATGCGGGACCCAATCCAAATTTAATGGACATCACACCAAATATATTATGCCAAATTGGGGCAGACTGGTCACTAAGATTGCTTCTACTTCTTGGCTATAATAGATTATGACCTCTATTTTTTTTAAAGAAAAACATGGCTCAGTTTGGCGCAACGATGGCGGTCGAGTGGTTATGAACCGTCGTTAGTGAAAGCTTGGCGTGATTTAGGCTTTGTTTGGCACGGTCGTGACGGTTGTAAACACATGTATTAAACCGTCATTCGTTAAGGATCATCTAACAAACATCATCCCTTTGAGCATAAAAGTGGATGAAGTTTTTTAGATGGACGTTAATAAATGACAATTTAACTCTCATATTCATGAACCGCCACCACCGTGCCAAACGGAGCCTTAAGGAACTTCATCCACTTTCATGTTCAAAACTAATTTTATTTTCTTAGTGGTGGTCATAACCACTGTAAAGCCAAACATACAATGATGGTGGCTTTCTTGAACATATCGCATATTATTTGGAAAAATCTAGAATAAATTAACATTTATTTATTTATTTTTCACGCGGGAGTCGTGTTCAAAAAGCCTGAATTGGGCCGGGCTTTTTCCAGCAGGGCTCGGCCTCCCTCCCAAAGAGGGGCCCGATTAGACCCTTCAGGCCGGCCTGAATACATAAGACGAGATTTAATCCCGCCTAATTAGGCGGGATAAAAATCCCGCCTAAATTGGCGAAATTTTATCCCGCCTAATTAGGCAGGATTATCTAAATCCCGCCAATGATTAGGCGGGATTAAGGCTTCATTTGGTTCGGCGGTGGCGGGTCGATCTGGCGGGTGGAAACGAAGAGTTCAAACGGAGAGGGGAGGTGGCTGCTCCAAACGGAGCTTTTTGGGGCTTTTCTCAAGGCGGGCGGGCGGGTGGAAACGGAGCAAACGCCCCAGAGGGTTATTTGTTTACCCTCCTTCCGGCGGCGTTTGCCCAAAACGGAGCAGCGAAACACCCAAACAAATAGAGTCTAAATCCCGCCTCATCACAGATTCACAGGCGGGATTAAAATCCCGCCAAGTTCTGGCTTAGCCCGGTGTCAGGTTCGGGCTAGCCCGGTGCCCGGGCTTTGCCCGGCCCGGGCACTGGGCCGGGCAACCGGCCAAAACGGGGGGCCGTTAAGGGCCCCAAGCCCGGCCTTGGCTCGGGCCTAGCCGGGCTTTTCCCGTGCTAGGCCCGGGCGGACTTTTCGGGCCCGAGCTTTTTGCCCTCTACTAGGCAGGACCCATGCATTAGAGAAGCTTCTAGCTCTAGGTGTGGGCAATGGTGGCATCTTTGATGAGTAGGATGATGGAATTGAGGATCAAAAATACATATTAAGAAACCTCATATTTTTTCCTTCCATTTGTGAGAAATTCAATTTTTTTAAAGAGAGATTAATATTTAAACATATAAGCATTTGAAATATTACATTTTGATCCAACATTCGACCCATACACTCAAATAACTTACATTTGCACCAAAATTTCTCTCCAAATTGACGCTTGGCATGACAATGGTTATGACATGCGTCAAGAAAAGAAAATCAGTTTTAAACATAAAAGTGAATGAAGTTCGATATGTGAGGTTGAACGTTCACGGACAACGGTACATAGACACCCCGCTAATGACCGGACCGTTTGGCACAGTACTAGCGGTTGCGAACTAGTTATAATTCATTGTTCGTTAGGCTCTGTTTGGCAAGTCAAAAGAGTTTGTGAACACGGTGATTATTACCCGTCGTTCATGAACACCCGACCTCACCTAAGAAAAAGCATCCTTTTTTATGTTTAGAATTAGTTTTATTTTCTTTGACAAATATCTTATAATGATGACATTTTTGTCCAAACTCACGAGATCAAAAACACCACACCAAGCAGAGCCTTGGGCTATGCTTGACAGCTCGGTGGGAGGCTGTTCCGGCGGGGCCGAGCCAGAGGAGAGAGAAATCCGCCATCCTGAACGGTGAAACGGTGCTCTCCATTTTCTCCAGCTGAGAACCCACCCGGTGACACGCTAGGGAGGAGCGAGAAAACGGCAGGAGGGAACGTGGATTGGTGGTCGGAGAACCAACGGAAAATCGGCCGGTTTGCGCCTGTTCAAAACAGCCGTCGTTGAAGAGTGGGGGCGTTGATGTTCCAAATGACATTTCTCCGACTTGGCCCCGCCGGCCGTTGTGAAAGGGCGCTGGCCTTTTCTTCCCAAACAGATCGCCTCCGACTCGGCCCCGCCGGCCATTGTGAAAGGGCGCTCGCCATTTCTTCCCAAATGCCCAGCCTCCGGTTCATCCCCGCCGGAACAGCGCTCAGACGGGATGTCAAACAGAGCCTTGGTATTTTAAGCTTCAGCATCAAAAGCATCAAGCATGATTTAAATTCAGCATCAAAAGCATCAGGTATGCTTTAATTGTTCTATAATGCAGCAATGATTATTCTTTACACCTAATTTCTAACAAACACTAAAATTAAATGATGAAATTATAATTTAAAATATAAGTAATACATTTTAAAAAAAAATAGAAAAAGAAGAGGATAGATAAGGAATTATTCAATTGAGAATAACCACTAGGAAATGATGAGATGGGGAGGAATATCTCGCCATTATTACTAGCAAATCAAAAAAATTAGAGTTCAATATTGTAAGTCATTTTTTTGTCTTAAAAGTTATCTATTAACAAAACCCTCTTTCTCCCCGTTCCGCCTCTAGTTGCAAACCATCCAATCTCTTCTCTCCCATGTGATTTCTTGGTTGACTGTAGTTCAGGCTGTCGACGTCTCCTACTCTCAAGTTCTCCGCGACACCGCCGTCTGCAAATGAGACTGCCTGCTATATTGTTTTTATGTCAGTTGGCAGCTTGTTTGCACAAGCTCGCTGCTCGCCTTGTATAGCTTAGGTTTGTATGATATCGAGACTGCGAAAAGTGATTTCATACTTCATTCCGGAGTAGGCAGACATATGGTTGAGGTTTTTGAGAATAAAAGAGCAGATGCACGTGCTCTAACACTGAGATTATCTTATGCAAGAAGCGCTGATGATGTTGACAGTCTCTGTTTGGGGAGACTTATTTTTACCGGTCAAGTGGTTATAAGTTATGACCGTATAAACCGGACCTTAATTAGGGAACCAAAGTGTTGAAGGATTATGACCCTTTGCCACTTCCAATATTCTCTTTCATCATAGAGGTTTCAATTTAGACAAAAAAAAGTGGATCCAGCTTTCGCAATTTTGCAGTGACTGAAGAGGAAAGGAGAAGATTCCAGCAACATTCTGAGCCCCAATCTACACATGTATATAAGAGCATTCTCCGAGTGTTGAAAGACTGCACAGTTTGAGATGACAACTCTTTCGATCTCTCCTATCTCGGAGCACCAAATCCCACGCTCGTAACCGCCGCCGAAGACACGAATATGACTTGGGTGTGTGTGTGGGGGGGGGGGGGGGGGGGGGGGGGGAGCTCTGGCAGCTAGTAATAGGCATTATTTAGAGACTTTTTTATTTATTTTGTCATTGTTTGCTTGTAACACACATGTTTGTTAATAGTCATTTGCAAAAATGATAATTTACTAATAACTAAAGATGGTCTGCTTATGACAACGTCCTTAAAGATGGATCTCATTTATTTTGATCCTAGACAAGCTATGCTTTTATATTTTTTTGATAATATAACAATGTTTGTTGTATATCTAATTTCTGAGAAACATTAAATGTAAATTATGAAACAATCATATAAAATTTAAATATTACAAGTTGCAACTTTCCATTTTGTTATCTTAGTGTTTACAAAAATATATAGAAGGGAGAAGATGATAGACAATGAACTATTCAAAAAGATGATGCAACAAAGAGGAATACTGCGCCCAATTAAGATTAAAGAAGACCTCAAAGCAACTTGGCACCACAATATATTTTTCCCTTTGAAAACAGATTTGTTTCAAGCATTCTTGTTTTGCAAGAGCAAAGAACAAGATGCTGAGGTCAATAGCATCATTGTAAAAATGTTAAGAGAATGTAAATGTTAAAAATGTAAGGGTCTGTTTGGGGGCAGCGGCGGTAGACATGAATGCAGTAGTTAGAAACTATGGCTATGAACCCAGTGATTGAAAACTGAGGTCATGAACATATTTGCGATGTTTAGGAAAACTATGTTTTCATGTAGTCGTGAACGCGAAAACAATTTTCTGTTTTGGTGACAAAGAAACTATGGTAAACCTAGATCCCCAAAAGATTCATTCCCACAAACAACATTCAATAATTAGAAGACCAGCACTGAATAACAACATTCAATAATTATAACACCAGCACTGAATAACAACATGGATCTAAATGCATACCAACAATATAGATAAAATAACTGAAACATGGGAGGCTTGGGAAGAAATAAAGAACAATCAAATATTCACCTCAGTTCTGGCTTATCAAACATACACAAAACGTATAATATCAATTATCTCAAAAAAAAATTTTCTTGTTCAATTAATATACAGGTATCCCTAGAAAATCTTGTTTAACAATTTAAGGTCGCGACCTGCCGGACTAGAGGATAGGAGCAGAACACGCGCCAGATGGAAGGGAGACAATCGGATGCATGCAAGATGGTTGGAGATAGTTTCTCTGGTGGGTGTGCGGGAGACTTGGCGTCCGGGATGCAACGCGGATGGGCAAGAGCGAGGTGAGGACACGCGGAAACCTAGATTTGGAGTGTCACTGGTTTTGGGAAGGAGGAAGATATCGTCCAGATGTGCGAGAGTTTACGCAAGTTTTGATATGCGAAAGCTGGGGAAAAGGCAAAAAACGAGTTCTTAAACCGCTGCACCAAACATGCGTAAAATAGCAATTGACGTTTTTTTATAAAACACTACACTAAGTCAATTGATTATGGGTCGAGGGAACCAAGAATTACATAGAAACCACAAAGCAATGCGGGTTTGCCAATGTGGGGCTAAACCAGCACGCCTCTAGCATGCAAGAACACATGAAAAATTCTCGGGCACATCTCACACAAGTACAAACACATGAATATGGGCGGCGCGGGTCCAACCTACCGGATACCGTATTATAATCTAAACATGCAAACTAAAATCAGTCAGTTATAACTTTAAGTGGGGCTAAACGCCTAAACCAACACGCCTCCACATAAGATGAAAATTCTACTAATATAAATACTACTATATTTATATGCACGTGTACTTAAGATATGTTACATTTGAAAATGTATACTTTATTGCCTTCATCGATGTCAAATCTATATCCGTGATCAATATTTCGGCAAGGAGGTTTCATCCAAAATGCCTATGGAATGCTCTAGAGATCATGTATAACTTAGACTCGGACTCAACAAATAAAGATGAAGATGTACCGTCAATCACAAAAAATAATGGTAACAAGTATCTATTTATCTTGCATGTACAATCTATTAAGAACACAGTTGAAAATATTTTACTCAAGTTTAATAATAACCGGATGCACAAAGAATAAGCTGATAAGAATTTTTCCGTCATAACTCTATTAAAACTCAAATAGTCACTATTTGTTAAACATTTATATAGATATTGTATGAGCGTGACATCATCTAATTCTTTCTTCTGCAACTTGTACCTCGTTATAAATAGTATGTGTAGAAAATGCAGGACAAATGAGAAATAAAATAATTTTATTAATTTCTCAAACAAATGCTCCATCCTTAATACATGATTTTGTACACTTATACACTTATATAGGAAAAGAGAGAGCAGAAGAAGTCTCACTATAGCAACAGTAATGAACTTGAGATGCACAAAGTCCAAGTATTTTGAAGGTTTTTGTGGGGTAATGTGGCGTGAGGCCCCAAAATCCACAATCCAGGATGAACAATGAGTGAGACAGCAGATATCGTCATCTGAAATAGGCACAACAGAGCCAGGAAAAGGGCTGATAATCCCTTGAAGTTGCTGGAGTTGGGTGCGCAAGGTATCAATGTCAGCTTAAATGTTGTTTGAAGTGTAACTGTGTCGACAGATATCCTGAGAAGAGATGCGATCTTCACGAGAGGGTAGAGGAGAAAGATGAGTTGGTGGTGACCGCTGAGATGAATCTAATGGTTTATCACGATGTGCAGCATGGAAGATAATTCACCTACAACAGAAGCCATCAGTGGAAACGATAGGAGGTGCGGTTAGAGGACTGGCGGTTAGAAGAAGGCAACAGTGAGCTCCAATAGCGGGAAGCAACCTCGGGCAACAGCGACAAAAAAATTTAATGAGGCAAGGGAGATGAAGCAAGCGGCAAGCGGCAATCAGCTAACAGGAGCACGACCAACAACAGTAAGTAGCAAGCAGCAGCTAGAATCTGCGACAAAATGCAGCAGCTAGAATCTGCGACAAAATAAAGCAGCTAGAATCTACGGCTAGGATTTACGACAAGGAGGAAGCAGCGGCAACAAGGAAGCAACGACAAGAATCTGCGACAAGCCGCTGACGGTGGCAGCAGAGAAGCTCCGCGAACAAGAGGGCATCGACAAGCCGGCAACTGACGATCAAGCGACAAGGGATTGCGGTCTCATCAGCAAGATGAGAGCACGGGCGGCCAGGAGAAGAGGCCACTTAGAAAATTGGCGGCTTGTCGCTGCGACTAGAAGAGCTGCAAAAGACTAGCGGCCAGGGGCAGAAGAACAGCTGAGCGGCAAGCGGGCAAAGGTTGTGGCCAGGCGGCCAGGTGGTCAAGCGAGCAACGTCAGTGGATAGAAATTGCGACAATGTTTTACGGTAAGAGCAACGACAAGGATCGGCTGCAAGAAGCTGTCGCAAGGAAAGCAAGACAGTTGGCTAGGAGGACAATGGCGGTCTGGAGATCAACTGCGGCATCTAGGTGGGCAACAATCGAAGGGCGACGAGCAAGATGACGGGTCGCGGGAGCTGAGAGAGCAAGCTGAGGTCACACAACCTGCGGAAAGAAAGAGAAGGTCGCAGAAACGTGCAGACCAGCGAGGCCCAGTGATGGGGAGGAAGAATCCCTATAGAAGCAGAGGGGGGGGGGGGAGGGGAGAAATGGGAAGGGGCAAGCAAAGAGAGGGATGCGGTTAAGCCAACTGTAACCGCAGAGAGAGGAAGGCCGGGCCGCAGAGAAGAGCCGCGATTAAGAGACTGCAATGCTGCAGCTAGAAGAAATGCTAGCCGCCCAAATGCGAGGATCTCGCATCGAGAAAAAATAAGGATCGGCTGACTTTGATACCATGTAGAAAATGCACGACAAATGAGAAATAAAATAATTTTATTAATTTTCCAAACAAATGCTTACATCCTTAGTACAAGATTTTGTACACATACACTTATATAGGAAAAGAGAGAGGAGAAGAAGTCCTCAATCTAAGACGTGGGACTAAATCCTAAAGATGAAGTAGGATACATGAGTTTTATATTGGGCTTTTACACATCTTTCCTTAAACAATACGTAACACTGTATGATTGTCTGCATTCTTCTTTTTTAAGGCCGTTAGTATATTTCTTGGTTTAACATTCGAGGGACACATGTCATAAAATATTTTCTTCTCTAAGCAATCCAACGTCCCCACTGTATGAGTTTTATATTTCTTGGTTTAACATTCGAGTAACCAGAACGCTTACTAGTCGTTTTCTTAAAATTTGTTTAACCCAATTTTCTTTACAATGCTTCTCACAGTAAAATCCACTTCTATCGCAACTAAGAAATACACGTGGTCTTGCTCGACCACTTTGTAATTTATTTGAACCTTTAATCGTTACTATAAAACTAAGACTTTTGCCGAAATTATAAGCTCACTCAATTAAAGCTTCCTATGATGGAAATTGAATTTTTGTTTCAAATTGACTACCGACATCCACATTTATGTTTGATTCACTATTCACAATAAAATTAAAATAGAAACAAGTCAAAATAAAACATACACAAATATCACAAAAACGTTCTTTCTTGAATCAAAGCATTGCAAGTAACGATACCTTTGGTAGGGCCAAAATTTGGAGAGCAATCTACATTGAGACAAATAATTCCCGGATGACTTTCAGTTTCTGAAGAAAGAACAACTAGCTAATAGAGCATGTGGAAATATATGGAACAATTTAAAGAGACAATTTTTAAGTATTACAATTTACAAGTATGATTTTTGCACATGGGATCGGTATTTGCCAAAACTATATGACTATCTGCCTGTAACAAACATCAACAATAAAATCCTCCCAAAATCCACCAAGCAGCAAAAAAATAAGGATGTAGGGAGTAGACAAGGGTACCAAACGGACAAAAAATAATAAGAGCTCCGTTTGGCACGGCGTTTTTGTTCCGTTGAGTTTGGGAAAAAACGTTACCGTCATAGTGTATGTTTGGCATGAGAACGGCTACGATCACCACCAAGAAAATAAAACTAATTTTGAATATAAAGTGGATGAAATTCCTTAGGTGAGGTCAGGAGTTCACAAACGATGGTTCATAACCATCGCGCGTTCATGACCGTCACCGTCATGCCAAAACGGAGATCATCAGGAACTTCAAAATAAATAATGACTGCCCTACGTCCTAAAATATAAAAGAAATAAAATGAAAAAATAGGTTATAATCCCTTATATGAGTTAATTGGTACAAGGGCAACAGCCTATATGATCTTGTATACATTTTTATAAAAACATTATATCAAAATTGTTGTGTACAAAACTATAGCGGGATAAAGGCTTGAGTGTTGTTGTGTACAAAACTATTTCCTCGTGTTCCTAGGAGGAGGGACAATTGTTCAATTTAATTTAAGAATTGCAATAATTTGAAACAGAATACATTAAAGCAGTATTAATGTTGGCAGCCCGGTAAACAAAGCATCCCCGTGCAGCGAGGGAAGGGTCCCACCACAAGGGTGAAATGTAGGCAAGCCTTACCTTGCATTTTTGCAAGAGTCTACTTCCAGGACTCGAACCCTGTGACTCAATGTCATACAAAAACATGTTAACAGTTGTTGACAGCACAAATGTAACAAAAATTAGAAACTATCAGAATCAGATTTGATTCAATTCTCAAGTTCAAATCTACGAACTTCTAAACTATATAATTTGAATTGCTTTGGATCGATTTAAAATTTATATTTCTTCGATATAGCTTGGATTTGTCTGATAAATTTTGAAGCAACAAAATTAGTTTTTCCTTCAATACCATTACACTATAATTTGTATTGTTTAGGGTTTGATCAACACCTTTATTTTTATCTGATGCTATTTCTATGTTATCTTCTAAGATCCGATTATTGCATGAATGAAAAAGAAAGAGGAAGCAAAACCGGGAGATTTCACAGTCGGGAATGGGGTAAAAGGATGAGTACCGAGTCACCGCTGGAGTCCACTGGAGCAACAACTTTCATCGCCGGAGTACACAGAGAAGAAATCACCGGAGTCCACAGCAGCAATTGCAGCGACGTTGGTCTGGAAGGAAGAGGACTCGGGTGATGAAATGCGAAGACCTAGCCGTCATCCCCGGAAGTCCACTGGAGCGTCAGTCATCGTCCCCTCGTCAGTCTGGAGGGACGAGTGCGAAGCCTCGCGAGGTCAGTATGGAGGGAAGAAGGCTAGGGCGACGAGACTCCAGTGAATTAATTCCGCACTAGGTCACGGGTATGTGTGTGGTTTGCTAACAAAAATTATGTTGATTTGAAAATAAAGAAAAATAATGATTTTTTGGTAGTTTTTGGTTTGTTAAAAGCGAATAAAGCAAAATCAGAGATTGATGCTTACCGAAAAAGCAGAGTTTACCTCCTGCAGTTGACTTCTGCACTGCTACATCCGTTTATCCTTTTTACTCTTTTTAACTCCTGTTGCATGTTGACTCCTGCATGAAAATTTTCTGCAACAAAAACAGCATATTCCATGCCAGACAGGATCTCGCAGTAAATACAAATATTTTGAGCATCAACATTACATTGTACGAATTTTTGTAGAACTGGTAGTGCATTGACCGTTGCAAGATCTGGTTGACTGAGATAACGAGAATTTTGAAGTTAAAATATTCAGATTTATTATTTTCCTTTCTTGAGTGTGTTCGGCGGGGGGGGGGGGGGGGGGGGGGGGGGGGGGGGGGGGGGGGATTGGGGGAACAAGAAGTGCCCCGTCGAAGACCTCCACCAGCAGGGAGGCAACTTGACCGTTGATTGGGAAGAACAAGTGTTGATTGGGAGGTCGACAATGCCAAACATGCTTTAGAGTTAGATTGGGGATTTCGGGTGTAAATTTCACAAAGTAGGATAACATTGTGCGTGGATCTGATTTGAATCTTCATGAATGTCCAAACACACTGTTGGAACCAAGAAAATCGGTTCACAAAGTTCGGATTAAGGGATGGACATTTACTGCTCAAGCAATCGACCCAGGCAAGTCACAGATAAAAGAAGTTGAAGAACAAGAAAAGGGCTTTGAATTGCGCACAAACAATACACGCGTGCTGCAGTAAGGAGGTCCCACCACACACCTAGAAGTTTATACGAATTCCTCCTTCGAAAGCCAAAGCTAAGCTAGGCACAAGAGAGGCAAGATTAGGGGAACCTTATGGGGGTTCAATGTGCATTCTGCTTGTGCCCTGAGGTCCTATTTATAGGCAATCCAAGGGGTGTCTGCGAATAGCCACCCCCACCTATGCTAGAAACAAGTTACATGTTTACCTGACGACCTTACTCTGGAGAACATTTGAAGCTGACGAGCTGAGGCAGGTCGCCTTAGGTGAGGTCGCCAGAGTTGAGCTTGCTAAGGGCAAAGTCATTAGAGCAGGGCTCGCTAAAGGCGAGGTCGCCAAAGCAGGCCTTGCTAAGGGCGAGGTTGCCAGAACCGGGCATGCTGAGGCCGAGCTCGTAATACTAGAAGTCACCTGGGAAGAGAGCTCGCAGATGAGCTGGAGACTGACAAGCGAGCTCTGAAGGAGCTCGCAGGTGAGCTGATGCGCAAAACTGGCAAGCTCCGGATAAGCTCCACATGTCCTCGATGACTTTCCTTCTTCTGGTCAATGGTCAACCTCTTGGGGTTTGGGGGTCTATAATTAGAGTTGGGCCCCCTCGTCGAATACAGGTTGTACACAATCTTCGCTCTTTATGAACTCGCTTGGAGCTTGAAAAGAACCGTCCAACCCTTATTCAGCGAGCTGAATTTTGTCGGGCTGAAGGATCTCAGATCCTACTCCCTTATAAATAGGGTCTGGGACACCCAAAATTTATATCCTAAACCATGGCTGACTAGAAGATTGCTCCGCCTGCCGAGAAGAAAACCACCTCACCCGCCGAAGGAAAGAGCATTTTGTTTATCGGGGGGAGATCGATATCAACCGTCAAGGCCCTTGCCGCAACTATCCTCCGAGCTCACTCCAAGGGAGGTCTCCTTCTCGAAGTGACCTCAAGCGTGAGAGGAGGGAAAGGAAGGTAAAGAGGACGAGGATCGAGGCCCAAACTTCAAAAGAGCAGGGCCGAGCGATGTCGAGCCTTTCGGGGAGGGGAGTGACCCTCCTGCCAAGGTCACCCCTTTCTCCACTTCTGACTCTCTCACGGATCCGCCTCCAGAGTGTGTTGATGAGGTAATTTTGAGGTTGTGACTTCTAGCCGGCGATCTGACTAGACCTCGCTTTCAACACATTCTTCTTTGTTGTCAGCCCCTCCAACATGTATTTGGCTCTGTCACGGACCTAACCGCCACTCCCTTGCGGGGAGGAAATGAGGAAGCTCCCCCGGGCGAGCCGAGGACTCACCTCACCACTTCACCTAGTAAGCAATATTTTGCATACATATGGAAAAGTACTTGGATATACTTTGTTGATTGAATTATGTGTAGCTTGCGTCTCTGGCGAGGTGACCAGACTCCGCGATCTTCTGAGAATGCCCCTCAGTAGATTTCGTCGAGTGCAAGTTCTAGGATGTCGAGGCTGAGGAGCTTACTCTGAAAGCCAAGCATGCTCGCTTTTTGCTGGACCTCGCGACAACAACCGCCTTGCCTACTGTCAATGTTTAAAATATTGGATGTCGGTGACATATCGGATTGAGTTTTAAAATGTCGGATGTCGGAAGTTGAAGACATGTAAGAGATATTTTAAAATATCGAATTTTCAATTAGGGTTGCGGAGGAAACCCTAAATGGGGGGCAGATTGGACCAGTTGATGCGCCCTAGATGCATCAAGAACAAGAATCAATAACACGAATTTATAATTGCATGAAAATAAAGATACAATCGAGAGACAAGCTCCCGCCAAGCACCTGGAGGCTGGGTCCACCAAAAGTCTCCTCTCTCGCCTTAGAGAGTCTAACCTAAATAAGATCTCAAAGATAAAGATAAAGAGACACTCTCACTCATATATATAGAGTGGGGAGGATACAAAGTACAAACATATCCCTAGGGCTACATGGAATACTAAAGATATGTTGGTGGCTTGCGTCGTATCAAGTGGTTGAAGGCAGGGGAAGGCCATATAAGGTACCAAGTGGTTGTTTTGGATGAGGAAGTGAAGGACAGTTGGGCGTTTGACGGTGGGGTTGTAGTTGGCTGGACCTGGGAGGGGAATATGAGGTTTGGTTAGGCACGACTGCAGGAAAACAAGAGCCCGGACTGCAGGAAAACAGGTGACTGGCCGGTTTATTGGCAGCCGACGACTGTTAGGGAAGGGGGAACACAAGGAAAGACGAGGATACAAACTAAGGAGTCGGTACCTTCAGAGTTTCATGGAGTTGGCACCACGAGAGATCGCCAGATTCCGGGAAGAGAGTTCTCCAAAATCTGCAATCCCTCATGATGACTGCCCCTACCTATTTTTTATAATAAAACATGACTTAAGGCAACCATCTTAGACGACTATGATTGCTCGTAAACGATGGTTGTCTGATCTCATTAAATAAAACACAAAAAAATAAATAAATATATGAAAATATCAAAACGTCGATCCGGACGCAACTGCGAACTCGGATCATCCATCGGGCAATGCCAAATATGGCAGATGACAAATCAGCCCTAAATAGACCCAAAACTTGCGCTCTGCCATCTCGTCGATCCCCATTACACGTGGTCTTAGAAATGCATAAAAATGCAAATGAATGGTGGGAAAAGGGGAGAAAGAACGACTATCTATTACAACAAGCATTCACAATTCATACCGCGGTTTGTTTAAAATATTGTCATTAAATCACAACACAAAAGTAAACATCAAAACATAAAGCATAAAATGGAGGGATGCGCTTCATCTCGTAGTCATTATATGAACTCTCTACAGACTCTTCGTCGTCGACATCATCATCATATTCTTCCTCTCATGCACCTTCTTCTGCAACATTTCTTACATGCTCTGACACATATATCTCCCCAACATACCAATCATAATTGGGATCATCAGGCGGGCACAATTTTGTGATCATATGAGTCATCATACGCCGCATCCCTCCCATGTATCGTCGAATGCTGCTAAGGAACTTTTCTTGCCTATCACACTTCACCTCCATCCGAACCACCTGCTCTGAAATCTCCTTATATGTCGGCGCTCTCCCTCGAGCTACTTCTTACTTCCTCTCTAATAGGATGCGTCAACAACCCAATGCATTCAGAGTAAACTCTTTCAGAATACAATCATCGTCGAGGCAAAAAAAATTACTTTGGGGGTATTTGGACACAAAAATCTTCTGAGTAATGCATCTCATGCTTAAATTTAATCCCTATGAAAAGGTTGGCTTTTTTAACACTTTAGTGTGGAAAAGGAGAGATCCACAATATCTTGGTGCATTCAACGCACCCAACGTGGTGTTGGGATTTCCATGTATATTGTCGGCTTGTTGTCATTAGGACCTTCTGGTAGGCGAAGGTGGACTGAAGATCGAAGAACTATTCAACACGAGTTATCCAATTGAGGGGGTCAGTTCCATCGAACAACAAGATCTCAATATGGTGTAGGTGGGTGGGGTGAATATCTCCAGTGGGGTGTAGGAACCTCATGTAGTAAATTGTGCCAATAGGTGGGTGGCGATGGAGGAGGGACGGAGGTATCAGTTGGCAGTTGATGGAGGTGGCCGCGAGCTCGCACGGGAGGAAAGTGACATCTTCTAACCGAGCTTCGAGCCAATCCAAGCAAGTGAAATCTATGGAGGACGCATGGCCAAGTGGCCATTGAACGGGTCATGAACATGGATTGAAGGTGTTGGAGGAGAGAATGGAGAGATACAAGTGTTGTTTGAGGTATCAAGTGGCAAGGGCGAGGAAAGCTTGTTGTTGCGGCTAACTCGGAAAGCGAAACGAACGAGAGACCGTGCTAGAAGAGGAACATCATCGATTCAACGTGTGATGTTGCGTGGCTAGTGGAGGAAGCGGTGCGTCGAGCCGCAAGATACAGTGTCGAGAGGCGCGACAAGAGGTAATTACACGTGTTGCAGCCAAGAAGCTTGTGATCATTTCAATCTCATGTGAAAAATGGCCGAACGACGTGCCCCAATCAAACTGACTTGGAGCTGGGGCAAAGAAGTAAAGTCTAATTATGGTTATGGATTTAACCTTAAGTATGGCGCAGATCTAATCAATTAATAATTAATAGATCGAATCAAATTTGCATTAAAGAAAGTGGCAAGATACAACTCATGAGATAAGCTCGCGCCTAGTTTGTTGGTTCCCCCATTGAAGCTCCTCTCCAATGAGAGACAACCTAAGAAGAACAAGATGGTGAAAATGCTCTTAATCAATCCCTTACATAGTGGGAGTGGTATACAATGCAATTGTGTACACGCCACTAAGGCTACATAGATAAATATAAGAGCATGTGGATGACATAGGGAGTCGTATTTGTATCAGAAGGTGAAGAACATTACTTTTCTGGTCCCAAAACTCCACAATAAAATAGAGTGCTGAAATAAAGAAAACTCTCATTGAAGCGGGAAGAACATTACCGTCGAAGCTATAATACATAAGTATTTTTGGACTGAAGCAGTAAATATTGCATGTCATGTAGTGAATAAGTCATTAATCAACAAATCACATGAGAAGGCTCTTTATGAACTTACGAAGTTTAATGAGTAAGTCTCTGATCGTCGAGCGACTAGTTGATAAAATTATGATGAGTAAGTTTCTGATTGTCGAGCAGCAACCATCGGCTAAGTTAGTCAATCATAGATCAACATACATTAAAAATACTACAATTTTATCCTCCGGTCGTTGAACAGCTGGAGTTGTGAATTTTCGATCGTCAAGCATGTGGTTGAAAATTAAATAGTCGTTTTGAATTAAATAGAGCCGTTGCAGGAAAAAGTTATATCTAGATAGGAAAATGTTTCTTTTTGTAACCTACCATTCGTAGGCTGATCTGCTTTGAAAAATGACAAACAACTCCATCTTTTGTAGAAGAATCGGATGGTGATATATAAGTCTTCATAAAACAGTAATCGGTAGAAATAAAGAAGGCGACTTTGACACAAAAGAGAAATCCAAAGATAGAATTGATACAATTCATATTCATACAAAAAAGCTCTGAGCGAGCATTCAAGAAGAAAACTGTTAGGATCCGTTTGTTTGGACGAAATGAAACCTGGAATTAGAATTGGAGATCATTTTCAATTGAATTTAACCTATGTTAGAAAAGCCCATGTAAAAGGCCCATTATTGGGTCACACAAGCAATGCATACAAGTTTTGTGCTCTCTCAACATGCTATCAGAGGCAGGTTCCCGGTCCCTGCGGTCTCCCATTTTCTAACCGCCTAGACCGCCTTCCTCCCCTGTCCGCGGACTGCATTGCGGCCTCTCCTTTCCTAAACGCTTCTATCCACGGGTTCCTGTTCTCGCCGGCCTGCCTGCGATTTACACGCTTCCTCTCCCTCTCTCTCCCGTGGTTCCACCCCTCCCCTCTCTCTCCCTTTTATAGCCTTTTTCTTCCCTCACCCGTGGGACCCTCTCCCGGTTCGGCTTATCTCTTTCTGTCCGCTGCGGCTTCCTTCTTGTCGCGCGGTCTCTTTGTAGCGTGTGTCTCTTCTTCTTGTCGCGCGAAGGCCGCCCCCTCCTGTCGCTCGACTTCTCCTACCCGCTGCCTTCTCCTTGCCGCTCAAGTTCTCCTACTCGCGGCCTCTTCTCGCAGCTTCTTCTACCCACTGCCTCTCCTTCTCGCCGGTTCTCCTTCTCACGCGGTCTCTCTCCCTAACCGCTGCGCCTAATCTTGTGTTCTGTTCGAGCCGACCTCTCTTGTCGCTCATTCTCTGGCCGCTAGTGTGTTCACTATTATCCGTGTCTACACTCGCCGCCCTCCTCCTTCTGTTTCCCCTATGCAATCAGCCTCGACCTCGGCTTATCTGTGCCCTGTTGATCCGGTGCCCGCCTCTACTGCTCATCCAATGACGAACTTTGTCTCTCTACATCGCCTCTCTCCCCACCTTCGGACATTTGCTACTTTATTGTCCTCGGTTTTTGTTCCTACCTCTGTGCAGGAGGCGCTCCAACATCCTGGCCGACGGGCCGCCATGGAGGAAGAAATGACTGCTCTCTGGGCCAACCAAACATGGACTCTTGCCCCATTCCTCCGGGTCAGAAACCGGTTGGGTGTAAGTGGGTCTTTGTCATCAAACATGCTGCTGATAGGACAATTGATCGACTGAAAGGTCGCCTGGTGGCTCGTGGCTTCACCCAACAACAGAGGCTTGACTATGAAGAAACCTTTTCTCCTGTGGTCAAACTCAACATCGTTCGAGTCCACATCTCCGTGGCTGTCCATCGCTGGTGGCCCTTACTCCAACTGGACGTTAAAAATGTCTTTCTGAATGACAATCTCTAAGAAACAGTGTATATGTAGCAACCTCCCGGGTTTGAGACCACGGGGGAGTCTCAGGTCTGTCGCCTTAGGAAAGCTCTGTATGGTCTCAAACAATCCCCACGGGCGTGATTTGACAAGTTCGGTAAGGCCCTTCGGGAGGTTGGTTTTACTCGAAGCTCGGCAGACTTCTCATTGTTCACTCGTCACCGAACAACGGGAACCGTTCTTCTGTTAGTATACGTTGATGATATCATAATTACTGGAGCGACTCGAAAGGAATACAGGAGGTCAAACTACACCTGAGCACAATTTTTCAAACAAAAGATCTGGGGCCCCTTCGGTACTTCTTGGGTCTTGAGGTTGCCAGACGACCGGATGGTCTCGTCCTCTCTCAGCGGAAGTATTGCCTCGATCTCCTTCATGATGCTGGTTATTCATGTTGTAAGCTGATTGATACCCCAATGGATGCAAATCACAAGTTGTGTGCTCAGACATCGGACTTAGATCTCCTACTCCAGAATCCAGAATACTATGGTCATCTCATTGGGAAATTGATCTACCTCACAGTAACCAGACAAGATATTTCTTTTGTTGTTGGTATTGTTAGTCGATATATGCATTCCACTCGAAGATCCCATCTTCAGGCCGTTGAACGCATTCTCAGATACCTTAAAACGGCTCCTGGTCAAGGATTGGTATACAAAACCTCATCTTCAACTCCAACATTGGTGACATATTTTGATGTTGATTATGCTGGTTCCCTTGATGATCGACGGTCGACCAATGGTTTTTGCACATATTTTGGAGGACATTTGATTACATGGCGAAGCAAGAAACAAGTTGTCGTTGCTCGATCATCAGCTGAGGCAGAATACCGAACAATGACTTTGGTGGTTTCTGAACTAACTTGACTTGAAAGTCTTCTTACCGATCTGGGTGTAAAGCTTCCTTCCCCAGCTCTCCTCTATAACAACAAAGCTGTTATACATATAGCCAAGAACCCGGTCTTCCACGAAAGAACAAAACATATTGAAGTTGACTGTCACTTCATCCGGGAAAAGGTTCAAATGAAGAAGCTCGACCTGAAGCATGTTCTGGGGACTAAACAAATTGCGGATGTCCTCACTAAGGCTCTTTCCAGTACCCTCTTCTATTAGTGCTTGTCCAAGCTTGGCGCATACAATTTGTACGCTCCAGCATGTGGGGGAGTATTATTGGACCGCTTTCTTTATTGTATTTCCTTCTTCTCTTCTTAGTCTCACATTTTGTATAAGATTTCTTCTCACCTTCTCTCTCTTATATATTTGTATTCTCTCTTTGTATTTACATACACAAGCAATACATACAAGTTTTGTACTCTCTCAACAACCTCCAATTCTAATTTCAAAACCTCAATTCCGCCCAGCCAAACGGAGCCTTAGTGTCCCTTGAAAGGGGCAGATTTTCAAAACAAGAAGTAGAAGTACTCTTAAACAAGAAGTAGAAGTACTCTTAAAATAAGAAGAGATATTTCTTGATTTCTAAGAGAGAATCCACACAGCTACAACTCCAAGAACATCAATCTTCACTGAAACCTCTTTATTATGGAATAGCCCAGAAAATCTTCATCAAATCAAAGGTTTTTAAGAGTCTGTAGGGTTTTTTATAAGGGTTTGCACATCACATGTGCGCAGCGGAATAGAGTTCAAGAAAACCCAAACTAAAAATGGATCTTGCGAAAACCATTAATCAAGAAGTAAAACACAAGAAATGCAAAGTTACTTGTGCGGAATCAAAAACATCGACTAGGTGAGTTCTCGTAGAAATGGATCTGCGACTCTACAATAGTCCACACGAACGGCGGAGAACCTCACGGTCTTGTCAAACAAGATCTGGGTCGGAGAAGGAATGTCCTCAGCGTCTTCACGAATTACTAGATTCGTTCCAGGAGAGGTGCCGACGGAGGCGACGACCAGAACTGGGTCGCATGGAAGGGGCGACAGATTTCTCGATCTCAGGAACAATTCCGTCTAGATCTCTAAAGAAGTATCTTAGGAAAAACCTAATCGTCTGCCTATTTATACCCAGAAATATAAAAGCAGACGTGTGTTTCCGCTATCCACAGACCTGAGACTTTAATTGGAGTAAACAAAGAATGTGGTCGTGATGAACTGAAATATCATCGAGACAATCTCGACGATATCGTGGTGGAGATCAATATCGTCGAGACAATCTCGACGAAATCGCACAGCATCCCAACGATATACTCAATGTTGACAGTCGGTCAAATCATCTTGACGTCTCGACGATATTCATAATATCGCTGTGATGATCTCGACGATATTCACAATATCGTTGACAATAGTCCATCCGACGGATGACAATCACAATACTGTCTGCAAGCCTTCTCTATGACATTCACAATGTCGTCTTGAAGTCATGCCGACATGCTCCATACAATATTCACAATATCTAAGCAGCATTACCCAACTCCAATGAGTCATATGATTAGTCCTTCACTCATATCCAATATGAGTAAGACCAACACAATCCTTCCTCCAACTTCTTCAAATGCTCATGTGTGTGACCCTATAGGTTCATATGGCGTTGACATTTAGCAGTGAGACTAACTGCTTGACTACTTCAAGATCACTATAGAAACACCAACAGAATCTTCTTCCAAAAACCTTTGTGGTGAAGTTTCTATGAGTCGGCTTCAAAAAGACTTCATGCAAAGTTTCTCAGAGTTTTCTTCTTCAAAAATAGTCAGAACTTCGATAGAAGTTATTTATCTAAGGGAAGATTGTTATAACTCCCTTGGAGAGAGTTTCCACTATTGTGGGAGAGTGAAGTACCCAAACTTGGGAAAGTACCCAAACTTGGGGAACCTCATTCTTTGTCTCTTGCTTTATAGTTAAGATTTACATTCTGCATTTAGCTTATCCTTTGATCTGAGATTCATTTTTCAATCAGTTGCAGTTGTTTTTTAGAGTACTTTATTCACCTCCCTCAATCACATAAGATATCTCTATTTCCACCTTTTGCATGCCCTTATCCCTTCTATCCCTCTATCCAAATGTAGGGTGGTTCGCTTAAGTTACACAATCGCCCCTTAGCCTGATGCTCATGATATCCTATGGAACATCCACTGGGGTCCGAGCCGGACATAGCTAGCAACATAGAAGTACAGTCAACATCGACAACTACGTGCTGCACCGGAGTCATCCAATATGTGGTTCAACACGTTCCACTACTTATTCATTTCAAATGGTGATCAAAATGTTTATTTGGATTTCTTTCTCTCTCTCTCTCTCTCTCCCACACACGGTTATTGGTACTTTTTTGCATTGAAATTATAACTGAACTTGGAATTTCTATGTCCAATTTTCCGATTATGTTTAGTGTTCTGAAATCCTAAGGATTTGTTTCTCCTCTTCTCCACTAGACCCTTGAATTAGGATTTTCTTCTGCGTTAGTGTCTCAATAATAACTTACAGTAACTTTCTTTTGTTTTTCACTTTAAGTGTATGGTTTGAATTAGAAATAGTTTATCATTGAAATAACAGAAACTTAACCAACCACATAAATTTATTAGCAACCTAAGTAGAAGAGCCAAAAAAATAACATCGCTAAGAAATTTTAAGCTTTAGGTAAAACTTTTGTGACAATCAAAATCTTTAATCATTAGTAGGGTAACTCATTTGGCAATGCTAGTTCGTCCGCATCATTTACTATGTTGTATATATCTGAGTGTTGAACACTAAAAAGTTGAGAATGACAAAAACAATAATAATAAAATAGATGTGTGGCAAAATTAGAAATGATGAATTGAGAAACTATTGAACAAAAAAGCTGATGGGGGTCAAAATAAGATAGTGGAATACAGTCATAAACAACTGCCACTGCTTTCCCAAGCAGTGGCAGTTGTTAACATAGTGCTGAAATATATATGAAGTGTTTGAATAGTTACAGTCATAAACACTATTCCCTAACAAGGCATTTTGGTCCAAAACGCCACCACAGTCATTTAGATGTGGTCTAGTATTAGTTGTTGCGGATGAACAAACCCAAAAGGAGTTTGGGCTAGAAATATTGCATGGAAGCTCCCAACACAAAGAAACCACCATGATATTATGCTTATAACCACAGTTTCATACTGCAACAGCTAAACGCCACAGATATCCCAAACAAAGCATTGAAATGGTTTGGACATGTACATGAAATGATAGAAAATACATATGTTAATGATATGAACTAGCAAGAGAAAAAGAGGAGAGATAGAGATTCTAGAGAGAAAGAGAGGACTAGGGTTAGGGTTGAGGAAGAGAGAAGAAAGAAACCTGATAGATCTTCAATGATTCCTCCCCAAAGCAGCCCCGGGCTATAAATACCCGGGGAAAGGAGGGGCCGGCCGCCCCCCCCCCCCCCCCCCCACAAGTGGGGCTGAACCGGAGTGGTTCAGCCCCCTTTTGGCCGATTTAATGAATGGGGGTTGAACCGGATGATTCAGCCCCGTTGTCTTGCGTGCGCTCCTTGACCCGCCGCGAGTATTTATGCCCCGAGAACCCAAGCGGATGTGGGGGCATAACATTCCCCTCCCCATCAAGCACCAGCTTGTCCTCAAGGTGGAAGTCCGGAAACCGCTCGCGGAAGTCCAACAAGTCAACCCATGAGTTATGCACTGTGTCCATCTGCTTCCATTTGACGAGCACCGCCGGCCGATATTCCGTGCCTGACTTCTTCCATTTGGTTACCAAAATGGCCTCCGGTGACGGACGCAACTCACCCATGCTGGTCGCCTCGGGAAGTGAAGGGCTGGCCTGAACGAAAGCCCCAAGCTTTCTCTTCAAAACAGATACATGGAATGTCGGGTGGATGCGAGACCCCGCGGGGAGATCCAAGGTGTAGGCCACGGGGCCCACGCGACGAAGAATGCGGAATGACCCGTAGTAACGTGGGGCGAGTTTCTGATTCGTCCGCCGAGAGACTGACAGCTGGCGGTAAGGTTGGAGCTTGAGGAAAACTTCATCGCCCACGGCAAACTCGCGCTCTGTCCGGTGCTTGTCTGCCTGTGCTTTCATGCGGTCCTGCGCGACCCGCAGGTTGTCCCGGAGCAAAGCTAAAGTGCGATCTCTGTCCTGAAGTGTCCGTTCCACAGCTGGAAGAGCGGTGCTGGAGGGTTCATAAGAACTCAAAGTAGGAGGAGGGCGGCCGTAGACCACCTCGAAGGGGGTGAGCTTGCTGGCTGTGTGGAATGACGTATTGTAACAGTACTCCGCCCAATGCAACCAATGCGTCCACGTGCGCGGCTCGTCCATCACAAAACACCGTAAATAGGTCTCCACCCCCCTGTTGAGGACCTCAGTCTGTCCGTCCGTCTGGGGATGGTGGGCGGTGCTCATGCGCAGTGTCGTGCCCTGGAGTCGAAAAAGCTCCCGCCAAAAACTGCTGATAAAGACCGGGTCCCTGTCGGAAATGATGGAGCGTGGGAGGCCATGGAGGCGCACAATCTCTCGCGCAAATAACTCTGCGACTGTCTCCCCCGTGTACGGATGGCTCAACGGAAGGAAATGACCATACTTGGAAAGCTTGTCTACCACCACCAGTATGACGGACTTGCCTTGGGACTTGGGCAATCCGTCAATGAAATCCATGGAAATGGTGTCCCAGACCTGGTTCGGGATCTCGAGCGGTGTAAGAAGCCCCGCAGGTGATGTAGTCTCATACTTCTGCCGCTGACAAATGTCACACTCCCGCACAAATTGTTGGACATCGCGACGCATCCCCTTCCAGAATACATTTGCTCGGATCCGCTGAAGCGTTCGTAGAATCCTTGCATGGCCGCCTGTGGGTGATGCGTGAAACTCCTGCATCATCGCCGTCCGCCATGGCGACGCGGATGGAATGACCACTCTGCCTTGAAAGTACAGCCGCTGACCCTGAAGATGGTAACCCGGCTCCGTAGCTTGACCCTGCTGTAGTGTCTCGATAATGGTGCGTAACTCGGGGTCCTGGAGTACCGCTTCCTGCATCTCGTCCAATGTGGTAACCACCGGTCCCGATACATGAGAGAGAGAGCTCTCAGGTAGGCGGGAGAGAGCGTCGGCGACCACATTTTCTCTGCCCTGCTTGTACACAATCTCGTAATCGTACCCCATCAGCTTGGTCAACCACTTCTGCTGCAGTGGAGACGCCAAGCGCTGCTCTAGGAAGTGCTTCAAATTCTGGTGATCCGTACGGACCTGGAAGTGCTGGCCCAAGAGATAGGGTCGCCACATCTCGACTGCATGTATAATAGCCAACATCTCTTTCTCGTACGTTGAAAGCCCCAACGTCCGTGGGGCCAAAGCCTTGCTGAAATAAGCGAGCGGGCGGCCCTCCTGCATCAAGACTGCCCCGAGGCTGACGCCCGAGGCATCAGTCTCCACCACAAATTCCTTGCTAAAATCCGGCAGCGCCAACACCGGTGTAGTGGTCATGTCCTGCTTTAAGGCCCGGAAGGTCGCGTCCGCCTCAATGCTCCACTGGAACGCATCCTTCTGCAGCAACTGGGTCAGAGGTCGAGCAATCTTGCCGTAGTCCTTGACAAAACGGCGGTAGTACCCCGTCAGCCCGAGGAAGCCACGCAAGGCTCGAACCGTCGTGGGCTGGGGCCACGACACCATACTCTCAATCTTTTGTGGGTCTGCCTGGACCCCACGGGCGGACACGAGGTGCCCCAGGTACTCGACCTGACTCTGGCCGAAGGAGCACTTGGACTTTTTGGCGAATAACTGGTTTTCCCGTAGTATAGTAAGGACATGTCGCACGTGCTCCAAATGGTCGTCCCAAGTCCTGCTATAAATTAGTATATCATCAAAAAATACCAGGACATACCGGCGAAGAAGTGGGCGAAAGATCTCGTTCATAACAGCCTGGAAGGTGGAGGGAGCGTTGGCCAACCCAAACGGCATCACCAAGAACTCGTAGTGACCGTCGTGGGTCCGGAATGCCGTCTTATGGACATCCTCCTCCTTCATCCGAATTTGATGATAACCGGACCGGAGGTCCAGTTTGGTGAACAAACTCGCTCCATGCAGCTCATCCAGCAACTCCTCAATCATAGGAATGGGAAACTTGTCCTTGATGATGGAGCTATTCAGCCCCCGGTAATCGACGCAGAAGCGCCAGGAGCCGTCCTTCTTCTTGACCAAGATGATCGGAGAAGAGAACGCGCTGGTGCTGAGCCGAATAATGCCCGTCACTAGCATCTCCCGGACGCTACGTTCGATCTCTGCCTTCTGCACGTACGGGTAGCGGTAGGGACGTATATTGGTAGGGTCCGTCCCTGTCTTTAACTGTATCTGATGATCCCGGAAACGCGAGGGAGGCAGAGTGTGCGGCTCCTGAAAGACGTCCTCATACTGAGCTAAAAGAAACTGTATCGGGTCCGGCGCCCTCTGCGTGTCGGCCCCCTCCGCCGCCATCCCGAGTATCACGGCCATCATACTACCCTGCTCCTCCAATCTCTGCAGGCTCCGTAGGGAGATCTCCTTGAGAGGGGAGGATCGGATACCATGCAAACAGTAATCCGTCCCCTGCTGCGTGAACTCCAGTGTCATGCGGTCCCAGTCCGTGGTCACCCGCCTCAGTTGGCGGAGCCACTGTACCCCCAGCACCATATCAGACCCTTTAATCGGAAGGAGGTAGACGTCGGTGCGGCACACATAACCTGTAAGTTGTATCTCCACGCCCTTCAGTGCCCCTTCGCACCGCAGTTTGCTGCCATCCGCGACCATCACCTGGAACGCCGCGTTCCTGTCAACTGGGTGTCCTGTTTTCAGTGCCACCTCAGGGTTGATGAAATTGTGGGTACTCCCACTATCAATGAGAATGGTGACTCGTTCCTTGCCAATCCTGCCCTTGATCCGCATGGTGGTGGGTGCCACACACCCCTCCATAGCCTGAATCGAAACACCAAACTCAGCCAGATCCAGCTCCTCCTCTGCCTCGAGGCTCGGGTGGTCCTCCTCCTCGTCCTCCTCCCGCAGCATGAAGACCTGCACCTTCTGGCATCGATGCCCCGGTGCGTATTTCTCATCGCAGTTGAAACACAATCCTTTCTCCTTCCTGGCCTGCAGCTCAGGCCACGTAAGTTGTGTCACCGTCGGCCGTGCCGCCGGTGCCTGCTCCCTTCGGCCCGTTGCAGGGGCGGGTGGAGCCCTTGGTGGAGCTCGAGTTCTTTGGCGGTTAAAGCGCTCCTCCTGGATGCGGGCCAGACTGATAGCATGGCTTAGACTGCGGGGCATATACGCGTGGACCTCATCCCTCAAATGGTCCCGCAGGCCGGATATGAAACAACTGAGGAGCGTCTTCTCCTCCCAATTAACCCGGTTTGCGAGCTTCTCGAAATCCGCTCGGTACTCCATCACTGTGCCCTTCTGACGGAGTTTCTTTAGCGTAGCCTCCACATCCTCGTACTCCAACGGTCTGAAACGAGCCACGAACCCTTCCACAAAATTCGCCCATGTTGCGTACCTGTAGGCCCGTATGAACCACTGAGCCCACTGATATGCATCGTCCTCCAGATGGAAAGAAGCCAGCTGCACCCACTGATCATTCGGTATCTCCTGATAAGTGAAAAATAACTCCGCCTTTTGCACCCATTCCAAGGCATCCCCGCCGCGGAATTTCGGGAAATTCATGCGAGTTCTCTTCGGAGGCATGTAGGGCCGTTGTTGCATATCTCCATGTCTCCCGTTGAACTCCGGTCCATGCTGTGGTCGGCCGAATGGGTCGTGGAAATTAGCTCCCCCTTAGCCGCCGCCCCATTGTTGTCCCCCACCGTGAAATCTCTGACGGCGTGGCTGCTCGGCCCATGTCTCGCCGTTTCCAAACCTCATTGGACCTCCCATGTGCTGCGGCGTCGGTAGAAGGCCCGTTCTCCCTCCGAAATTGGCGTCAACAGCCCCCGGTGGTCGCAAGGGAGCGCTGGTGCCTCCCAGTTTCTCCATAGGTCGGCCCCGGCCCCTTCCTGGGCGGCGGACGGACCGCCTGCCCCGTTTCCAGTCGGCACGCCCGGATGTGGCGTTGGCTGGCCGGCCCAGGCCGCAGGCTGGCGTGCGGCGTAGGCGCCCCCTGGCCGGCTTCCGCCGGTCCCGTCGGCCATGGTTGACCAGCCGTGGTAGGCGTGCGGTGCTCCCATCCTAACGGGGGCCGATCCGGTGCCCGCTGGTTCCGTGCGGCCCGGATCGGTCCCGATTCCGTCGGGACCGAAGTGTCCCGACCCCGCGCTTCCTCCGTTGCTCGTAGATTGGACATTTTGTGGTGCCTCGGCTTCAGAATCGCTGCCTTGAACCACCTTGCCCTTCAACGATTGCATCAACAGCGCCTTGATCTCCTCCATACGCCCATCCATGCGTTCCTCCATGTTTTTTGTGGACGTGTTCAAGCGGCCTTCCATGGCCGTCACCGAATCCGCCAACCCCACGTAGTTATCCTCTAGGGTAGCCAGTCGTGCGGTCTCCGCCTCCGAACGTGTCACCATGGTCGCAGGAAGGATGCTCTGATACCAAATGATATGAACTAGCACGAGAAAAAGAGCAGAGATAGAGATTCTAGAGAGAAAGAGAGGACTAGAGTTAGGGTTGAGGAAGAGAGAAGAAAGAAACCTGATAGATCTTCAATGATTCCTCCCCAAAGCAGCCCCGGGCTATAAATACCCGGGGAAAGGAGGGGGCCGGCCGCCCCCCCCCCCAAGTGGGGCTGAACCGGAGTGGTTCAGCCCCCTTCTGGCCGATTTAATGAATGGGGGCTGAACCGGATGGTTCAGCCCCGTTGTCTTGCGCGCGCTCCTTGACCCGCCGCGAGTATTTATGCCCCGAGAACCCAAGCGGATGTGGGGGCATAACAGTTAAATAGGATGATAAAATTAGTATACGTAATCAAGTACAAAATGTGGTAGACCTAAGATAAGATGGACATAAATTGTTCAAAAAATATACCCAAGATAGGCTTAACACCACTCAATATGAACAAACAAACAAAAAGATTTATATGCCAACCCTCCATATTTGAAAGAAGGATCATGATGATGAAATAATAAAATAAATTAGCATACTATGCATCTCAATCATTTAACTAAAACAAAGAACTATTGAAATTTAATCATTTAACTAAAGCAAAGGACTATTAAAATTTAAGGGTATGTCTGCTCACTCGGGAGAATGACTTTATGCAGAAGTTGTAGATCAGCTGAAGTTACAAACTGCGTAAAAAATAGACATTTCCATAGCTTCTGTGGCATCCACCATATGAGATCGTTATGGCAACTTCATGCAAGAACTCCTGCTTCAATAATCATAATGCATTCAATAATTTGATAAGTGATTAAACAAAAGCAAAAAAAAAAAAAAAATCTATAATACAATCTTCTTCTAATTAGTTCATAACAATTGCTTCCATCTACTGCATACTTTGTAAAAACATTTAAAGAATCACGACAATATAGAATGCATAAGTTTTGTTATGTACAAAACCACTGGATCTGATCAGAGTGTCTGATTGCACAGCAGAAATTTGAAACTATACTTATAACTCGGACAGATTAGCTAATACTACGTTAAAGAAAAGAAAATAACCCAAATCATAACAGATTGGAAGAGGAAGACATTGGACAAACAATTTGAATGAAAATTTCCAAACCAAAATAAGGTAGTGTTCAAATTCATCAAAACTAAAAAACTAAAGAATATAACTACAAAACAACAACAACAAAAAGAATCCACTGCTGTAAACTTCTAAAGTTAGACAAATAGAAAAAAAAATTCTCGGAAAATGAAGCATAAATCATCTAGATCATTTGAGGAATCTGCTGCATTCGATCAAGTTATACGCTCCTAAATCCTAAGGAATGAGGACAAAAGAACATATTTGTGCTTTTTTCTTCACCAAGTCAACTGAATAAATCTAAAAGAAGAGTCATATGAACGGAAAAGTGTAAGAAATTGTCCATTAATCATTCAATGAGAATATGCAAACACAAACATGGATGCCGTCAACCCCCTCCCTTCAAAATCTAAGGCCTAGATATAAAAAATGTTCTCATTACATCAAAAACTAAAACTGCACTTCCATGCTCACATAAGAATAACAATACATTAGCCCCTCCAGAGTAACCATATAAACATTATAATTAGAGCTCTGGAGTTAGATTACCTAATATTTGCAGAAAAAATGATGGCCATATTCAATCTTTCAATCAATTCCTACGAAGAAAAAAACAATGTGGTGAATTGATCATACCACAAACCCCTTGAAGGAATGAATTGTGATAAGCCAATTTGTCACGAGAAAATTCACATCGCCGAATCAATTCTTCAGCAGTTACTGAATTTTCTGAAACAAATCAATTCACCAGTCAATCTCTTTCAATACTGCTGAAAGCATTTACTTGACAACAGAAAGTCAAAGCAAAGATGCTAGGCATGGTGGATTCCATTCATTATTCCGATCACAGTTTTGCCGGAACTTTTAGCAGCCTTTATCCGTGATATAAGATCTTCTCCTTGACTACTCAATCCATTTCTGCCAACCAATTTTGTTCCTAAACTGCTGGACAACAAACTCAAACGCTTGTCATCTCCATCTATCTCAGCAAGCTCTAAAACAAGTTTTTTTGAAACCAAGCCATAAAGAAAAGCAGAATCTGACCCCAACTTTCTCTCGCTGCTTCTCACTCTTACCAATGAAGTAGAATCTGAACTCCCTGGAGTTGGATCATCAAGTACTGAAAATTGACCAAATGAAAGATCTGGAGACCTGAACAAATCATCCAAATCCAAACCTTCTTCCATGGCTTTATCCTCTGTCTGAACCACAGACCTTCTTCCAGCAATCCTGCATATGTTAGCCGCCTCTCTCAAACCACTGAGGAGAGCTCCGTGCATTGTGGCGGGATATCTCCGGTTTGTTGCCTCCCCCGCAAAGAACACCCTCCCATTGCCAATGTTCTCTGCCAAAAAATCATAGTCGTCACCGGAAGATCCAACAGCCACATAAGAATACGATCCAAATGTGAATTTATCTTCCCCCCATCGTGTACAAACCACCTGTAATGGATCAGGAACCTGGATCCCCTTGGGAGCGAAGATATCACGAAGAACACCAAGTGCCCGTTCAACTGGCTCCTTGGGGGGAGCCTTCTCAAAAGTAATGGCTGATTCACCTGCAACGAGAGCAACCAGAAGAGGGCCACCGGAGACTGAAGAATAGCTATAGAAGAGAAAAAACTCTCCCCTTTGGCAGGAATTCCTGGCCAAATGCCCAAAAGTGTCAATTGCACCTCCCCAAAAATCATAGGGGAACAACATTGCTACCTTATTCAGTAAACCGAAGCCTAATCTATCAATCGCTTCCTGCTTCCTTGGTGGAAGAGAGGGCACAAATTCAATAATCCCCTTCTTAAGAACCCCCAGTGATACAGTACAGAGGGACATGTCTCCCCGGAAGGCCTGCCCATCAGCATACACCATGACTCCATCACACCCATATTGAATTCTGTTCACTTTTTTGCCATAGAAGATGGGAATGCCATCTGCAAGAGCACGGATGAAGTGCTCATTCCCACCGGGAATGAAACAGTGATCGCCGCCCATCTCATAAGGATCATCCTGATCCCAGAAGGCCAAGGAAAGGTCAGAGAGACTTGCAGCATTCGCATACTCGAGATTTGCTAGATGCCAATCCAGAAGCATTCTCTCCTCCGCTGGTTCAGCAACACCATACACCCGGCGGAAGGCCTCCAGGGCTTCACCGAGTGAGACGTCAACGGACTTCAACTCGTCCATGATTGCCTCCCGAAGCTTGCATACTTTCTCAAGAAGTTGGTTGAATGCAACCTCAATTCGTGAATCAACCGCAGGATCCACCGGCCGGCCGTCTGGGAGGTAAAGAGGGCACTTGTCCCGTACCTTGTGGAGTGGGAGGCCGAGCTGACGAGCAAGCACGCCGAGGGGATTACCGTTGATGCCAGTGAGGACACTGCCTCCAAGATCGGCGGCAGCCACCACCCCACTGCCTTCCATCTTTCTGGTAAGGACACGGCCGCCAGGGCGGAGACGACCCTCTAGAAGGACAACCTTAAAACCTTGGGAGATTAGGTGGCGAGCAGCACCAAGGCCGGCGAAACCAGCACCGATGATGATGACGGAGGGGTATGAAGTGGAAGGAGGAGACGGGGGATTACGAACTATACCGAAATTGATGTAGGAGTAACGATGGAGGAAGGAGTGTGCAGAGGTTACGAGATGGCGATGCTCGGCGCGGATTGCGGTGGCGGCAGCTTCTTCTGTCAGCCAGACGGTGGGGTTAGAGCGCCAGCGAGCTACGATGTGGTTTCGGACTATGATATAGTTGGCCTGATCGGCGCCTCCGAGGATGGGGACGACGTTGGACTCGATTTCTTCCTCGTTGAGGGAATCGACGGGAAATCCGACGGAGATCGCTATGAGAGCCTCGACTTTGAGATCGCGGGAGAGGCGGGAGGATGAAGAGGAGGAGAGACGTCTGGAGCGGTACGAGGAAGAGGAGGGGAGATTGTCGTCGGAGATTTTGTACTGGAAGAGCTCGTCGGTGTTCTTCTCGCGGTGGACGGAATTGCCGCCTGAACGGGCGGAATGAGGGCGAAGTATGCGGAGGACGCGGGAGGGGACCATCTCCGGGAACTGCTTCTTGAACCGGCGGCGCTTCCTCGACGGAGACGGCGGACGGTGGATGACGGTGGGGTGGAGAGCAGGGGGTTGAGGTGCGCCTCCGGAGAGGGGAGGATCAGAAACATTTTCCATGGTACTTCGCCGGTGGGGCCGCTAATGCTCCGGCCGAGTTCGATCGACACGGGATCGGGGAACGGAGGGTTTTCGGCGATTTAGCCTTAATCGTCAGTTGATGAATAATGAGGTTGTATCGGCTGTTAGCAAAAAAAAATCAACAAGAACAAGAACAATATTTAAGCCTTCATCACACTATAGTGAGGTTGGCTATATGCTAGGTCATTGTGCCCTATCTTTAGTCATACTCTCAATAATGCATAAATACAACATGTCTTTTCATTCCAAGTTTTTATCAATCTACCCCTCCCCCTCCCCCGTTTAACATGTCTGCTAACTGGACTCTCACAAAGTTGATAGATGCCTCTAATGGTCTCCTTAGTATGTGTCCAAACCATCTTAGTTGAACTTCTCGCATCTTCTCTGCAATTGGGACTACTCTTGTTCTATCCCTGATATATTAATTCATTCCTAATTTTATCCAATCTTGTGTGTCCATACATCCACCTAAGCACTCTCATATCCACAACTCTCATTTTTTGCTAATGTACAAAATCCAATGCCCAACACTCGGAATCATAGACGTGCCCCTACACTTCAACCAATCCGTTTGGATTCTATATATATGTCACATCTTTATCAAAACCTCCATCGTTTTGAACTATTGATCCAAGATATTTAAAACACTGACTGCGGGAAATATCTTGATCACTCAACTTAATAATGAAATCATCCTCTCTTCTTGCACTGCTAAATTTAAGCTCCATATACTCCATCTTTGTCATGCTCAACCTAAAACCCTTCTTTTCTAAAGTGTCTCGCCAAGATTCATGTTTTGTGTTCACACCCTCACATGTCTCATTGACCAAAACGATATCATCTGCAAACAATAAACACCAAGGTATTGCTTATTGGATATGCCCGGTGAGCTCATCTAAGATAAGGGTAAAGGGATAAGGGCTTAAAGTTAAATCTTGATGTAAACCAACAGTGATAGAAAATTCATGTGTTAATCTTCCAGATGTCACCACCCTTGTTATTGAATTTGTATACATATCTTTGATTATGTCAATGTATGATACATTTACATATATCTTTTTTAAGATATCTCTTGAAACTCTATGACAAGCCTTCTCAAGATCAATAAACAACATATGCAAATCATGTTTTCTTTTTTGATAGTTGTCAATGAGTCTCCTCGAGAGATGTATAGCTTCCAAGGTCGACCGCCCTGGCATGAATTCAAATTGATTCTCCAAGATGTTAGTTTCTCGTCTAACTCTTCTTTCTATTTTGTTCTCATTGTTTTTTGATATGACTCATTAATTTAATTTCACTATAATTAACACAATTCTGCATATCTCATTTGTTCTTATACAAATATATCTTTTTTCATTGGTCTGACATTTTCTTTGACTTCAGTATTATATTGAAAAAAAAATATATCGCAATTTTTTTTCACTAGTCATTTTCTTATTTCGATGTGTAGATAGTCACACTCAATTGCTTTTTCATTTCTCATCTTCTTTAAAGCATTATTCACCTCTGATATATGAATTTTACTATAAAACGTTATATTTCAATACTCCTCCAATTTAATTAACAATTCCAAGATCAATTTTATTGTATTTTATTTCATTATAAAGTTAATAATAGTATCTTTTTCATCGCTCTTTAATATTTATACCATTCGTCAAAACTGTATCATTTTCATCCTTTATGCATTGAACTTGACTTAAATCTTGTCTTCATTTCCTTAACTCGAGCAATTTTATATGTCACACTTTTCACGTTTGATATCTAATCGCTTATAAAATTCATCTTAAGCTTGACTTATTGCTTTACTGTTAGCAAAAAAGAAGCATATTTTGGTCATTTATTTGAAGTATATTTCTTTTTACTTTTAGCAAAGCACATCAGAAAAGAATACCCAGCTCACCTTCTACGTCGCATGAATCTACCAGTGGACTCGCTCCTTAGTCGACAGTTGATGAGAAAATGTTTATCGTTTCTTTTTCAGTTATACAAATCGAACATCAAAGGTGAAGCTCTGTTCTCCGCTTTGACAAACTCTCTTTGGCTGCATTGTCCTTTTGATACAGAATTTCATCTTATACTTTTCAATATGACAGTTTTGTTATAGCTTTGTCTCCGCTATTGCAAGAAAGAAGCCCTGCACTTAGATTTAGCAGTGAATTAGGTAGAGAAGAAAGTTGTGAACGACTCCGCTCTTATCTTGTTGAACAACTTTCATCCCAGTGCTCTTTGTTTTGTGACATTTCCAGGACAAAGAAAGGAGAGTCAATTTTCTCCAAATCGATATAGGTAAAGCTTAATGGCAGTGCCCCCTAGGAAGGCAAACTTTCTTTAGGCTCCGTTTGGGAGGACTTATTTACAAGGGTCGAGCGGTTATTTTCACGGGTCGTAACCGCCGGACCCGTGAAAATAAGTCCTCCAAACGGTGCCTTAGTCAGTACGATCACCCTTTTTAGGACTCATGATTAATAACAACAGCCATGTACCAACAATGCATTGAGCCTTACTGATACAATACAACATGATGGCCAATGATTTGGCATTAACAAACATCGACAATAAAGATATTTTATCCCTTATAAAAATTTCCTTGCATCCATAAAGAACAAAAGACTCCACGACCCACTACACAATGCCAGAAGATCGAAAGTATATTTAGGAGGAAGAAGCTCTCAATTGAACTCTCGAGTGCTATATAAGACTATAAGAAGGGATTCACACCCGCGTTTATACTCAATTACGGTGCACTCCAATCTTGTGGAGAGTGGAGAGTAGGTCGAGGTGTATGGACTGCAATCCTGATGTGGGTCGGCCTGTAAACTCTTGCACTTCTGTTGTAATGTGGGCCGCGCCACTCTCTGCAAGAGTTTACAGGCCGGCCCACATAAGGACCGCAATCTGTATACCTCGATCTTCTCTCAACTCTTCGAGTGTTAGGTTGTTGAGGTCGGGCCTCAAACCACCGACCTTGTATATAAGAGGGGACTCACACCTTCTCTTACACCCAACTATGCTGCATATCTGTATTTGTTTGCGAGGCAGTCCACTTTAATTCATCTATTAATGGGCTAGACTAAAATTGAAAAAGCTCCTTTCATTACTATTTCCCCATGGGGGAGATATCATATATATGTATTTCTTATGAGCATGTAACAATAGGAATACTCGAAAAATTTTTATGCAGTGAACTTTGTACTCGAGCAAGAATGACCAAAATGAAAAGAAATGGAGTTTCTTTGTATCGTGTCTAAATATATCCTTTCAGCCTTCGATTGATTCTTTTTAGCTCTTGATATATATACATATATAAAACTTTAACAAACTTTTGTAATAAAAAAAGTATATCAACACAGGAAAAAATGAAAAAAAGAAGAAGTAAACTAGCGTTGAACATGAATTCCATTCATATATGAGTTATGGATATCTATCAAATACATTAATCGCGTGCGAGGAACCAGATTTATGCCGGTGCACAAGGAACATCAAACAACTTTTGCATGCAACCCTCTCACAATAAAATGCGATAAAAAAAACCTCACACACAAGAACACAAGATTTACATGATTTTGTCAAGAATTTTGCCTTAACAAAAAGCATGGCACACAGATAGTCCCCCAAAACAGCAACAATCAAAGTGAAAAGAGAAAAGAAAAACTCCTCACAAGAATTACTATCACCAATTCGATTTCTAACCGAACCTATAATACATAAAGCATATCCAACAAATTCAAAATAATTGAATAAACTTAGCTGTTTACATATTAAATTTCAAGTAAAACAATGATATCATCCATGATCAGAGGGAAGAATCATTTTATTCACATGAGATATATAATTAAATCAGTGATACAAAAAGGAAAAAAAGGAATTAATGTCCTGAAAATGATGGAAAAAGAATTAACATGAGAAGGAACTGGAAAGACAAAAATCACAGGCCTGGAAGCAATGATCGATCCCGCACGTGTGCGCCCACCTCGTGTTCCTCCAGAGCCGCTTTTAAATCAGGTTTCAGAAGTCAGGAGTAATTAGCGCTCTCCAGCATGTTTCTCCGCTCGATTATGGAGGGAGAAAGAGAAAGGGAGGAAGGGGAGAGTTAAGCGTCTGAGCTCTCGTAATTTCCAACGGTTGCCGACGAAGGTTGAGAAGCTTGAGAATCTGAAACTTTCGCAGCATAGAAATTGTATGGTGATGTTAGTATGATCAATTCATTAAATGGTTGAGATACAAATTGACAAATTGTTCAAACTTTGAATCTACACTGGTGAAACATTTGTATTTCTTTTCCCAAGAGAAATGCTGGGTTTTTATAATTTTGATTAATTAAAAATGGCTGTAAATATGAATCGCATTGTTGGATTAATTAGTCCCACACCATTAGTAGAAAAAAGTCATGTTTTTTTGTTTATAATTGTGTGAGAAGTCTCATCTTTTTTGAATTTACTTTTGGGTTGCGGTCTTTAAAAGTATGTTTTTTTGTTTGGAAGCTAGGATTTGAGCTTCTGACAAAAGACTAAAGAAAGAAAAGGGATCAACTCATGGGCGAAATTTAGTCTCACATTGGATGCAGGGGGATTTGTAATCTATACTATACAATGAAATACTTGGGCGGACCATGGTATAACTGTGGAGGACCATCAGAGCAATCCTAATTATCCGATCTTGTTGAAATCAAATCTAACCACTTATTAATTTTATTAGAGTTTCTAAACCTACAATGATAGGGTGTCTTAAGTCTATATTTTAAGTCAACTACCCTACAACATGAAGTTAAAATTTTGCCTCTATCTATATTGAAAAAAAAAGGCAAAATAACACTCTCCTAGGATCAAACGCACAATCAGTTATATGTTATCTAAAGACCTGACCACTCTATCAATAACCAAGTTACGATAAACACTTAAAATTTATTTTGAAAAATACAACCATATTGAATGGTTCACAACTATTACTTTTAAAACAATACAATATTTATCTATCATAATAAATAAAAAAAGTTGTGATTTTGAATGGTGGGCATAACGCACGGGGGTTCACGAGCGAAGAGAACGTCGTCACGCCAGGGCATTGCCGTAGCCGAAGTACTGACGCGCGGGGCACGAGGCCCCCCGTGCACAATCACTCGTATTACTATGAAAAAATGCATATGTTGTGTAATATCATCAAATTCATCACAAATTTCTTGATCATATCTCACAATAATATAAATTTTCAAGTGTGGCGGTCATTTAAATTTTCTTGATCGGTGAGTTGGTTTTTGGTCATTAAAACATTTTTTTTTGTGTCGAGTTTCTCCTCTTACATCGGCCTAAAATTTCTCCTTCAAAAAACCTCAAGTTGTCGAGACAATATTCCTCTCAGTGGAAGGGGAAGTAGTTGATGCCTAGTTTTTTTTTCTTTTCTGTGGATTCTTCTCGGTCTTTACTTCTTTCTCTCCAGATCGCAGTAAAGTTTTATTTGTTTGTCTCCTTGTATTTGTTCTCCTTGAATAGCGAGCATACAAAGCTATTTACACTACTTGGTTAATTTTTGTGGTGGTTTGCAAAAGTTGTTTGTAGTAGATATCCTGCATCTCTATTGAAAGTATTTTCATTTCTTCATTTCTGTGTGTTTCTCTCTGAATTTGGTTTGTGCATTCTTGGATGCAAATTTTTTTACATAGCTAAGAGCCGGGAAGGTTGTAACGGAATTGCCAAGTTCTTTTGATGGAGAAGAACTGCATTTCGGAATGGAAGGCGAATGAGACTTTGTTAGAGGGTTTGAGATTGATTTGCTAACAAGGGCAAATTACAGCAAATGAAAGTCGTGAATGGAGGATTTGTTAAAATTTCTCAAGATGGCCAAGAGATAGCTCTGATACCAAGTAAAACTTCTAGAGCTATCAAGATGACACTTTGATCAAGCAGAAAGCGGGAACCAGGCGCAGCAACACTTCAATCGTAAACTGAGCTCAATAAACCAAATGCAATAGAAGACAACAACAAAGTCTTGTATTGACAACAATCTTCATTACAGGGCAAGACATACATGACGAGACATGATTTCGCCAAATAAAACAGGAAAGCAGAAAACAACAAACAAGAAGCCGGGTGGACAGAAGCTGAGACCGCCGAGTCCACCGAGACCGCTGAGGTCGTCAAGCCGCTACTGCACTAAACTGATCTACAGAGTCCGCGAATACAGCAGACAACCCGTTATTCTGCTGAACACTTTGTCCGCTCTTTGCAAGCCACCTAACCGCAGAGGTTGCCTAGCTGCCAGAGTCCGCGAACAAGAGCTGCTGCCGAACTAAAGAACAGACCGCCCAGACCGGCGGACAGGTTATTGAACTGGAATTGCTGAAGGAGAGAAGACTGACTTGCCACAAATGCGACCTGCTGCAAAACCGCTGATTGTTAACCGCGAGCTCCACTGATACCTGACCGCAGTCAGAACCAAAATCCTGGCTTCTCAGTGCTAGCCTCACAACCTGCAAACAGCAAACCAGTTAACCTTCTCAAACCGCGTGGACAGAAAATCCGAGGCCGCAGCAATTAACTCACGCTCAACTTACTGAGCATTCAGTTACTGTTGATGTGAAATGGGGTCTTATTTATAGGCGCGGAGAGGAGTGTGGTCACCGCCTTAGTGGATAGAAACACCACCGCAACTTGTAGCTAGCACCAAGCAGTCCGCCCAGTCTGCTTGGGCAAGGCCGGACACCAGCCTATCTGTCTGCTATTAAGGAAGGCAAGATAGAAGCCAGTCCGCAACCCGGTGGACATCGCACCAGTCTGCACGTTGCAACGAACACATCAACAGTTCGCACACCCTGCGGACACTGCACCAGCCCGCAACAATAAGTCAACGACCAACAGACACAAACCGTCTGGTCAACCAGCGGACATTGCGGACTCTGCGATCAACCTGCACTTGTCACAGATCGTGACCAAGTCCGACAATCAGTGAACCTCTGGCGCAAGCTCCCCGGACATGAACTATCAATCCGCTCAGGCCGCTCAGACCGCCATATCCAAGCCATTTCGCCTAACCACGAACTTTGCGGCTACCTCCTAACCGCACCAACTGAGATCAAGGGCACATGCCAATGCCGATCTCGCGATCTTCAAAAGCAGTCCGAATCAGGCAGACTCCGCGAACTCAGAAAGAGTCTTCCCCTCCTGCGGATACACCACATATCTGCACGATTACTCCAGGGAACGGCCAACTGCAGAACAACAAGCCGAACAGGCTGGTCGCCATCACCAGGCCGCAACATCAGACCGTCCAGGCCGCACCACCAGTCCGCCAGACTGTCCCTCCAGGCCGCGCGGTCTACCTGATCAACCCTCACTTTCACTTTACAATTTTCAACAGGATTATCTGTTGGGAGAAGACATGGGATATTGTGGGTGGAGATGCACAAGAAGAGGTGGTTGCAACTTGGAACAATGGTCCATCGGTTTAGGCATTGAAGAAGTTAAATGTGAAGGCCAAGTTCATGCTCAAATAAGTAATATGGACTTGTTTGATCACATCATCATGTGCATATCGGCATCGGCGGTCTGAAAATCTCATGATGGGCTGTTCAACAAAAATAATGTTGCTAGGTTGTAGTTTCTAGATAATGATTTGGTGAAAGCCAATTAGGAAGAACTCCTGATTTCAGTTTTCTTTTTGAAAATGAAAAGCCTATGCATGGAGATATCGGTGTTGGATCTGGATGAGCCGATCTCAGAGACAAGTTAAAGTAACATATAATTTGAGGATTAGGGAACGAGTATATCCCTTTTATCACTTAGGTGCATGAAAGAACTACTCAATAGTCCTTGTTGGATTTGGAAACTTGTCGGCGTCACAGGAGAGTCTTGCATGACAAGTGTCTGGATGCTCTATATCTGGTGAAGAAAACAAGGCCTTGTTCTCAAGGAATAAGAATTGAGATAAGAGGATGAAGAAGAATGTCAGAGAGATCACTTTTACCTCATCTCAATGGGATATAGTCAATTTTCTCCTAGGAATGATGGAGGGCAGAAGGGGCCCAGATGTTTTAGGTCTAACAAGCTGGGTCACTTTAAGCGAGAATGCAGGGTCAATCTAAAGTTGGGGAATGTATGAGAGAAAGGATAATGATTTAAGGAATAAGGATGAAGATGAGTGAGGGAATTACTTCTCGGTGCCAATGGATGTCTTGGCCTCCTTAAATTTTCAAGATGATCGTATTGTCGAATCTGGTGTGGTCATCATCTTATCGGAATAAGTTCAAGTTCTCTTCTTTTCAGGCCTATGGCGGGAACAATGTGATCTTGACAAAAGATGATTCAGTACATGCAGTAGAGAAGGAGGGGATTGTTACTTTGAGCCGTGATAAGAGTGCACTCAAACAGAAGAATGTTGAATGAAAAGAAGAGAAACATGGAGGTAAGAGCGCATAGAGAGAAGACGGGTAACATTGATAGGTTGGTGTCATCTCCTCCTTGACCCTAAACACGTCTAAATATTAAAGAGATGCAAGAGTGACGAGATACGATTCTTTTCTTCATACCTGAGAAGAAGTCTCCTTCATATGTATTTCTTTCTCCCTCCAATCAAAGCCTTGCATGGAAACGTGGTTGATTCTTTCAGAAATACCAGAATGAAGGTATTGTAGCTCTATAACCTGTAATTCGTCGAGATCAAAAATGCATAATGAAGAAACCTCAAGAGCCCGGCCCGACGGTCTCAAGGCTTCATCTCAACGGGCTTTATCTCATAAACATTTAGCTCATCAGTCTGAGCTCGCCAGTACTCAACTAATCTCATTAGTATTCAGCTCATCATCCCGACTTTGGCAATATTTAGCTTGTCAACCTAACATTGACCGTATTCAGCTAGTGAGTCTGACCTCGACAATATTCAGCTCGCTTGCCTGAGCTCGTCATCATAATCTCGGAAGTACTCAGCTCATCAGTCCAACCTCGGCAGTATTCAGCTTGTCGGTATAACCTTGGCAGTATTGAGCTTGTCATCCTGAGCTCGTTGTGCTCAACTCGCCAACCTGACCTCGATAGTATTTAGCTCGTAAGTCTAACCTCGATAGTATTCAGCTCATCAGTTTTAGCTTGTCATATTCAGTTCGTCAGTGTAACCTCAACAATATTCAGCTCATCAGCCTGACCTCGTCAAAGCTTTTAGCCAAGCATATTTCACCTCATCAGGGTGGCAATTCGCAGACCATGTCCCCCTCTTGTAATGCCTATAAATAGGAGTCCAATGCACAAGTAGAAGACACGTTCATGCGTCCAAAAGACATCAACACGCACGAGCTTAAATTAATTCGTATGAACGTCTATCCTGCTCGTGCATCCAAAAGGCGGGAACTAACTTTTCATTATCACGATGCACGCTCGTGCGTTGATCTGCATGACCGTGCAATCTACAAGATCTTAAACACACGATTAGCCAGAAAAAACTTCATTTTCCGAAATTTTTCCTTCTCCGTCACAACAAAACTCCTTCATTCACTCCATTCTTGAAGAGGATCAAAGTTAAGGAAGATTATCCATCAAATATTAAGGCTAAGATTTCATATTCATTATGAATTCAAGGAGTAAGACGGTCCCAAAGAGAAGAAGGAATGCTGCAGAAGGAGAGTCAAAAAAATTCACTACTGTTTCTCAAACAGCAAAAGAGATAATGTTGAATTTTACGGTGGCTGAACACAAAGATATGTGTTATTTAGAGATTTATCCTAATTAAAGTTGTGAGGTATTGCATGGGACCCTTTAAATGAAATAAGGCTATGTTTGGCATTGTGGCAGTCGTAAACACATTGGTTAAACCATCATTCGTTAAAGATCACCTAACAAACATCGTCCTTTTGAACATATAAGTGGATGAAGTTCCTTAGGTGGGCGTTAACAAATGACAATTTAACCCTCATGTTCATGAACACCATCACTGTGCCAAACTGAGCCTAAGTTTGATGGAAGAGTTCCAAGAGATGGTCGATATCCTGGGGTGGGATAGATTTCTCTCTACTATGGAGTACAAATACAAAGAGCTCACTCTTGAGCTAATATGCACATTCACAATGGAGAAAATACGTTTGGTTAGGATCAAACCAACACCATACAATTTCGAATGTGAAGACGGCGCTACATAATGTCTATTATGCGGTCCTTGGTCTACATAGGACTGTATGCGGAGCATTCAGTCTTCGCTCCTGAATATGCATCACTCATCACAGTTTTTCCTCGAGGCATCAGTCTAGTTGCTTTTTGGTCCTTTATTATCGCGCATCTTGATCGCAAATATGCGTCACTCATCACAGATTTTCCTTGAGGCATCCCCATCCAGATCCCGCCGCCACCAAGCCACCGACGTGTCGCGCCGCTTCCTCCGTCAGTTCCATGGTCCCGACGTTGTGCGTCTGTACCCGGGCGTTCGTGATAAAAGCCGCAGCCGAACCGCCGATCGGCGCTGCTTCTCCACGGGAAGCCGCCGAACATTGTTTCCGCCGATTTCGGCCAAATCCAACAGCCGTCGGAAGTTGCAAGCTGTTCAAGAGGGTAAGGCGACCAGCGGGAGCAGATGCCGGGGTGATCGTGCCAGACTGCATAATAGGGAGATAACACCCATCAGTAGTGGTGACCTGAAGGTGAGTGGGGTTTGAGGTACAGTTGGTGGGGGTGCTTGAGTCGTAGGTAAGGTGGCATGAGGCTCCAGAGTCAAAAGTACCAAGACGCAGTTCGAGGAACCCGAACAACAGTAGCACCAGAAGTGACAGACTGTGGGCTGCAGAGGTGGCGGGTTGAAGCAGTGGCGACTGAAGAAGTAACTCCTCGAGACGTTGTAGCCGTTCTGCAGCAGCAGTAGCGGTGGGATGAGGGCTTGAGCCACTACCTCGTCCCCGACCACAGCTGTTACGACGGTTGTCATGACGGTTGTGCTCATGGGGGCGCGGGGGACGAGTGGGGCATTCTTACTTCATGTGACCCGCCTTTTTTACAGTAGTTGCTGGTAATAGTGCTCTCGTGTGGTTGAATTGCAAGAGCAGTATCGATCCAAGGAGTAGGTGGAATGTCCACGGGAGGGCGAAGCCGAGTTTCTTCATCAAGGAGGGAAATCAGGGTTTCATCCAAGCTATGAAGAGGAACCTGATGAAGGAGCTGAGCTGCTAGAAGAGCAAACTCGGGTCATAGGGCAGCGAGGAACTGGTGGAGATGGCGCTGAAACTCCAAGGAACGAGCACAACCGCAGGGTAAAGGGATAATGGAGTCCAATTCATGCCAGAAGGTGCTCATCAAGGTGAAGAAATCCTGAATGGATCGCCCTTTCAGTCGTGCAGACTGGGAGTCGCAGATGAGGCGATGACGTCATGCTCCACCGCGGGGGACAAATCGATCCCGAAGATATTCCCACATAGCGCGGGTTGAGGAGAGGCGGCCGATAGAGGTGAGGAGAGGACGAGCAACATACTCCATGAGGTAAGCACAAATGGCCTGATCGCGACGTCACCAACGAGTGGCGTCATCTTGAGTGGTGGCGGCATCGGTGGTGCTGGCAGAGCTGATAGCAGTAGAGTTTGCAGTGATAGAGCTTGCTAAGGTGGGAGGATGATCGACGATGTGATCCCAGAGATCATGGGTGGAGAGGGCGGCTTCAACAGTAAGAGCCCAGTCTGAGCAGTCGCTGGCAGTGGCCAGTTGGAAGGAAGTGGCCTTCAGAGAAGGCAAGATCAAAGGGGCGGCCATGGCGTCGAGAAAACGAATAAGGGTTGGTGAGCTGGAGGTCCGGCAGACAGGGCAGTAAAACGCAGCGGCACATGGCGGGCTGGCGGTCTGCGGAGCAGGCCGCGGCGGCAAGGTGCGGGCTGACGGACTGATTGCTGCTGGCGGAGCAGGTCGTTGGCGGACTGAGCAAAAGCCGGGCAGACAGTAGGTGAGCAGAACAGGTCGCAGCGGCAAGATACAGCTGGCGGACTGAGTGTGGGTTGGCGACTTGCGTAGCAGGTCGCAGCGGCAAAAAGCGGTTGGCGGACTGAGGGCTGGCGAGCAGGCGGCAAGTTGCGGGTTGGTAGATCGCGGCAGAACGCGACAGTAGGTCATGGCAGATCGCGGCAAGTCGCGCGAGCAGGTTGCGACAGTTCGCATGGGCAGGTCACGACGGACAGACGGGCAGATTGCACAGGCAGGTCACAACGGCTTCGCGGGGACAGGTCGCGAATCGTAAAAGCACGATCATGTTGGTGCGGTGGCTTCTCGGGAACAGGGCGCGGACAGAGCGCGCGAGCAGGGGTGTATATAGGAGAAGAGAGAAAAAAACACCACAAGTGGTGTGAGACTAAACTAAAAGTAATAAAATATACAAAAGTACATTTAATATTAACATCAGCTTTGTTCCGGAGAGCACGTTGCATGATTGTTCTCCTGTTGCAGCCCTGTTCCGCATCGGCCGATCCTTCCCACCCTTCGATCGGTCGCAGAACCCACAGATTCCACCGGTCACCCTTTCAGAATCCCAACCCCCATCTGTCAGCTTCTGCTAGTGCCGCCCCTTCCAGTCGGACCTCCGTCCGTCGATTTCAGTCATGGCCCCCAACACTCGCTCCACAAGTGATAGTCTTCTGGATGCGGCCATCGAAGCCCTAAGCCGCCGCTTGTAGGCTCGGGAGCAACTCAACGCATCCATGCATGCTTCTGAGCCTCTCTCCTTGTCGTCCACTCCAAGATTGACTCCCTCCATGCGTCGATCGCAGCGTCCGGACCCATCTCGCTCACGGACGATGGCTCTCTCCTCGTTGCCGGGCCACAACCCATTTCATCCGGAACCACTTCTCCATCCATTCCGGGCCGGTCCGCCCTCTCCCTTGACATTCCCTCTTTTATCGGCACTGACCAAATGGGTTGGATCGCCAAAGCGGAGCAATATGTCGACCACAACTACACACCAGAGCAGGACATGGTGTGTACGACGGTGGTTGGCGAGGATGGCTCGGTCCTCCACTGGGCTCGGTGGCTCTGCCAATCCAACCCGTGCCTCTCCTGGCCCGAGCTCAAGCAGGAGATGATCTGGCGGTACGACACCCATTACTCCGGCTCCTCCGCTATTGAGCGTCTTTGCGGTGTCCGCCAGATAGCCGGCCTAGACGACTATGTTTATGAGTTTGTCGCTCTGGTCTCCCGTGTTCTCGGGTTACCGCCCGATCATTATCTGGACTTCTTCATGCAGGGTCTACTGTCACATATCTGCTCTCGTCTGCAGCGCCTCTCGAATAGTGAGCACAATGAAGTTCGCAGCAAGGGTCTTTGTTTTCGGTGCCGCCAACCATATTCCCCCAACGATGAGTGCTCTGTAAAGGAGTTCCATGCCATCATCGACGACGTCGACCATGAGGTTACCCTGGCTGACTATGATACCTTGGAGCTCTCAACGAGGGATACACCTCTCGATTCCACTGCAACTACGTTCGACCGGTTGGATCTATCTTGCGACTCGACGGGCGGGATCTCTGGCCAGTAGACCATGCAGCTTTCGGGCACACTGCGGGATCTGGTGAAAGTTGACCTCTTCCCCCGGCCACCTGCTCCTACGGCCGACCACCACCAACCCCGGCCGCCTTGGCGACTGCCAGCCACGACTTCTCCACCATGGACGCCGCCTTGGGGAAACTGATCGGGCCTCCCACCGGCCCCTCAACGGATCTCAAACAGTGACTACAATGACCTTCGCAGCAAGAGGCTCTGTTTTCGGTGCCGCCAACCGTACTCCCCCAACCATGAGTGCACCGTGAGGGAGTTTCACACCATCATCGACGACATTGACCCTGAGATTATCCTGTCTGACTCTGAGGCTCTGGAGCTCTCAACGGGGGATCCACCTCTTGACTCCACCACAGCTACGCTCCACCGGTTGGAGCTATTTTGCGCAGCGACTGGCAGAATCTTTAGCCAACAGACCATGCAACTCTCAGACACACTGCGAGATCAGCTAATCATCATCATGGTGGGCAGTGACGCAAGTCACAACCTCATCTCTGAGCACCTAGTACAGCAACTCCGTCTTCCCTTAGTTCCCTCCCCGGATGTTGTGGTCCGTTTGGGAGATGGGCGCCACCGACCGACTCAGGGCCGTTGCACTGCCGTCTCTCTTTCTGTGGGGACCTGCTCTGTGATGCAGACTTCTATATATTCGGTTTACGCGGTCTCGACGCCATTCTGGGAGCGGCTTGGTTATGCACGCTCGGCGAGGTATGCGTCAATTAAGAGACTGTCCATGAAATTCCTACATGACGGCCAGCCATGTCGCCTCGATGGTGACTCCGCTCTCCAAGCTCCCTCTACACAATCTAGTAAACCACGAACGTCGGCCTCTCTGCGAGGCTGTGGGCCCTCTCAGACCTGTCAGTTGTGCCTATTTCTTTTCAGACGGACCACCAAGAGCTTTCTACTGCGCTCGCTGACGCCATCCAGCCTCTGACGGGATTGTCACCAGCCCAACTTTCTCTGGTCCGGAAGAAATATGACAGCTGGTGCCGAACCACCCAGCCAAGCTACTTGGTCGTCGTTACCACTTTCAGTGGGACTGTGGCTCGCAGGAGGTCCCGGTTGCTGGGTTGGAGCCCGAAGCCACGAGGTTGCCCCAAGATCACTTATGCCGCCACCACTCTGACTACTGCCTTGGGGACAAGACATATTTTCCAAATGACGGTATTATTACGGTTGCGCATGCCGACGGGACACGCACATGCCGACGAGACGTCGTGGCGAGTTCGGAAGCGCTGGAAGACGACGACGGCTCCGTCCTCGAGAAAAGACGCGGCGCCAACCTGACGTCTTTATTTTTTCCTATTATATTATTTTCTTTTGGTTCTACGCATTTATTTATTTTCCTTTATGTTGTTTTTCTTATTATATCACACCCCGCGCCTATAAGGGGTGAAGTTGCACTTCCTTTGGATCATGCTTGGACGAATGCAAATTAGGGCTGCTCCCTAAGTTTTCCCTCTAAACCCTAATCCCCTTCTTCTCCCTCATCCCCGTAGGCTCTCCTCTCGCCGTATTGCTCTCGAGTTTCATTTTGATAAATTACATTGCATTACAAGTGTTTAAATTTTATGCTTATCAAATTGATTTATTGAAATCATGCGTAAATATCTTGTGGATGCAAATATTTCAATTTAAAGAACACCTAGTATAACTATGCATCTCTCATTATTTTTTTTTGATTTAAAATTCTATTTGCACTGAAATAGCAAAGTTTCATGTCACCCCTAAGTTGTATTGATTTTCTATTTAAGTTCAGGGGGCATTTGATTACATCAAACAGGCGACATATCTTCCCATTTCACCCCTAAGTTGTATTGATTTTCTATGTTTTTATGTTATAAATATTAATTTGCACTCCTTTTTTTAAGGGACCTAGATAGGAAGGATTAATTAGGAGCTAATTGAAGTTAATAGACACATAAGATGATTTGGGATCATTGGCAAAGGCATCCGAGGGACCCTTAAGGGTTGGCATAGGTCCATACAGGTTTGTGGCCCCATGTGAGATGTTTAAAGGTCATTTGGAGGGATTTCTGACTCTACACGGGTAAGCACACGCCCATGAGTGAATGAACTAAGAACACAAAAGAAAACCTTGAAAAAATTGAATGAAACAGTGATTGCAAACTCAATATCAATTGAAATATAATATTTATAACTAATTAATTTACCTGGGGTGTTGAGTGATTGCCTGACATGTGCAGGAAGTTGAAGCTGAAGGCCATGGGGCAGACTGGATGGTGGGAAGAATGAGCCCTCCGTCTCCACCTGGGCCGTCGGATGATGAGCGTACGGATGGCGATGAGCTTGCAGCATGGACGGTGGAGGGAAGCTCGCCCTTGATGATTGCATCATATAATTCATCTGAGGGTAGTTATAAGGAAGAGCGCTTACAGCTGATGGGGCAGTTGGACCATACATCATTTGCTGATAATACTGTGATGCCAGGTGAGGATTATATACCCCCTGCTGTACATTTTGCATTATTAAATAATAATAATAATATCCTATATATATATGCACCCCAAAAAATACTGGAAGAAAAATCGTACAAAAAGAAATCAGCTCAATATCTAGGCTCCGGAGTTGACACGGATATTTGCGTGCACTACACGCACATGAACTGTGTCATGCGGGTGAACATCGAGCAGCACAAACCCACATCAAATCATCCACATTATTTTTTATGTGTATTTGTGTGGCTGGTTGTTCAAAAGATAGGACACAATGACAACAAAGGATTCATATAGCGGACCCCACTATAATGAGATAAATGCTCCGTTTAAGGGGACTTATTTTCACCGATCAAACGGTCATGACCGTATGAACCGGGACTTAATAAAGGTCCGGTTCATGCGGTCATGACCGCTTGGTGAAAATAAATCCGCCCAAACGGAGCCAAAGACTTGAGTGTTGTTGTATTTGTGCAGCTGGTTGTTCACCCGCATGATACTGTTCACATAGATGTAGCACACGCAAAAATTGTTCATTTAATATGGCTTTTTTACTCCCGTGAGTTTGGAAAAAAACACCGCGGTCATAGAACAGTTGTTTAGCATGACAACTGTTATGATAGCCATAAAAAACTAGTTTTGAACATAATGATACATGAAGTTCCTTAGGTGAGATCGGGCTGTCCCGAACGACAGTTCATAGCCACACTCTCGCTCTATTTTTGTTTTATTATTATTATGGAAAAACTGTGTTAAAAAACGACCACAAATTGATCAAATAAGTTTTTAATTACGAAAAAGCTCATCTGCTGCTGCCAATAACAATTGTTTGAAGAACTTCATTTCATAAGTCTACGAGAGAATTAATTTACCTGTTGATAACCATAGTCAGTGGCATAAGTCATATACCTGCAGGAAAATAAAATCAGAACTACTTAATTTATGTGAAATTTATATAGATAATTAAATTAAACAATATGGGGAATACTTCCCCCCAGGATTATGATTGCAACAAAATTATAATATAAATTTGACAAAATAATGAAAATATTGATAACAACGTTATTATATAAGAAGAAATAATATCGGCTTGATAATTGAAGATGGCTTGAAAATCGGCTAAAATTTGGCTCCAATCAAATCTATTTATCCAAACCCAAGAACCTAAGGGTTCATTTGGCAATTATTTTTATTTGTGTTTCCGCCTCCCGTTCGAATCGCATGCGTTTCGCTCCTTAAGGATTTCCGCCTGCTGCAACCGCCAACCCTGACCTGCGTTTTTAGAAATTTTTTTTTGAATTTCCGCCGATAGCCCTCTCGTGCCCCCGCGCAGGTCCCGACGTTTTCAGAAATATTGTGGGGTTACCGCCGGCGGCGGCCTTAATCGAGCGCTCAACGCTCTTTATTTATTTTCCAATTAATCATTTTCAATAATTTTTTAAAAATATAATATATATATATTGTTGCAACTCACCCGGTTTTTGCCCTGGTCCGGAAAATCGGATCGCCTTAGCTCAGAATTAGACCGGGCACGCAAACTGTAAAAAGAAAAACAACAACGAATGACAAGAGACTTTTTTTAAACGTGGAAAACCCGGAAATGGTGAAAAACCACGTGACCTGGATCTGTGTGAGGCCAAAATCCACTATTTCCTTGTAAATTTCAAGAGTTTGAGATGATCTCTCAGAGGGAGACAAGCTGTCTCTCCGTTACACGGTGCCAGACGGTGGTGGCGGCCAGAGGTGGTGAGGCTGTCAGTGGCGCTCGCGGCGGGTGCCAGGAGCGCGAGGGGCGCGCGGGGTTCGCGCGCGCAGGCCGCACGCACGAGGTTCGCAAATGGGGTTCGCGCGCACAGGCCACGCACGCGGGGGGCGTGGTTGCGTAAGCTGGTCGTACGCGGACGATCGCGCAGGCCACGCGCGGGGGTACTGCCCGCGTGTGCACGCAGGTTTTGCTTTCTGCTTGGAGCTTCCGGGCCTTGGGAGAGTGCAGCACGTCACGCGCGACAATTTGTCTGGTTGGGTTGGCTCTTCCCACGCATCCTCGGTCCGAGTTCTTCTGGTTTGGCTCAAAAATTTTAGGGGGAACTTCATCAATTGCCCCCAAATTTTCGCGAGTCATAACCCGCGGAGCGATGAGCGCGGAAAATTTCATGCCTTTGCTCGGAGAATTCCAGAACCTCGCAATCATCGGACTTGACCTTGTGTAATTGTTTGCCAAAACTTAAGCAGAGCAAAAAGACGAATTTTTCTAGTCATAATGTGTCGCATATTATTTGTCATGTTTGCGAGATACTCGATCAAGATAGTCTTTATTCGCTGCCCGTTTTAAGACATGAAGATTTGGCAGGAGGTATTTTATTATCTCAGACGTCTTCCCTTATGAGCTCTCCTTTGGGGCCTATACATTGGAGAGAGACATTATGTTCCCTTCCTACCATGTGGTAGAGATCTTATAGTTCGCGGAACTTTTTCTTGGAGTTTGCGTGATCTTGCCACCGTAATGTCTCCCTCGATAAAGGTTAGCATTTGCATGAAAAAATTTTGCGCCCGAAGTGCAAAGAAGCGGAAGCAGCCGCATGCGTAGAATCCCGCTCGCAGTGGCGCCTACGAGGAGACGGGTGGAAGCGGCGACGTATGCGGGGGAGGCGGGCCCAAGGGCAACCCTTGCAGGGGCCGCCCGCGTGGGCACGCACAGGGCCACCCGTGCGGGTGCGTGTGGCTTTGCCCGCATGGTGCCGCTCGCACGGGCGCTCGTGGTGCTTCCCGTACGGCCCTACGCTGGGTCGCTTGTGCACGAGCTCTTGGTGATGCGTGCTTGGATTTTTGCGGCGGTGCTTTCTCCATTCTGATGCTGACAGCTGCCCTTTCCTTTATAGGTGTTGAAGGGTGGCGTTCCACCGCGGTCGATGCGTCTTTCGTCGACCTTGAACCTTGCCCGAATGAGCAGTTGGAGGAAGCACTTTGGAATCTTGGAGGATGTGGAGGTCGTGATACCTTCCTCACTGCAGCAGGTTCAACACCCTCCCCCCGGGCTACTTTGTGATTACAGAGGGATGTCTGAAGGTGGGCTTTCGGGTCCACCCAACTGAAGAGACTATTGCAGTGTTCCAGTTTTGCGGCGTTCTGGTGACACAGTTCTCACTTGGGGGGCTGACAAGGATCATGAGTTTGATTTGCTTCTTTCGGGAGCATGGTTCCTAGATGTCGGTTCGTCTCTTCCGGGAGTTGTGCGAAGTCTATCTTGGCCCTGGTGACCGGATCGAGGAGCAGAGCAACAAGAGGTGGTTTTCGTTCGAGGACAAGACCGATCACCGCCACGAGGGAACCATTGTTTGGGTTGTCAAAAACTCATGGAGGCTTCCCGAGACATGGCGGGATCCTCCGGACCGCTGTTGCGGCCTTGCGGGGAGGGAGTATGATTTTACTCCATTGTTTGGTTCTCGAGGATCTGCATGAGCTGAGATCAACGCGTTTGTTGTTGAGAAGAGCCTGGTTCTTGCAGACCTTTCGACAGATGCTGGACGGAGTTGCGCTGTGCCGCTGGTGCATGGGAAGAAGAGGAAATTGGATTTTTCACAGCATCAGGGAGGAGGCGGGCCATCCTCTGCTGCCCTTGAAGCTGTCATTGAGGTCGCCGATGACTGCCCAGATGATCTGGTTGATGACCCTCCGTCGGCAGAGACCGAGGTTCCCCCGGAGCTCCCTAAAACTAAGCTGATTTCACGAGAAGTTCCTCGAGCAGCCGTTGGTGATGACAAAGGGGAAAGAGCGAGAATGCTCCGCTTGTCGAGCGCTTCTCCCGAAGGTATGTTAGCTTCCCCCAGTGTTTTTCCACCTTTAGTTTGTGTCGTGTATATGCATAATTTGACCTTTTGTGTTTGCCTCCGCCGCCGTCGGGCACCTCGCCCGGGCCGCCCGAACTGTCCGGGGGGGGGGGGGGGGGGGGGGGGGGGGAACTTCCGTTATTTCACTAAATTTGGTGATTCGGGTGACCGAAACAGAGGGACGTCATTCACCTGCACGAATTTCGCCCTGACGCAATTACCGACGTATCCCTCCAGAAAACTATAAATAGGCCCCCAGACCTTCATTTGAAGGCAAGCAACTCCAGAGGCTAGAAAAATCTCTTAGGTTTTCCGACAAGATCGTGGACTTAGGTCGAACCTCCGCTCTGGAATTCGCTCTGCTTCTCTTATAGTGCAAAGGCTCCAGCAGGCTTCAAGGCACACCGTTTTTTATGTAGGAGCGCTTCTATAAAAGCTCTATGGACTTAGAGATTTTTCCTAACTGGAACACTTCCATCGAGGTTCCGTGGACTTGGACAATTTTTCAGGTCGGAGTGATTCGATCTAGGCTCCGAGGACTTAGTTTATTTTCCATCATTTTTGTACTTTACCCTTGCAATAAAGAGGAGGTTTGTCACCCTCCGAGATATCATCTCAAACTCTTGTAATCTCCAAGAAAATAGTGATTTTGGCCCGGCACAGATCTGATCACGTGGTTTTTCACCCTTTTTGGGTTTTTCACGTCAAAAAGTCTTTTGTTATTTGCTGATATTTTTCTTTAACTTGTTGCGCACCCAGTTCAATTCTGAGCTAAGACAATCCGATTTTCCGGACAGGGAAAAACAGGGAGACCCGCAACAAAACTTAATTTCGAATATAAGATTGCGCATATGGACATGGAAAAGATCAAATTTGATGATTTTGTATCAAAAGGGGAGAATGTTGATTTTGTGATACAAAATCTTTTGAACCTGAATAATGATGTATGCAATGATGTAAATAATTGTATGATGTCATTGATGATGTAAATTGGAGGATGATATCATTGATGATGTAAATGATATGATGATGTCAATGATGATGTAAATATATATTAGAATGAGATCAGCGATGACATAAGCTTGTAAATAAAATATTGTTCTTAGATGACTATAAAAAAGGGATGGAATCTTCATTTGTAAGACATCCAGTTCAGAAATATTTCTTGAGTTTTTTTCTCTTGCTTGTGCTCGTGTGCTCTTCTTATTTTGTTCGTTCTCTCTCACTTTTCTCCATTATCCACTCTAACAGGAGCAAGAGCAGAGGAATGAACAATGAAAAAGTCATGATAAGGGAAAATCAAAGTCCCGCTACCAGAGTATGGAGTGTCATTATTGGCACAAGAAGGGGCATATTCAAAAGTCATGTTATTCTTCGAGGAATGACCAAAATAAGAAAGAAGAGTTCCCAAATGAGGAGACAGACACTCACATAGCGATTACTATTTCTACATAGGAGGATGATGTCATCATTGTAAGAGACGATGTCACAGCTACACTCTCGTGTGATGATAAAAGCTGGATTGTGGACTTGGGTGCTTTTGCACGTACATATCTCACATAGGCCAAAACAGAGAGTTGTTGTCACCTACACCACTCACAACTGTGAAGTTCTTCAAAAGAGCAATGGTGACATGTCTAACATCATCGTGAGGGGAGACATGCACCTGAAGATGAGCACATGAGGCTTATAGATTTTGAAGGATGTGCGACATGAACCGGATATCTACTTCAACCTAGTTTCAATTGTAAGGCTAGTTGGTGAGGGACACTTAAGTGTCTTTGGTGGATATTTTTGAAAATTGATTAGATAATTGTTTGTAGTTGATCATATTACCAAAATGTACTTATTTTATAATATTGTAGGATTATTTTCACAATGTTTTCGTTTATTGGTATGTGCTCCCGCTACCAGAATATGAAGTGTCATTATTGGCACAAGAAGGGACATATTCAAAAGTCATGTTATTCTTTGAGGAATGACCAAAATAAGAAGAAGAGTTCACAAATGAGAAGATGGACACTCACATAACAATTATTATTTCTATAGAAGAGGATGATGTCATCATTGTAAGAGACAATGTCATAGCTACACTCTCGTGTGATGATAAAAGTTGGATTGTGGACTTGGGTGCTTTTGTACATGTCTCACATAGGCCAAAACAGAGAGTTGTTGTCACATACACCACTCATGACTGTGAAGTTCTTCAAATGAGCAATGATGACATGTCTAAAATCATCGTGAGGGGAGACATGCACTTGAAGATGAGCACATGAGGTTTATAGATTTTGAAGGATATGCGGCATGAACCAGACATTTGCTTCAACCTGGTTTCGTAAGGCTAGTTGGTGAGGGACACTTCAGTGTCTTTGGTGGATATTTTTGAAAATTGATTAGATAATTGTTTGTAGTTGATCATATCATCAAAATATACTTATTTTATAATATTGTAGGATGATTTTCACAATGTTTTCATTTATTGGTACGTACAAGTTGTTTATATTTTGCAGCCACTTTTATTTTATTTTATGTAAAATGATGTTTTTACGATGGTTATTGTTTGTGTGATTATAGATTATAGAATAAGTTCTAAAAGAGATCAATGCACGATAGAGATTTTGGATGAAAAAAAAGAAAGAAAAAAGACGGACCTAAGAAGATCGCACAATTGGGATGGAAGGAGCTTAATAAATCAACACCCACTTTGGGTGTTGACAGGAGTCAACACTAAGGGGAGCCAAAAGTTAATTCAGCGCCCCCATGGGCGTTAAATTCAATTCAACGCCAAGGTGGGGTGTTGACTTAGTCAACACCCTTGGGGCGCTGAATTCATTTTAGCTGTACAACCCCGTGTTCGCCGAGTGGGTTCATCAGAGAAATCCAAGGTGTAAATGGCCCTCAGGACCAGGTGAACGGCAAGTGGGGCAGGCAGACCTGCACTCGCCCAAAGCAACAAGTGTGCCGGTAGTGGATGAGTAGGGTAAGCAGTCCTGTACTCGCCCAAAGCAGTGGGTGTGCGGGTAGCGAGCGAGTGGGGCAAACAGGCCCGTACTCGCTTAAAGCAGCGGGTGTGCAGATAGTCGGGCGAGTGGGGCAAGCAGACCCGCACTCGCCCAAAGCAACATGTGTGCGGTTAGCCAGGAGAGTGGGGCAGTCAGTCTGCACTCTCCTCAGGTAGCAAGTAAGAGGCAGGTAAGTGCCAACTTCATCATGCACTCGCCCTCAGCTAGGAATGAGCAGGCAGTTGCCGTCCCCATCTAGACACTCGCCACTCCAGGGGAGTATGACGTCATGGTCGACCCGTCCTAGAAAGATTCTCCTTGGAGTAATATATTTTGGTCTATCAATAGCCCCTCTAAATAACAGAGTTTGACTATTGACAGACCAATTTGAGGTGTGTTTAGTAAAATTAGAAGACGAGATTACGCTATTTGCAGACCAGACTTGAGAAACTATAAATAGAGCCCGTGAGAACCTTTGGAGGGGATCTAATTCTTCTGGATTCTTCCTCCTCAGGTTGTTTTTGGTTGACTTAGAGTGCTCTCCAAGGTGCCCAACTCAGCTTTTGCTTGGGAGGAGAAGCACTCTAAGATCTTCCGGGTGTGTGGTGGGACCTCCACGCTGCAGCCTAGGATCTATTCTCTAGTTCCTAAGTGTCCGGTTAGGTGTTCTAGTTCGGGAGAAGTAGATGTAAGCTACCCCTTGGGTCCGAACTCTCGTTGGGACCATTTTCGGTTTCAACATTATTGGTGCGGTGACTGTGGACCGTAGCTTATACATAAAATCTTGAGCGAGTCCCATGACCAGGGACCACGAGCAAGGAGGCAACCCCGGTGAGTCATTCAATGCGAACAACTTTGTGTAGAAGGCGGATTTACTGGAGTTCCTGGGGGGGAGTGCTCGACTCAAGCCGTTTAGGTGTCAGCTTCTCAGTCGATGGGCGAGAACGCCCCAGGAGGGAGACCGAGAAAAGAAGTGGCGAGTGAGGGGTTCGAGCGGGAACTCACCGGACGAGAGTTGTCCCCCAGCACAGCGAGTGCTTGCCCACCCGACGGGTTGATCGCGCGAGTGCAGTAGGCGAGACTAGTGAGTGGTGGACCACCCAACAAGTTGATCACGCGAGTGGAGTAAGCGAGACCGGCGAGCGGGGGAAGCCCATTCCGCGAGTTGATAGTTTCAGCCCCGGTTCCAGAAGGGTTTAGGGAGCCGAAGATATCATATTACACCGGCAAGGATGACCTCGTCCAGCACCTGCAGTGGTTTGAGTACGCGGTCTCCGTCAAGCAGATGTCAGATGTGTTTAAGTGTCATCTCTTCGCTATCACTTTGAAGGAAAATGCAAGGGACTAGTTCCACCAACTCCCCGCAGGATCGATCTACGAGTTCAAAGATCTACGGCGAAATTTCCAACTATGCTTCTCGACGTCCAAGAAGAGGAATAAGAGCACTGAGTATATTTCCCGATGAAGCAAGGCCGACAGGTCGCTCGAGAGGCAAAGCCCCCGATAGGATCCCGCTGATCGGGCTCTCACTAGCCAACATGGTAGACTGGTTGCTCGAGTGGTGGATGGTTGTGAAAGAAAAAATGTTTGTGAAAGCCCTCGATTGGACCCCGATGAACGGGCTCTCATTAGCAGGTAGGGCAGACAGGTCGCTCGAGTGGCAAAGCCCCTGATAGGATCCCGCTGACCAGACTCTCACTAGCCTGCAGGACAGACGGGTCACTTGGTTGGTGGATGACTGTGAAAGAAAAAAATGTTTGTGAAATCCCTCGATTAAACCCCGCTGACCAGACTCTCATTAGCCGGCAGGGCCGGCAGGTCGCTCGAGAGGCAAAACCCCTGATAGGATCCCACTGACAAAGCTCTCATTAGTCGGCAGGGCCGGCAGATCGCTCGAGTGACAAAGACAGTTCATGAAGAAGTAGAAGCTAAGTAAAAGGGGAATGCAAGAAGGGGAAGGTGAATGAAAGCCGATCCCACAGGGGAGGCATTCGCCTGACAAGCATTTGCTTGCCCATGGGGCGAGACCCATAGGTAACGGGCGAGCCGAACCCCTATCACTTTACTCTTGCTCGAGGGACCTTCTCTCTTCCAAAGAAATGTCAAAACATGTCTCACTGAGGGCCTTTCAATCGCGAGTAAGAGAAAGCGATGAGCGAGTGCGGGACCTAAAGCTAAGGATCAACGATTAGCGAGTGCGCAACCTAAAGCTAAGAGTCGACGATGAGCAACTGCGCAGGTCGAGCGCAAGGGGTGCGTGATAAAGCCACTGAATTTAAAATGAGAAAGACAGTAAAGAGAAGCAGAATCAAGTCAAGATTAAAATGTAATTTCCATTTCTCAAAACGATTGGTACATTTTATAAAAGAGGTCTCGCCTTAAAGAAGAATACATGAAAAAAAAATATAGAAGCGAGAGCAAAAGCAAAAGAAGAGTTGCATCACTTCAGGAGGACTCCCCTGACATTTCGCTCTCGCGAAGGTCCGGGTCGACATCATTCTCTGATTCCTCGATGGGGAGGAACAACTCATGGACCAGGTCTTTTACAGTGACCCTCTCGTTGTCATCCTTCAGGAGGCCGGACCTCCACATCATCCTGAGTGCGTGCTCTGATGCCTTGATGGGGTTATGCTGCATCATTTCTTCAATCTCGTTGTTGGAGTATTGTTGAAGCTTACTCCTACTGGGAACTGGCAGTAGGACGGCCTCGAGCAGCTGCTTGTTTTGGGTCTTAAGTCACTCGTTCTCCTTCTCGAGGCTGGTGATTTGCGCGCGTAGATGGTCATCGGTCGCAGCATCCCGCGGGAAATATAAAGAGACTGAAATTAGCGCGAGATGAATGTAAGGGCGTGAGTGCACGAGTAAGCTCATACTTACCACTCCGCATAAGTGGCTGGCGAGAAGCTTTTCGGAGGCCTCCAGCCTTCGCTTTAGGCCCATGACCTCTTCGGACACCAGATCCCGCGAGCGGTCGACCTCGACAAGGGTTCGTGCAAGGCGAACGCTATGACGCGCCGTCATGTGAGCGAACTCAAGGGCCCGAAGCTGGGCTCGCGTGCTCTCATGCACGAGCTCATGCATAGTCGCATTGTCATATACAACAACGTCCTCCCGCTCATAGAGCCCGAAGGCGAAGGCGTATGCATGGCCGCTGGTGGTTTCCTGCTCCTTCCACGATGGAAGGTGTGTAGAGATGGAGACCCTGTTGTCCTCCCCGTCTCAAAGCAGAAAGGGCTTGCCAGCATTATCCAGACGCTTCTCGCCAAGTCCGAAGTTCCGGTGCCCCTTCTACATTGCTTTCTCGTGAGTTCCCTTTTCTTGCGCTTTCGAGGTCCCAACAATCTCGTTGACGACCCGAGCCGTGGTCTCGCCCACGACCGGGGTTTTTGCTGGGGCGGTCTCGTTGACCTCTTTCCCCTTGACAGATGCCATGGTCTTTTGTTTTTTGGGAGCCGGCAGGGCAGAAGACGTGTCGAGGTTTCGCCTCTAGCCACTGGGTTTGGACGAGGTTCCCAGCTCTTCCATGAAGGCCGCAGCAGCAGATTCCATGCGGGCAAGGTTAGTGGCGGAAACCCTGCTACTCGCATAGGGCGGGTGTAAAGGAAGGTCTCGCTTTCCTGCACCTCTTTACTATTAGAGAAAAAATTCAAGGGAAGGAGGCGAGATCTAGGAGTATAAAGAGTTGAAAGTACCTTCTCTAGGGGGAACAAGGAGGAGCGTGTCGGCATGCCTCCTCAGATGGGGGACGTCGAAGTTCCCCTAGAGGAGGAACGGTTGAAGTTTCGACTCGTGACCTGCAATGGTGGGGGGATGGTAGGTCGCCTCGTATTGTTGGATAGGCAAGAAGGGGATGTTACCGAATTCACCTGCCACGAAGACAAACTTGTGGATCCAATTGTGGTTTTGGTTGGCGAGACCGCAAACCTTGATTTGTGAACCCCTGGGGAGGTCGCCTCGCTGCCAGCTCCCCGCCGCATCTCATCAAGAAGCTGCACATATTCCCTTTCGAGATCGCCCAACCCTCGCTTAATGGAATCTTGGTTCTCTTGAACCTTATCGTAAATTCTCGTGCAACATGAGACTGTGTTTTCTGAACAACTCATTCATCCGCCTCTTCAACACCACAACGTCCTTTGGGTAGCCTAGGAAGTCTGCAATCAAATCAGTTTCAACTTCAGTTGACGAGATCTCTCGGTAGCCTGCAAAGAAAGGGTTTAGCCACACAAGATAGGATCTCATCAAGAAGAAGGCGAGTGCCTTTACTTTCCCTGCGAAGTGTTGTTCCCCTTTCCCGAGCATTGGCGAGAGGGACTGGGCCGCCCCTCGAAGGGTCTGTCAAAGGAAATCATGCGCGCTTTCCCGAGACCACGATAGAGCGGTACCAGGTCGGTGACCAGATTGGTGGCAGGAGTCGAGTGGTCGAGAGCCCCTTCGGCCAGAAGCCCGGAGCCTGAGGCAGGATCAAGGGTGATCTCGTGAGCTGATGACTTTGGCGGCAGAGTGTGCAGGCTCGTGGTCCCAAAGATAAGAGCTGCGATAAACAGAGCGAGGTGAACACCAGAGACAATAAAAGAGGGTCAGCGAGGAGGCGATATGCGACTCACCAGGCGTGGGCAGGGGACCACCCGGGACAACCTGAGGGTGGGTCTCCTGGGCCGGAAAGTAGCCCCGACTGCGCACGAGTGTAGGTTGGCGTTCGCAGAGCCCTCTCCCATGTCCTTTTCCTTTGAAAGTTCTTCCCGCGAGTAGTCAAAGAGGCTTCAACCAATCTTCCTTGGTAAGTGGCGAGTCGAGAGATAAATATGAGTACCTAGAGAGTGAGCCTTGGGGCGGGTGACGGAGTCAGGGGGTTGGACCCGCCAGCCGTCTGGTCACGCCTGACCATTTTATCCTTTTTCTATTTGTGAGGCTAGCTCGAGGCCTTCCTGGAAAGCCAGAGAGCGAACTCGACAATGAAGATTTGGTCTCCTCTCTCGTGGCGGTGATGCGATCCTGAACTTATTTTGAGAGCGACATTATACCGCAGGAGGAGAAGAAAAGGTGGGAAAGGTGAGGAGTGCAAAGCTCTCTTACCCCCTTAGTTTGGGATATATATATAGCTCAGTGCAGGGACCCGCCAAAAGATTCCCTCCAGGTCAGTAGACACTCACTGAACACTAGGGGTTGGACTTTTTTCTCAGAGTTTACGACAATCTCGCAAAGAGCGGGTATTGTGTACAACCTCGTGTTCTCCGAGTAGGTTCATTAGAGAAATCCAAGATGTAAATGGGCCCTCAGGATCAAGTGAGTGGTGAGTGGGGCAGGCAGGTCTGCGCTCGCCCAAAGCAGTAGGTGTACGAGTAGCGGGTGAGTGGGGAAAGCAAGCCTGCACTCGCCCAAAGCAGCAGGCGTGCGGGTAGCGGGCAAGCAGGCCCACAACCGCCCAAAGCAGCAGGTTTGCGGATAGCCGGGCGAGTGTGGAAAGCAGGCCGGTGAGTGTGCAGATAGTCGGGCGAGTGGGGCAGCCGGTCCGCACTCGCCCCAGGTAGCAAGTAAGGGGTATGGGAGTGTCGGCTTCATCGGGCACTCACCCTCAACTAGGAGTGAGCGGGCGGTTGTCGTCCCCATCTAGGCACTCGCCACTCTAGGGGAGTATGACGTCATGTTCGATCCGTACTAGAAAGATTCTCCATGGACTAATATGTTTTGATCTGCCAATAGCCCCTCCAAACAGCAGAATTTGACTATTGATAGAATAATTTGGGGTGTGTTTAGTAAAATCAGAAGATGAGATTCCGCTATCTGTAGATCAGACTTGGGAAACTATAAATAGACCCTATGGGCACATTTGGAGGGGACCCAATTCTTCTGGCTTCTTCCAACTCAGGCTATTTTTGGTTGGCTTAGAGTGCCCTTCAAGGTGCCCAACTCAGCTTTTATCTTGGGAGGGGAAGCACTCTAAGATCTTCCGGATGTGTGGTGGGACCTCCGCGCTACAGCCCGGTCTGTTTTCTAGTTCCTAAGTGTCCGGTCAGGTGTTCTAGTTTGGGAGAAGTAGGTGTAAGCTACCCCATTTGGTCTGAACTCTCGTGGAGACCGTTTTTCGGTTTTAACATTAGCGCCAAGGTGGGGTATTGATTGTATGTAGTCGATAGAGGTTGGAGAGATACTAACCAATAACTATATAGAGGGAATGCCTGAAGCTTTTCAGGCTAACATCATCAGGAATGGAGCATCCACCTCCTTATGGCATAGAAGATTGTGCTACATTAACTAGAAAGGACAAGGATGACTCGCCAAAAAAAGATGATCAATGATCTTTTTGAGAATCGGTTGGAGATATGCGATCACTATATGACTGGAAAATAGAAAAAGTTTCATTTCAGAGTCACAATTCCATCAGAAGATCCAAGCTACTGAAACTCATACATACTTATGTTTGCAGACTACTAAAAACCTAAATAAGAGAAGTAGCGCCTTAATTTGTTATATTCATTGATGATTATTCAAGGAAATTTTTCGTTTATGCTATTAAAAACAAAGATGAGCTCCTAGACAATTTTTTGGTCATTTTACGCTGATGTGAAAATAAAGTCTGGGAAGAAGTTCATGTGTATCAAGTCTGACAATGGAGGATAGTACATTGGTCATCTTGATGAGTACTGCAGAGATCAAGTGATTAGACATGAAAAGACTCTGTCCAAGATGTCACAACCGAATGATATTGCAAAACGAATTAATAGAACACTAATGGAGAGAGTGATGAGTACGTTCTCTAATGCAAAGCTGTCTAACATATTTGTGGGTGAGACTTTGTATACAGCTGCACACATCATCAATGTCTAACCTAATTTTGCATTACATGATGATGTTCCTGATAGAGTCTTGTATGAGAAAAATCCTTCATATAGTCACTTGAGGGTCTGTGACTACAAAATTTTAGTGCACGTCCTGAGGGACGAGAGACCAAAGTTGGATTCTAAGACCGAACAATAAATCTTTTTCGGATATGTACGTAGTAGCGAGTTTGGTTATTAATTCTTTGATCAAGTTGAGAAGAAGCTTATAAGGAGCTGTAATGCTATATTTTGTGAGAACTGAATTGTGATTGATCTAGAGAAGATAAATGAGGGTGACTCTTGCACTGATGTGAAGTCTCATATGATTGGAAGTGATGATACAAAGGAATTCACAGAGCCTGAGCCAATACATGATACTGATCCACTTCCAAATCATGAGAATACTACTAATGATGAGCCTAAAGTTATAGAGGATATCACTGGCAATGTGCCTACACCAACTAATGAGCATGCTCCACAAAGATCAGATAGAGCTAGGCACCCACTTGCCAGATATTCAGCATCTGAGTTTGTATTGTTGACTGATGCGGGGGAGGTCCTGAGTGATTTGATAAGACAATGGAGAGTACAGCAAAGAGAGTGGATGGTTTCCATGCAAGATGAGATGCTATCTTTGTGAGAGAACAACACTTATGAGCTGGTGAGATTGTCTAAGGGCAATAAGGCTCTGAAATACAAGATGAGATGCAATCTTTGCAAGAGAACCACAATTATAAGCTGGTGAGATTGCTTAAGAGCAAGAAAAATCTGAAGAATTAGTGGATTTTCAGGGTAAAACAGGGAGACCCCTCGACACCACCCAAATATAGACCTGGTTAGTGGTAAAAGGTTTCAGTCAGAAACATTGAGTTGATTTCAATGAGATCTTCTCTCCAGTTATGAAGATATTGTATATCTAGGTCGTTCTTGACTTCACTGCGAGGCTAAACGTGGAAGTTTAGTAGATGGATGTTAATGCCACATTTATGTTTGACGTTCTTGAGGAGTTTTTTGTGGAACAACCTTAGGGCTTCAGGGTGAAAGATGAGAGTCTAGTATGTCATCTAAAGGAAAGTTTGTATTGACCTTAAATAGCCCCACAATAGTAGTATAAGAAGTTCGATGATTTATGGAAGAGACTTCAAAAGGACCATCATTGATTATTGTGTACTTATGAAATAGTGTTCTTAAGAAGGCTTTATTATTATTTTATTTATGTAGACAACATGTTGATAATCGGGAGGAGTACTACACGCATTATAGAGCTGAATCAATTGGAGTTTAGCTGTGATCGAGAATTGATGAGTCGTCACAAGAGAAAGCTTACTTGTGTCATTGCACTCATCCTCAAGCCATTCTCTCATAATTCAATGGCTCCTAAGCAATCATTCAAGGCAAAACCCCTCTTTTCCTGGTCTTCAGAATCCGTTCTTCCATTTCTTGGTTTCCATAGATATTTTTCTCTTGTAGATCTTTGTGCGTGAAGCCAAATCATGGTGTGTGGCCTGATTTGGTGATGTTTAAACTAATTTGATGGTATGTGACTCGATTTACTGCTCATAGTCCATCGCAGATGTGGAGATCAATTGCTGCTTCAGCTCTGTAATACACACATCACTCTTCCTGACTATCAGTATATTGTCTACATATATATGAGACAAATAATAAAGTCCTCTGGAGTATATTATTTCACAAATACACAATGATCAAAGGGGGTCCTGTTAAAGTCGATCCTCCCCCATAAAATCATCGAACTTCTTATACCATTACGTGAGGCATGTTTCAAGTCATACAAACTTTTCTTCAGCAGACAGAATATACTCCCCTCTCTTTCACCTTGAAGCCCTTAGGTTACTCCACATACAATTCTTTGTCAAGACCATCAAACAGAAAGGATGTTTTGACATCCATCTGCTCAACTTCCAGGTTTAGTCTTGCAGTGAGGCCAAGAATACAACCATATATACGACATCTTCACAACCAGAAAAAAGATCTCATCGAAATTAATTTTTTGTTTTTGATTGAAACTCTTTACCACTAATCTGACATTAAATCTGAGTTGTATTGAAGGGTCTCCTTACTTTAATCTAAAAAATGAACAAATTCTTCAGAGTCTTCTTGCCCTTAGATAATCGCATGAACTCATAAGTGTGACTCTCTCGCAGAGATTGCATCTTCTTTTGCATGACAATCATCCACTTTTTCTTCTCTAAGCTATATATTATCTCATCAAAGCACTCGTTTCCCCATATCAGTCAACAATTCACACATAGATGTTGAATATTTGGTAAACAAACACTTAGCTTTATCTGATATTTGCGGCGTAAAGTTCAGTAGTTGATGTAGGCACATTGTTAGTGATGTCCTCTATAACTCCAGGCTCGCTACCAATAGTATCCTCATTATCTTGAAGTGTCTCGGTGGCTTGTACCATCTCAGGCTCTGTGAATTCCTCTATGTCATCACTTTCAATCATAATAGACTTTGTATTAGTGAGAGAGTCGGCCTCATCAATCTTCTAAGAATCAACCAAAGTCTGATCCTCACAAAATATGGCTTCACGACTTCGAACAAGTTTTTTCTCAATTGCATCAAAGAACCAAAAATCAGACTCACCACTACGTCCATATCCTAAAAGATGCATTGTCGAATCTTAGAATCCAACTTCAATCTCTTGTCCTTCGGGACGTGCACAAAAGCTTTGCAATCACAAACCCTCAAGTGACTATATAAAAGATCTTTCTCGTACCAGACTCTATCAGGAACATCATCCTATATTGCAGAATTATGTGTGAGATTGATCATTTGTGTAGCTGTATACAAAGTCTCACCCCAAAATATGTTAGTTAACTATGTATCAAAAAACATGCAGCTTAGTCTTTCCATCATCGTCTTATTAATTCTTTCTGTAATGACATTCAACTGCGGTGTCTTATATAGTCTTTTCATGTATGATCTCCTGATCTCTGTAATGCTAAAGAAAATGACCAATATACTCTTTCCTGTAGTCGGACATGATGCAGTTTAACTTTTTTTTCAGACTGTCTCTTCATTTTAGCATGGAATCTCTAAAAAGTGTTAAGAACATAATCTTTAATCTTAATAGCGTTGACCCAAAATTTTCTCTGATGATCATCAATGAATATCATAAAGTAATACGCTTATCCTCTTGTGTGAGCGTTTAATAGCCAACAAACATCAATTTATACGAGCTCTAGCGGCTCAGATCTTCTAATGGAACTATGATTTTGGAATGAAAATTTATTCTGCTTTGTAACCATACGCTGGTTGCATTTCTCCAACTGATCATCATGTAGATTAGCGATCATTTTTCCTTTGTGAGACATCATAGTACATAATCTTCTGTATCATAAGGAGGTGGATGATCCATCCCTAACGATATTAGCCTGTGCAGTTTCATGTCTTCCCTGCAAATAGTATATAAAAATATATCTCCAAACTCCGGCGACAACAAGCGGTCCTCTAATTAGTTTCCAAAGATTTCCACTAAAGACATTAAAGGTGTCATTCTCCACCCAACTTCCCAACTGAAAACATGTTAAAGAGGACGTCGGGTACGTGTCGTATATCCTTTAGAATCAGTAAAACTCTTGTGTTCGTCTCCAGGCGCATGTATCCCCTCCCGATGATTTTAGATGCATCACCATTGCTATAGGAGATATGTGTTATAGGTGGGTGGAAAAACTCTCTGTTATAGGAGATATGTGTAGAAGCACTCGAATACATAATCCAACTTCTATCATCGCAGGAGAGTGCATCAGTGACATCATCTTCTACAATGATAACATTTTCCTCCTCTGTAGAAGCAGTAGCTACCGTATGAGTGTCTATCTTCTCATTTGTGGAATCTCCTTTCTTCTTTTGGTAAATCCTCAGAGAATGATAGAACATCTGGATATGCTCATTTTTGTGACAATAATAACACTCCGCATTATGGTAGCGTGACTTCTATTTTCTCTAATTATGACTTCTTTTACCGTTCCTTCCTCTAATTTTTCTCCTGACTCTCCTCTGGACTAAGTATAGAGGACATCAGTACACGAAGAAAAATCTAAATCTTTGTGAGACTTTCTTCTTACTACCTCATTTAGAATGTCACTCTTAATAATCTACAAAATAATATTACTACTGGGAGAGAAGTTGATCAATGAAACTAAGCATCTATCGTGAATCAGAAAGAGACTTCGGCTGCGACAATGCGTTGATCTCATTCTCAAAGGTTAATTTCATAGCAGTTAGTTGATCAATAATGCCCTAAAACTCGTTCACATAATCTAAGATATGTGAGTCTTCTTTGTAACTAAACTGCCTCAATTTCTTTCGTAGATATAACATGTTAATGATAGTACTCTTGTCATATAATGTCTTCAAAGTCTTCCAAAGTATCTTTACTTCAACGATACTAAACACGTGATTATAGACATTCGTCTCCACGAACCGCTTGATGAATATGCATAACTTACGACGATCCACCTTCTATTTATTTGGATTCATGTCATTAGACATCTTCTAAAATATGGGATCATGACAACACTTAACATAGATGAGAACATTCATCATTAAGTGTCATTGATGGTAGTTCGCACCGTTAATTTCACAATTTGCTCGGAATCTAAACATGAAGTAGATTCCATCATGATCTATCGCTGGTTGTACTAACCTCAGCTCTCTGAGTCAGCTATTTCAAAGAAAACAATCAAAGATGATAAGGAGGGGAACAATGGTAGTCACATATCGCACCCGATCACCAACTCGAAATATCTAATCGGCTTGTCTCAAATGTCAAATAGGTTAGTCTGATAATTGTTCTAACAATGAATCTAACTCGGATACCATTTGTCGGGTTTGAGAGCGAACCCGACTTGAGCACATGCAAATCTATTTTGTGAGGGCACCTACGCGATCACTTAACAATAGGCAAATGCACAAGCAAATATAAAAATAATGCATGAAAATCTGTAACGTGGAAACCCGATTAGGTGGAAATCACAGGATGATCGTAGTACAACTCGAAATACCGCCACAAAAATAGGTAAAAAACACACAAGAAAATACAGGGTTACCCTCCTCGATCCACTTAGCCACTCAGGATCTTCATCACTTTGCTACGGAATAAATGACACAAGAAACAATATAAATACAAGTTACTGTGGTGATTATCGAGACAAATCGATACAATCATATCCGATGTAGTTTACGCGTAACTCTCACTTCTTCAAATTTTGTGTCTCTAGCGAAGTAGCTCCTCGACCTAAACAAAATGTCTTTCATGGTCTTACTTATTCACGGTCGACAAGATCAGTTGCCAGCACACCAACTTAAATGTCGACAACACTCCTCCATGGATGTAGTAACCTCAGAGCTTCTCCTTCATGTATGCCACAAACTCGACGCTACTTGCATGTCGCAATTTCGGCGAAAAAACAGAAAATATCTTCACGTTTGAGCTCCTAAATCGACCATCTTCCTTTGTGCATGGATTTATTTATGTTAAAATTAGTTTTTTTTTTCCTGACTATGGTTATAATTGTTGGCATGTCAAACATACATTTCATGGTTGTGGTGTCTCGTCTCAAGTCATCAGAGGAAAAAATGTCACGCAAAACTGACACTAAGGCTGCGTTTGGGGGGACTTATTTTCAGCGGTCAAGCGGTTACGACCGCATGAACCGGACCTTAATTAAGGTCCGGTTCATGCGGTCGTAACCGCTTGACCGGTGAAAATAAGTCCCCCCAAACGCAGCCTAAGTCTGCTCGAAAATATCCCTACATTTAAATCGATTGTCAAGTGTCCCGGGAAGAAGCATAAATGAATGACTAAGTGACGCGCTTCGGTTCGGGCTCCATAACGAACATAACGACTAAGTGGCAGCCGGGCCGGCCAAGTAGCTGGATCCTGGGCGGGTTCCCGTCCGTCCGGGGCTCGGACATAAAATGGACCAGATGAGGACGGGTTAACCGGGCCAATAAATTGATGGGCCGCAGTTCATATATAACATGGGCCTCATATGGGCCGGCCCAGCCACTTAAATAACAGGAAGGTCTTTACTGTCCTTTCAGAACTTACCCATATGGCGTTGGGTATATTACTTGAGCAGGAGGCATCTGAGCTGGCACTCTGGCGTATGGTGTTCCCACTGGTGCTGGTGGGACCTGAAAAATGTTCCCTGCTGCTTGGGCACGGCCTGTTAGCAATAACATTGCAATGGCTACTCAGTACAATATTCAAATAAATCTTTATTATAGCTCTACTATTATCATTAATAATCAAAGCATTTCTACAATAATCAAATAAAATATAAATGGGAAATAAATGTGATTACAAACCTAATTTTTAATTAGGATTTATTAAGATATTTTAATTATATATATTACCTAGAAATTACAGATTTTTCAAGATGCATAAATTTTTGCAATAGCATGTCCTTAAAAATATTTGTAGATTTATGTTCACTCATTCAAAAGGAGTCGGTAATAGCTCTAATTGATTCCATATTATAATTTTCTTATATTTCATGGCTTCAATCAATTAAAAAAAATGAAAAAAAAATATAAATGTTACATAAACTCTCTGTCATTCTAGTATTTTGGATTATTTGGAAATCCACTCATTTTGTGTAAATGTCTCTATTCATGATTGTGAAAAACAGATAGCTGATGCCGCTGAATTGATGATGAGAAGTGAAAAAAATTCATAGTTAAACGTGCTATGGATGGAGTAGTCATGTTATGGGTGACCTCCTGAAAAGTCTCCGTGGTGTGCACTTGACTATCGAGTTTCACTCATTCAAAGGAGGATGTGGCCTCCAACAACCGGCCTGTGGGCATAGAGATGGGTTGGATCTGTTGCGCTGCAGCCCTCTAAGGGAGTTTAAGAAAGATAACACGGATACCTTGCGAGGTGGGTTAAACCGCCGCAAGCCCCTTCTAACAAAAACCGATTCAGGGGGCGCGGCGGTTATGCCCGTGGGCATAACCCATCTTGTGATGAAACACATAAATTTGTTCGGCCTAAATTATTATCATATTTCTAGATTATAATTTTAAAATGAGGGTATTTTTTTTTACTTTTATATAATTAATCATATGAAAAATATGGGAAAAACAATTAATAAAAAAAAATACATATAATAACAACTGATAACAGCATATTTCAGTATTACGTAGTACATAAATATCTTATAATCGTCAATTACTAAAAGGTGAAGCGGCAAGTGCTGCAAAATGGGCCCAACCACACATGCCCGAAATGCCCAAGCAGCCGTACAGTGCTAGATAGAGATCCTATGCCTATGAAACTTAAGAGAATGTTTAATCACATAAATAATCTTATAAAAATAATAATATTAACGATATTAAAAAAAATAATGCGGAAAATCATTATTTAAATGCCACCATGCCGTCATGCGGTGATTAGCATCAATGTGTAATGTGTACGTAAGCACGCAACCTTTCAATTACACGCTAGCATGCTATGCTACTAAGCACTGGTAATTATTATTTAATTACTTTATACTAATCCATAATAGCGATGGATAAATAAATATTAATTTGATTATCTACAAATTATTTCAATGGGACATCAAATGTCTCAGATTATAAAACATTAGAGGTTACAAAAATTCTTCACTATACATGAGATCAAATATCTTTTTATCTAATAATATTATTGGCATGTCAAATCATTCTTGTCATGGCGTCGCCTATGCGTCCAGACGTCCAATTATAAACAAGGCATTAGAAGCCCTACTTTTTTTTAAATGAGAATAGACAACGGTTTATATATAAAACGCTAGACAGCGGTTTATATATAAACCGTTGTCTATTCTATCCTGAATCTTGAATAAACAGCAGTTTTTTTACAATCGCTGTTTATTATAACCTGAACCCTATAATAGACAGCGGTTTTTATATAAACCGCTGTCTATTCTAGATCTTTAGAATAGAAAGTGGTTTATATATAAACCGCTGTCTGTTCTTGATCCTTAGAATAGACAGCGGTTAATATATAAACCACTGCCTATTCTACCACGAACCCTATAATAGACAGTGGTCATTGAAAAAACCACTGTTTATACTGTCTATTTGAAGTCGTGAGCCGTAAATTTTAGTTTTTACCTTGACTTTTTGGTTCTTACAGTCGCTGATCTGTGCGAAAAACACTAAATGCGATTTTGTGAAAGTTTCTACCCTAGCTAGTAGCTTCAATTTGATGATTCTTTTTCGACATATCTTAGATTCTCATTTAGATATACTATTTCTTCATTTTCTCTGTTTTACCACTTTGATAATGTCTTTATTAGCAGTAGACTAGTAGTAGTATAAACATTATGTAGCAGTCTATCAGGCACCTACTGAATCTTCCACTATCATGTTTTGGCTATGCAAAATGTATATAAAGTTATAAACAACACAATGTGCATTTTTATATTTGATAGATATAACTTAATTGTTGCATCTTAACCCTTATTGTACATATCTAAACTACCTAAACACCTCACTATATAGTTATATATTAACATTTAGCACTAACATAGTAACATATATATTTATATGTGTGATTGTGTGATTGTGTGGTTGACTGGTAGTATCTCAATATTATTGCGGTTTTTATAAATTTTATTTAGGGTTTTTGGATGGTTTAAGTTTTTTTAGGGTTTTCTTATTATAGGAAAATGACTAATAAACAATCTTTATCAAAGTCAACAAGAGGCTTCACTGAAATGAATGAATTGAATAAGCTTAAGATAGAGGGGAAAAAGTTTTTTTATTTCTGCGAGTGATGATGACTGCATTATTACCGGACCTGAAACAAACCAATTGATGAGTTATAGGTGTTATGCGTCAATTACATCTGTTGCATGAAAGAAAGTTGATAAACAAATTAAAGATCAAATATGAGAAAAATTAAATGTACGTAATTTTGTTATTAGTGATTACATAATTGTGCTGTTTTAATTAATTTTTAATTAATATTGTTCATTATTTTCAGATTTATTTTGATAATATTGATGGTCTTCGCAATGCATTAATGAAAAACATGTGTGAAAGTTGGAGGTCTTGGAAATTCAAACTTTTTATCACTTATATAAATGATGTTGATTTGGAATATCGATAAAATGTTTCTGTCAAGTATAACTTTATTACTTCTGAAGACTTGAGAGTTTTTGTCGACCATCGCACCACTGCAGAATATATGGTTATGTGTTTTTATTAAATTCAGTATTTTATATCATTCTTTAACTTTATAACTGATAAATAATCTAAGTATTAACAAATATTTATTATTGTAGGAAAAAAATAAGATTAATACAGAAATAACAAAAGCACAAAATTCTTTTCATACTACTTCTAGAATTGATTTATTTTAAAAATTAATTTTCTCAATAATTTAAATGATAATTTATTTTTATTTTATTATCAAGGTTGAATAAGGTGCAGCTGCACCAATTTCACGTGTAGAGTTATGGAAAGTCGGTCATAAAAAAATGACTGGTGAATACATTAATAAAGATACAACTGAGTTGACATCTAAAATTGTAATTGTAAATGTAAATATTTGTAAATTATCAATAGTAATATTGCTTATGAAATATAATTTCTTATCTGCAGTTCTGCATTAATATTTATTACTTTTGCTTATGATGAGTTGTCGAGTCAAGAGTCTCAAAGTTCTGAAATAGTGTCACAGGGAAGAGATGACATTTTTGCATCTATTTTAGGCCAAAAACATCCGGACAGAGTTAAAGTTGGTGACAAGTTTTTCATCATTAAAAGTTTTTTTAAAAATGATAGGCGAAGCGAGAGGAGATCAGTAGCTCGTATTGAAGATGTGAAGCTATAGTCCAAGAAAGACTGAGCCAACAACAAGAATTATGTAGTCAACAACAACGAGTGCATCAAACTTATATAAGCCAACAACAACAAGAGCATCAAACTTATATAAGCCAATAACAATATGCGCATCAAGCCGAGATGAGTAGTATGAAGAATCAAATTAAAGAACTTATGAGCATGTTTAGTGCTAGAACTGGAATAAGTGTTGCTCATTGACGTGAAACTTCTCAATACATATCTCAAGTAATATTATGTTTAATTATTGATACTTTTATGAAATGTCATATTCTCTTTTTATTGAGCAGGTAATAAATAATATTTTTGTTATTTTTAGTTTGTCAGCAAGAGCCTAAATTCAGGTTATATGAACCTGAAACATCACATAAGCGTTACCTTCTCCAGTATTATAAATTTATAATTATTATTTTTGACTTTTATGTAATCAATGAATTTAATATTGATGTTCAAAATACTAATTCTTTTATTTCCACAGACTACAAATGAATTCATTATTATACTACCAAGTTTAATATCTACAGTGGAGAAAGAAAATAAAATAATATCTCTAGTATTAGATCTAATAGTATTTGGTACTATTGAATCAACAAGCATATACTTTGAAATTTCTGAGTTATACGATTTTTTAAATATGAAACAAGTTAGAGTTAACATCATATTATCATGTATTGGGTGAGTACTGAGTATCAAATATTACAAAATTAAGATTTTTAATAAATATATAAATTGATTTTAAATTTTCATGTTTTTTTGCAGGTACATACGTTCACAATTAAAGAAATTTTCATATAATAAAATTGTATACTTTCATAATCCAACAACCATTTTTGCTTTTGATGATAAGTATGTCAATACACATTCAAAATCACGAGTTGAAAATCTAAAAATCAGGCTTAGTCAATTCTAATCGGATTCTTTATTATTTTTGTCATACCATAGATTGTAAGTATAAAGTATCTTTGTATCAATCATTATTGTTATTTTTTATTCTAATTACGTTATTAATTATTTCATCTGTTTTACAGAGAACATTGAATGTTGCCTATTATTGATTATAATAATAATATAATTTATTGTCTTGATTCCCTAAATCTTGATATTCGTGATGATATTAAAAATGTCATTAAAAAGTAAGTTTATTAATTAGTTATTTTCCTATTTGAATTCATATTTGTCTATAAACTAAATTTTTTTATATTTTATGAAGTGCATTTAAGAATTTAGCAAAAGATTGACATACTAGTTTTTACAAACCAAAGGTTTTAAAGTAGAAGCCGGTAAGTTATAGCCTACATGAGTATATGTATTGTAATTTTTAAAATATTTAAAAATTTATGATTAAAATACTTACCAATTATTTATTTATTTTAGTGTCAAAATAACCAGATAATATTCAATGTGAGTATTATATCATGTGGTACATGATTGATATAGTTGATGCTCTTAGAATTGTGTCAATGTCATCATTGGTAAATTAAGTGTATGTAGATTGATAAATGATAATAATTATGTTGAATTGATTTTAATAAATTTTTTATAGTGCAGATATATGATGGAGTGACACAATTTTTGCAGGAAAAAATAGATAATATTCAAAATAATATTTGTGAGTATATAATCTTAATTGTGTTTAATGATTCATAATCGACAAATATATTTTTTTATTACAGATCTATTTATGTAACATATGTTACATATTAAGTTACTTGATTAACTTCTTACTTGTATTGAAGTAGAACAAATGAAAATGACATTTAAATGATCTTGTTGACTCTTGCAAATAAACATGTTCTTTAATTCTTTATAATTTAAATGATCTTTAAATTGTTATTTGTGTAGAATAATTGCAGACTGCAGTTCATTTGATAGTTAAATGTAATTTGTGTGATAGATTGATAAAAGGTGGTATCAAAAGGTTGAAACAACAGTTATGTGACGAGTATGAAGATGTATCAAAATATTTTAAAACTACTTTTGAAATAACAGTTGCGATGTATTCAACTTTAAATGATAGAAAAAAGACAATATGTATCTGACTGCTGATGATGATAATGATAGTGAACAAGAAAGAGAGCCAACATGATCACATAATATATCTCCTGCATTATCTTACAGCTAAATCATCATTTGTCGCAAGTTCTGGGACAAGTGCCAAAAAGAAAAAAAGTAATCCATTTGCCACAAAAAAGGATCTTATGGATGCTCATGTGAGACGTGCTCCTGAAAATGTAGTTGATAATAGACGTATTAAATGTGCTGCACAAACTACTATCGAGAGATATTTTAGATCACCTGAAGAGAAAAAAAAGAGTTGATAGTTATGTTGCTGATTGGTTCTATGAATGTGAAATTTCATTCAATGCTGCAAAGACACGAAATTTTGAAGTCACGCTTGAAGCAGTTGGACACTGAACCTGGTTATAAAGACCCTACTTATCATGATTTAAGAGTCTCATTGTTATTGAATACAAAAGATAAAGTTAAGTAGATGAAGACAAACTATCAAGCGTACTGGAGGAGATATGATTGCACTCTTATGTCAGATGGTTGGACAAATAGAAGAGAGAGACATTTGATCAATTTCCTAGTCAACTATCCTGAAGGATTCTATTTTATGGATTTCGTAGATGCATTGAGTCATATTCAAGATGCTACAATGTTATCAGAGTTGTTTGATAGTAAAATTAGAGATATATGAGCAGAGTGTGTTGTCTAAAAATTTTTTTTGGTTTCACTATTTTTCATATTTCAAGTTTAATAATCTACAACTTTCGATATATACAAAATAATGTTGTATGCAGGTGGTGACTGACAATGCTTCCAATTACAAGGCAGATGGTAAAATTTTAATAAAGAAAAGACTCATATTATTCTAGACTTGTTGTGCAGCTCATTGCATTGATCTCATGCTAGAGGATATAAACAAGCTACTACAGAACAAAATCGTGATAAAAAAGGCAATGATGATTACAAATTTCATCTACAGGCACACTCGTTTACTTGATGCAGTAAGGACTACTATAGGTGGTAATTTAGTAAGACATTCAGTGACTAGATTTGCAGCATCATTTCTTACTCTACAAATTGTGCTTACGTATGACGAGAAATTAAAATTATTCTGTCTCGCATTCATGGAATGCCGCTAATTTGGCAAAAACTAAAGTCGGAAAACAAGTTGTTGAAATAATATTTTCAATCGTTTTTTGGAATGGAGTAAGAGATTGCCTTAAAGGAGGAAAACCACTGATTGTCGTTTTGCAATTAGTAGATGAAGATGAAAGACCAGCTATGTCTGAAGTATATGTGACAATGAAAGAAACTAAACAAAAGATCAAATAACATTTTGATAACAAAACAAGATTATTTTAAAAAAATATTGAGATTGTTGAAAATAGGTGGACAAATCAAATGAAGCAAAAATTGTATAAAGCGGTTTTATTTCTAAATCCAAACAAATATTTTGAATACGAGAAAAACCATAATGATGATGCATGAAAATTTCAAGATGCTTTCAATGATGTTATTGTAAGACTAGTGCCCGATCAAGAATTGCAAAACAAGATTGTAGAGCAAGGTACTAACTACAAAGCATCTCAAAATAATTTTGAAAATCATATAGCTATTAGGCAACGAATCACCTTAAATCCAAGTAAGTATTGATTACAATTTTTTCTTAAATTATTTATATGTTAAATATTTTATATATGTCTTAAATAAATAGTGGCTTGGTAGGGTGCACATGGATGACCGAATGTTGGTCTTACAAAGGTGGCATTGAGCATACTTGACTTGCGTTGTTCTTCTTCTAGTTGTGATCGCAAGCAGAGTACTTTTGAGTTTATAAGTATACAAATATTTACTATAAAATTTAATATTTTTATATTTAATAATAAATTTACAATTATCTTGATTCAGATTCACAAAAAAAATGGAGCATCAAAGACTTATTGATCTTGTATACATCTAATATAATCGTCGTCTACAAGCACAATTCCAATAAAGACATGAAAAAAGGAAGAAATTACAATTATTTAGTGTTTGATAAGTTAGATTGAAGTGGTGAGCGAATGATGAACAAACCAGAAGATGCTTTAGTTTTTGATGATGATAATCTCACATGGAAAGCTGTAGAGATAGTTATTAGAACTGAGGCTCGAAATTTACGAATCGGGGCTAAAGCTAATCTTCAACTAATGGATGATGGGGATGAAAATTTAGATCTTTTTTTTGTTGCCAATGATGATGATGATATTGACGATAATTATAGACAAAAGACAAGTACCTCAAACCAATCAAGCACATGCAATGTCAATGACGACTTACTAGATGATGATTCTACTTGGTCTTTTATGAATTATGATTATTTAAAATTTATGTTAAAAATATTATTCATGCTAATATGTTATTGTGTATGATGAAGACATTTTGGATTTGACCATAATACTATACTATGATATTTTTGTATTCACTTTTCTGTTATTTCTTTCTCTGAAGAGTGAAGACATTATTGAGTGACATTATTTTTCTTATTGTTTACTGCTTCATGATATGAATGAATTGATAATTAAGAATTTGAAAATATCATGAATTCATGATATCAGAACCTTTGTGCTTGCTACTTCATAGTATGAATGTGTTGAGATGTGAAAATATCAGAAGCTATGCTTACTGTTTACTGCTAACTGCTATGAAGAAATAATCTGTGTAGTTGTGTGTTGGTAACTTGGTAAATAATCTGTCAAGTAAAAAAAAAGGAACTTTAGACAACGGTTCATATAATAACCGATGTTTAAAGTCTGTTAGGTTATTATAATAACCACTGTCTATAGGCTGTCTTTTAAAAAAAAAATTGGCGTCTTGCGACTTTCTCGTCTTATTGTCGCCTACGCGTCGGCCTTTTCGCCTAAGCGTCAAGGCGGCCGACGCTCGCCTTGGTTCGCCTTGGTTCGCCTTGACGCCGTGACAAGAATGGTCAACAATACTTTATCTTAAATATTATTTTAGATTACAAATTAATTTTCGTACTTGATAGTGTAAACTGTAAAAATAACGATTAGAAGGGGAATCCACCAATTTTCGCATCATGCCGAATCATAGGATATATATTTTAGATTACAAATTAATATTTGACTTTTTAATCATTTTTTTTGGAACCCAAATGAATATATTTAATATTACCATATATACATATATATACATATATATACATATATATACATATATATATATATACATATATATACATATATATACATATATATACACATATATACACATATATATACACATATATACACATATATATACACATATATACACATATATACACATATATATACACATATATATACATATATATACATATATATACATACATATATATACATATCTTATTATATAAAGCAATATAGGTATTTAGAGGCACACCATAGAACAAACAAGAGCCATTGGATCATGAGAGAGAGCATGAGATAGGGAGAGAGAGAGGAGGGAGAGAGAGAAAGAGAGAGAGAGGGGAGGAGAGAGAGACAAAGGGAGAGAGTTGACGGAAGAGAGAGGAGAAAGGGGGAGGAGAGAGAGGGAGAGATAAAGGGAGAGAGATGGGGAAGGGAGAGAAATAAGAGGGAGAGAATGATTTCGTGAAATTAATGTTTTTACGACAAAACGTAATTTTTTTTTATAAAAAAAAAATTGTAATATTGATTTATATTTATTTACGGTCATTTTAAGTACTTATATATATATATTGCGGGCACTGACCATCTTGATGTGGGTGCATCCCGATTTGATACGGGCGCATCCCGCTTTGATGCGGGCGCAGCCCGCAACAACGCATCGAGCACGGGAGAAGTCCGTTTGGTGGCGGGCGAAGCCCGCCTGGATGCGGCCAAAGGCCGCCCGAGAGCATCGAGCACGGGCGTAGCCACGTGCAAAGATGCTCGTGTGTGTATATATATATATATATATATATATATATATAATATATATATATATATATATATATATATATATATATATATATATATATATATATATATATATATATATATATATATATATCTTTATCATATAAACCAATATACCTATCTCAAATCACACCATGAAATAGATCTGGACCGTCCGATCAAGCTCCATCAAACATGGGTCGTTGGATTCAACATAGAAGGGCTGCATTTATCCAAATCCTTAAAACTTTACTGTTCACCATCCTGGAAATCCCGCGTCCCCCCCTCCCGCATCCCGCATCCCGCCCCTTCACCCCGCCGCCGGCGGCGGAGCCGCCGGCGGCCTGCCGGCGCCCACCGGCGCGGTCGCCGCCCTCCGGACGAACCCGCCGGGGGTTGTCCGGCGGCGACCGGGCAGGGCCACCGCCGGCGGTGGTCCTGCCCGTGAGCTCCAGTTTTGGAGCTCACGGGCAGGGCCACCGCCGGCGGTGGCCCTGCCCGGTCGCCGCGGACAACCCCCGGCGGGTTCGCCGGAGGGCGGCGACCGCGCCGGTGGGCGCCGGGCAGGCCGCCGGCGGCTCCGCCGCCGGCGGCGGGGTGAAGGGGCGGGATGCCGTGCGGGATTTTTTTGTTTTTTTTGATTTTTTTTTATTTTAATAATTTATATTATTAATAAATAATTAAATAATTATTTTAAAAATCAGAAAATTAAAATTTTTTACTTTAAATTTTTTAAATTTTATGCCGGGCGGGCGAAGCCCGCCGGGGGGGGGGGGGGCGAAGCCCGCCGGCGGGGGCGGGCGAAGCCCGCCGGAATGCCAAGCGGGCGAAGCCCGCTTGGTTGCGGGCGAAGCCCGCAGCGACGCATCGAGAACGGGCGGAGCCCGTTCGAAGATGCTAGTATATATATATATATATATATATATATATATATATATTATATATATATATATATCTATATATATATATATATATATATATATATATATATATATATATACATATACTTGCATCTTCTCGATGCGTCGCTGCGGGCTTCACCCGTCCCCCGGCGCGTGAGGCCCGTCCCCCCCGGCGGGCTTCGCCCACCCCAGGCAAAATTTAAATAATTTAATAAATAATTATTATTTTTAAATCAAATTATAATTTAATAAATAATTATATAAAAATGAAAAAAATGAAAAAATACCCAAAATCCCCCCCTCGCCCGCCTGGATGCGGCCAAAGGCCGCCCGAGAGCATCGAGCACGGGCGTAGCCCGTGCAAAGATGCTCGTATATATATATATACATATACTTGCATCTTCTTCGATGCGTCGCTGCGGGCTTCACCCGTCCCCCGGCGCGTGAGGCCGTCCCCCCCGGCGGGCTTCGCCCACCCCCGACAAAATTTAAATAATTTAATAAATAATTATTATTTTTAAATCAAATTATAATTTAATAAATAATTATATAAAAATGAAAAAAATGAAAAAAAATACCCAAAATGCCCCCCCCCCCCCCCCCCCCCCGCTTCCGCCTGCTCATGCTGGTGGGTGCCGGGAAGGCCGCCGGCGGTGGGGTGAGGCAGTGAAGATACGGGAATGCGTTCGTGGGTATCGCGATTTTGGATGTTGTGAACAGTGCAGCATTTGGAAATCTGGATATTAGCAGACAGTATTTGTTAGATCCAATGGACAAAAACTATTTCCTGGAGATCGAACGGTCGTAATGCGTTTAACGGTGTGCTCTGAGATATCTATATTGTTTTATATAATAAAGATATATATATATATATATCTCTTTACCATATATAAAGATACATGAATGTCATAAAATAAAAATTCATTGAAACAATATCAACCATCAGATTTTTTTCTTCAATATTCATCAACCATTGATGATTTTTTCGATTAAATAACAAAAAAAATGTAGATATCCAAAAGCTACTGCATTGAAGGCTGTGAGAGAGAGAAAGAGAGGGAGAGAGAGGTCGGCTTAGAGGAGGCGCGGTGGAATTTATAGGCTTAGTCGCTTAGAGGAGGCGGTGAAATTTATATTATATATATTATATAATATATATTAATATACCGGATTGAAGAGAGAGAGAAAGGGAGAGAAAGAAGGGGAGAGAGAGGGTCGGGGAAAGCAAATAATCTTTTTAGGTGAATACGTATATTTTTTGCAAAATAAAAATTGTAATAATGATTTTTATTTTTTGCGGTCATTTTGAGTACTCATATGTATACGTTGCGGACGCTGCCCGCAAACGCATTAAGCACGGGCGAAGCCCGCCTGAATGCGGTCGAAGCCCGCCTGAATGCGGCCGAAGGCTGCCCAAGAGCATCTAGCCGGGTGAGCGAAGCCCTTCATCGCTGACCGGGTATTGTCGCGCTTTGCCGTAAGGGCGGAACCCCGTGTCAGATACTCGTGTATAGCAGGGTGATGATGAATACCATATGTATAACCCGTAATTTGTCGAGATCAAAAATACCCAAGAAGATGGTTATTCGCAGACCATTGGGCGAGCAGGGGCGAGCAGGGGCGAGCTGGGGCGAGCAGACCCATACTCACTAGCATAGGCTGGATACTCGTTTATACCCCCCAAGGTTTTCTCTATAAATAGACCACCAGAGGTACTAGAAATAGACTTTTTGAAGAGATTGAGGTCCCCTCAAGTGGATACTCGCTAAGTTCATGTCTGTCTAGTACCTCGCCCATACTTTAGGTTGCGGAGGGGAAATTTCTCCCAAAATTTCGGGTACGTGGTGAGACCTGCCTGCTGGAGCACTTGTGGTGTGATTATAGATTATTTTCTCTCTCCCACGATAGTTATTTGAATTGTGACGTCGGACCGCAGAATCAGTAATCTCAGGCTGCCTTGGTCAAAATTTCGGAGTAGAGATTTTCCCGACTTCAACATCATCACTATTCTTGACTGTTATATTTATTTAAATTAAGGCTCCATTCGGGGAGGCACAAACACAATTATTATGAATCGTTATGCACGAACGCCCGACCTCACCTAAGCAACTTCATCAATTTTTAAGTTCAAAGTTATTATATATTCTTTGTTTATAGTAGTCATAATTGTTGTCATGCCAAACATATATTTGGCGATGTTTTTGTCCATGCTTATCGGAGTAAAAAAGCCATCCAAACAAAGCTTAATTAAGCCGTAAAAGTTAAAAGTAAAGATTGATGGAGTTGCACACAACCGCCTGAACCGCGGGCGAGTCAGCACGTCTCGGGTTTCGGCATGCACGTCTGTGGGTGCCCCGGTCCATGTGCGACCTTAGCCGCGCTCGACTCGGCATGTGACTTCGGCTGCGTGCCCCAGCATGCGACCTTGTCGCCCTCCGACCGCCCAAAAATTTGCGGTTGTTTCCTGCCGAGGGCTGGCGGCCACCCGACCGCCTTAACCCTATTGGACGCCTAGAAAGGGGGTTGTCGTGTCCCGCCCTTTGGCTGCCTATATCTCGGCCGCCCAGATCTGGGAGGCCATTTCCCGCCAGGGGCGGGCGACCATTTTCCACCTAGGATAGGAGGCCGTGAGGCCGCCCCGCCATCTAGCTAGGCTCCACTTCCCGACCGGAAAACGGCCATGCTCGGCCGTCGTCCCCCTTCGGCCGCTGGCCTAACCGGGCCGCCCTCCCCTCACGAGAGGGGCTGTTATTTTTCCGTTGGGGGTTAATTTCATCCAAGGGCAGTCTCGTCATTTTCATAAATATGGTGATCCACGTGCCCCATTTCAGACCTCATTTCAGACCTCATTTCAGACCTAATTTGAAATATATAATTATACTTCTTTCCTCTTTCATTTCCATTCTCTTCACGGCTAGAAAATCTTCCTAAGGATTATCTCTCTCATTCTTCTACGGATTTTTTCTCTCCTCTTCCTACGCTCCTTCCTCTCTCACATCTCTCCAACGTGCACACGTTCCTTTGTGCGTGCATTCCTCCTTGGCGCGCTCCCTCTTGCGCGCGCCTCTTCTCCAATGTGCTCACGCCCCTTCATGCGCCGTTACACGTAGCGAGTACTCCACATTGCGCGCGCCTCTCCTCCAATGTGTGCACACCCCTTCGCGTGCCTGTTCCTCCTTGAGCGCTCCCCACTTGCGCGCGCCCCTCCTCCAACGTGTGTACGCCCCTTCATGTGACCGTTCCTTCATGCACACGCTCTCCCTTGAGCGCAAGGAGGAGGCACGCACAAGGAGGAGGGTTTTCCAGTCGAAAAGAGAATATGAAAATGAAGCAGAAAATGAGTTTATTTATAGATTCTAAAAGGGGCAACTCGGTAATTTCTCTTGATAACTACCAGACGGACGAATAGAAACGCTTAATTTAGAGCACGCGGATCGCGAATTTCACGAAAATGACGAGACCGCACCCGGACGGTTTTGAGTTCATCAGAAAAGTAACTGCCTCTCCCGCGAGGAGTAGGGTGACCGAGGAGGCTGTTCCGCGGTGGTAGGCCGCTCGGCGACGGAGGCCGAGCGGCCGGGTAGACCGCTCGGCGGCTGTGGCGGAGCGGCCGGGGAGGGCGCTCCGCGGCGGAGGTCGGGCGGTCGGGTAGGCCGCTCCGCGGCGGAGGCCGAGCGGTCGGGTAGGCCGCTCCGCGGCTGAGGCCGAATGGTCGGGGAGGCGGCTCGACGGCGGAAGCTGAGCGGTCGGGGAGGCCGCTCGGTGGCAGAGGCCACGCCGAGCGGCCGGGGAGGACGCTCGGCGGCGGTTGGTGCGGAGACGGTGATGGTGGTTTGCGCAGTGGCGCCGATGGCGGTTGGTGCAGCGGCGACGATGGCGGTTGGCGAGGCGGCGCTGATGGCGGTTGGCGCGGCGGCGTCGATGGCGGTTGGTGCGGCGGCGACCGGCGGCGTCGATGGCGGTTGGCGCGGCGCCGGCGATGGTCGTTGGTGCGGCGATGGTGATGGCGGTTGGCGCGGCGGCAACGATGACGGCTGGTACGACGACGATGATGGCAGTTTCGGTGTGGGGGCGGCGATGACGGTTAGCGTGGTGGCGATGGGGGTTCGTGTGACGTCTACAGCTCGGATGATTACGTCATGGAAGATTCGGATATCTGCACCCTATACATGAGTGTGGCTAACACCTCAAAGAAGACCTCATCAAGAGATTCAGGACTATATTTCTCTGCATAAATTTTTAATTTATAATTCTTAATTTTATTTAGGTGCTGATAAAACTCCAGGCTGCAAATAAATATTTTGAACTACAAATAACTTCAAATTGTAGACAGTTAAGTGGAACGGCTTATATAATAGAAAACGGGAACGAGAAATTTTGGCCGAGCCGGCTGAACCGGAAACGTCTCGAGAACCGAGCCGACCAGCTAAGCTCCGCAGCGCCCACATGGTGAGGCAGGTCCTTTTCCGGTGAGCTGGCGCTGGATGCTTATCTTAAAACAAAACAGTCGGCTGGGAATGAGCGCACTGCCCTCCTCCGGTTCCCGAAGCTCAAGGGCATATTGGGTAGTTTCAAAACTCCTTTCCATGTGTATCCAGAAAATACCGGCCAAATACTAATACCAATAATTACAGAGTATATTGTTGATTATTCTCCTAAAATTTTTTGTTATTATCAATAATCTCTTAAACATTATAAATAGTTAGATAATCCTCTTTAACTTTATATTTTCATCATACTCATCATAAATCAAAAAATAAAGAATTAAATTAATTATGAGACAAAACAAATTTTCTAATTAAAATATTTGAAGTAAAAATATTAATATATTACTTAAATAAAATTTTTAAATACGATAATTATAATTAAGATTAAAATAAAATTTTTGTATTTCTTTAATTAAAAATAAAAAATATAAAAGTTTTAAATATATATATATATATAGATAAAGAGATTTTGTATATTTTTGTTAAATATAAGAGATTAAATATATTTAGTGTTGTTTTTTCATAACATAAAATCTCTCATACATCATTCTAACACAAAATTTTTAATAATCCGAACGGGCTCGTCCGATCCTCATAAAATTTATTTTCAAAATTTATTTTATCCTTAGTTATGATGAATAGATTTAAAAATTTTATATAGACAATATATTTAAAAATTTTATTACAAATATTTTAATTATAATTTTAATTTTATTCCTTAATTTAGGCTCTATTTGTTACGGGAAGTTATTCACCCATTTCTAAAATTTAGGCTCTATTTGTTTGGACGTTTCGTTACTTCGTTTTGGGCAAACGCCGCCTGAAGGAAGGTAAACAAATGAACCTCCGACGACGTTTGCTCCGTTTACACCCGCCCGCCTTGAGAAACGCCCCAAAAAGCTCCGTTTGGAGCAGCCACCTCCCCCCTCCGTTTCGAACACTTCGTTTCCACCCGCCGGATCGATCCGCCACCGCCGAACCAAATGAAGCCTTAGGAGGGGGGATCTGAGTGTTCGAAACGGAGGGGGGAGGTAGCTGCTCCAAACAGAGCTTTTTGGGGAGTTTCTCAAGGCGGGCGGATGGAAACCGAGCAAGCGTCGCCGGAGATTCATTTGTTTGCCGTCCTTCCGGCGGCATTTGCCCAAAATGGAGAATCAAAACGCCCAAACAAACAAAGCGAAGTATAATAATATATAATTTTTTATGTACGTGTACGTTATGATTAAATTGGTCGCCTATTAATTTGATGGATAAACTGGATTGGACCCACCGCCACATGGCATTTAACTAATGGGTCACATCAATTCACATTGTTGTGTACTTGTGTGGATAAGTAGCTCCAAATGCGACCCATATGTTGATCGTGGTCTACATATAAATAATTTAACCGATGATCTAAACTTAATTAAATATTTATATAACATTAAATTTCCTCTTAAATTAAATCAAAGAGCTTTATCAAATAAATCTAGTGTTAAGTGGGAAGTAAAGATTGTGCTATATTTGATATGGCAAAATTTCTCAAGTGGTTCTTATTAATTTAGGGACTCATTTTAGAATACAAAAATAAAGACCACAATAATTTAACAAATTACATTTTAACCTATACATTTACGACTGTCACCATCATGCCAAACGGAGCCTTATTCTATCAGGCATTGCCTCATAGATTCTAGCCGGGAAATAAAGGCCACAAAATTATTTTTGAGACCGTCTTTGAGTCTTTCACATAAATTTAGGGTTCATGCACTAAAGACTTATATGGACCCGAGTAAAATTTTGACCCAATATTTGTTTATGTTCTCTCGCCGCTCTGCTAAGCATGATTCTTTCTTAGTTTAGAAAATTTAATTAATTAAAATGCCTATTTTTGTAATTTTTGCAATACGTTACCTCGCGGGGGCGAAGGGCGGGGGCGACCCATAGCCGCTATATTGCAGTTAGCCTGCCTCCCATCTATTAGCGGGTTCGGATCTGCCACTGACCGTCTTGCTGATTCCGGGTCACGAAATGTCACCTGCCCAGTTATATACTATATATTATAAATATATACAATAATAATAACGATGATTTATTTTTTACAATGAATAAGCCAACTAGGAATTGAAATAAATTGGGATCATCTGGTTTCGTTGAGATATTTTATTAATTCGGTGATATATTGGAAAATAAAATTAAAGGAATATGTACATATTATTACAGCTTTATAATATAGATATTGAGAAAATAGAAATGAAGAAGCAAGTAACACGGCTGATTTTTCATTTTTGAACACCGCCTTTATTAATTATTTCATGAAAAATAATATAGATGCAAATGGATGAGATTAGACGTAGAAAAATAAATAACTACTATTTAATATTGTAATTTATATCTTTAATTATTTGTTGGTTGTTAAAAACATCGCATGTGAATGTTATCAATGTATGTAATACAGCATTATTATTTCAATATATTAATTTAAAATGTCAATTTGTTTCTGGAATATTTCCACTCGTCATCAGGTGAGCGAGGGAAAAAGACGGATCTAGAGAGAGAGAGAGAGAGAGGGAGGGGGGAGAGAGAGAGGGAGATCATCTCGAATCAAAGTTTCAGGATGAAACGGAAAGAGGTTGGGAGAGACGGGGAGTCGAAGAGAGAGAGAAGAGAGAGAAAGAGAGAGAGAGATTTGTTTTTGTGATTAGATATCGTACATCACGAAGAATGATAAAGAATCGGACCATTAAAGATCATAAATAACTCAAAACTAATTATTGAGGATAATTATTGACAGATCATAGAAGAATGGAAGAGGAAGGAGAGAGTGGATGCGGGAGAGAGAGAGAAAGAGCATACAAATCCGTAGCCCTTTGATCGGCCGGAGTTCTTGTCGGTGATGATGACCGCTTCCAGAATCTCCCCAAACTGCTGAAAGTAGCGGCGGAGCTCCTCCGTCGGAGTCTCCCACGCCAACCCCCCAACAAACACTTTCGTCAAAGTTGTGTCCCCGAATCTCGACCTGTAATACTGCGGGCTATTCCCGCCGTGACTAGTAGCCATCTTCTTCTTCTCCCTCTATCTCTATCTCTATATCTCTACTTGTGCACTCTCGATCTGATCAAATAAAGAACAGAAGAACATCTAACTGTCTCCACCCCTCCTTCTCCTCCTCCTCTTCCATGAGAAGAGAGGAAGAAGAAGAGGCTAGGAGAGAGGATCAAGGTCAAGAGAGAGAAAATAGCCACCTATCGATCGCTTAAAGAAGATCGATCTATATTCTGAATACAACTTTCCTAAACTGATCTACACTTGTGTATAAAATGAACGTCTCTCTCTCTCTCTCTCTCGCTCTCTCTCGCTCTCTCTCGCTCTCTACTCTAATACCCTCAATAAGGGTCCCAAATGGTGGCCGCTACTGCCCTCCATGTTGCCGTCTTTTGGCCATTATTATACACAGGCATCGGCGATGTGAAGTTAAAATAAGCAAAAAATAAAAAAAAACGAACAAATTCAAAGGAAACTATTATTGGGTCCGAGGACTGACCTATTCAGTATTCCCCCGCTTCCCTAACTTGAACTTGGAAGTATGTCATTTTCTGGCTTTTCCTATTTCCATTTATATCTGCATTGCTGAACGGTGCAATTATAACAATAACTTATAAATATTATTAATAATATTTGGTGTTTATATTTGCAGGTCCCAGATGGACAGTACTTCGCAACCCAAAATGGATAGTTGCAATCTCAAATATAACCCTAATTAATATCTCTTGTGGATTGACTCGGCGTTCCAGTTGGACATGAGTAAACTGGACCGTTTTAGCTATCGGGACCGTCGAGCACGCACACAGTCAATGAAATGAGTCAGATGTACACAAGAAGTTTTAACGTGGAAAAACCCCTAAACTGGGTAAAAAACCACGTGACCGGATTTGTGCCGGTCAAAATCCACTATTCGCTTGCGGTTACAGGGCGTTTGACGAATCGAAAGCGACAGGCCGCTACTCGTTACAATTCTGTGGTGAGAGAGAGAATTCTATGACTTGCATCGGGCAACAGGCTGCGCTGAAGGAGTGTTGGTTGCAAGGCGGAGCCTGTGAGCGCGTGCTTGCGGCGGCTATCTTCTTTCTTGAGATGCGCGCTTTGGAACTTGGGCGTCTCTGCTGCTCGCCGGTGACTTGGTGGCGGCTCGATCACGGTCTGAGGGTGGCTCAAAGGTGGCTGGGAGACGATGATCCGGCAGAGCTCTGACATGAGCAAGAAGAAGACTGCGTGAGCAAAAAGGTGAGAAATGATGAGTTCTGGGGCTACTTTTATAACCTCCATGAGATGGTTACGGTGGTTATGCGGATTATCCGCACACTGTAACCACCTACATAAACATTAATTTCATTGTTTAGGGGATTATTTATTTTAATGATGACATGCCCCCCACTAACTTGGTGGTTAGCGGGTGGTTACCGGCGGCGGTAGTTATTGAAAGGGTGACCCCCCCCCCCCCCCATCATGATCCTCATATTGTGGCGGAGATCATGGGAAGTGGGTTGACTGGTCAAACTCATGATCTCCATAATAGGAGAAATCATGAGGGAAGAGTGGTTAAATTCACCCCCAAGGATTTAAATGGAGCTTCATCCCCATCGATTGCCCCCCCCCCCCCCCCCCAGATCCTTTGTTTTCGGAAGTTGGCACAAGAGAGAGGACAATAATTTTTTCCCATTCTTTTTGACCATGATGACGCCCAGTAAAAGGCCAGAAACATCAGAGAGCGGCTCCCGACGAGCCCAGATAATGATATGTTAAAAGATTTCTGAGGGAGAGAGGGAACAGTAAGAGGAAACGCCAGAGCACCCAAAAAGGGGGGCTCCCGGCGCCCCCGCAATCGGGCTGCGCGGTGGCGGACAACGCGCGAGCATGCGAGGAGGCGCATAGACCAGGCGCGGGCACGGTCAGGGACGCGCGCGCGACCTGGGGTCGTGCGGGTGCGCGCCCCTGCACGCGGGCACCTGGTTACGCGTGCTCGGGCGTGTGAGCTACTAGTGTGCGGGCGCGCGCCCCTGGGTGTGCGCGTGTGCCTGGATGCACATGAGAGTGTGCGCGTGTCAGGCCGCACACGCGTGCGTGGATGCGCGCGCGAGTGCTTGGATGCGCGCGCGAGTGACTGGATGCGCGCGCGAGTGCCTGTATACACGCGCGAGTGCCTGGATGCGCGCGTGCGTCAGGCCGCATGCGTGTGGGTATGCGTGCTCGGGGACGCCCCTTGGCTTGCTTCGAGGAGGCTTACCCTTTTAATGTTACCGTGCGAGGTGTGCTTTCATATTACATCTGACTTTTCCTTTCTGGTGACAGAGCTCGAAGCATACCGCGAGACCACTGCGTCTGCGCTCCTCTCTTACCGAGGACCAAATCATCATTTGGAGAAAGAAGTTCGGGCTACCTGCCGATTTTGAGGTGAAAATTCTGCATGCAGAGGAGAGAGTGCAAAATCCCCCCCCCAAGCTGGCTAAGTCCGGCTTCCGATTCCCGCCTTGCGACGAAGTGATCGAGATCTTGAAATTTTGCGGGGTGCCGATATCCCAGTTTACCTCGTTGGGAGTAGGCTTTGACCAAAGCAGAGGGGAGGTCAGGTTTTGCTTCAAAGCCTCAAAGGTGGCCTGACACTCGTCTGTCCAATGGAACCATGCGGTCTTGGCTCCTCTGAGAATCTTGAAGAAACGGAGATACTTGTCTCCGGTCCGTGCCAAGAACCGGGAGAGCTATGTAATTCTCTCATTCAAACATTAGTCATAAAGGCTTATGAGTTATAAACTCATATTGCTTGGGGAGCAATGATGCATTGCTAGATGCCGCTCATTGTTTGTGAGGTTTTTGGTTTGATACTTTCGAGATCAAGTGGGAGTCTGTTGGAGTTACCATTGTGATCTGGAAGTGATCAAGCATGTAATCTCACTGCCAACGCGATATGAGCCTGCAGAGTCGCACATAAGAGATGTGGAGAAGTTGGATGACTGACTGTGTTGGTAAAGGTTACCAATCACCGACCTGAATAGGGTTATGGGCAAAGTGTTGCCTTATAGGATCATCGGGTTGGGCAAATGTTGCCTTGAAGGGCTGGTTGGGATTGTCGTCCGAGGGTCGATGACATTAGTCGAGAATCGTCTTCTGATTCCCGCCGATCGGCGAGAATCGTCTCTCTGATTCTCGCCGATCGACGAGAATCGTCGAGAATCAATTGTTGATTCTCGACGATCGACTACTTCGACAATTGTCGTCGACCGCGGCTCGACGATCGTCGAGTATCGTTGTGTATCGTCGAGCGCGGCTCGACGATCGGCGAGAATCGTCGAGTATTGTACTCTGATTCTCGCCGATCCTGTATGATACTCGTCGACTGATTCTCGCCGAACCTGCTCAGTGATTCTCGCCGATTGTCGCCGATTCTCACCGATTGATACTCGCCGATTCTGAACCCTATTTTCGGGTGGTCTGCGGATAGCGATTTTCCTGGGTTTATTTATACCTTGGTATAAATAGGACTCTTAGGGTTTATCGGGAAATAAGGTTTTGGGCTCGCGATTTTCTCCGGTAGTAGATCGAAACCCGACGGAAGCCGTTCCGCCTTTCGCTCCGCCGATCCCAATCCTCGCCGTCGACGGAAGAGTTCCGCCGCCGCCGTGTTTGCTCCGTCGACCGCCTCTTCTCCAGCGACTATCGCTGGTGCTGCTCTTCCTGGCGCGGACCTAGCAGTCCGTGGAATAGCCGAGGTGCGGTCTTCTCCTTCCCGATCTTCCGTGCGACGGAAAGCTCGGCGTTCTCCCGCTCGTGTGGACTTCTGCAGAAACGTGGACACTATTCCACGTAGAACTCGCCACTAGCAAGCAGATAAAGTTTGGAGCATCTTCGTTGAGTTGTGACTCAACGCCACCGAGGTAATTTTGCCTAGTCTTGCTAACTTCTTGATTCAACTGTTCATGGCCCGATCCACATCTCTTTGGATTTTTCTTAATGTTTTTACTTTTCCGCTGCGTGCACAAGCGTTGTGCCAACCTTACAGAGAAACCCAACAGTATGGTCCCCGGGTGGGGGGGGGCGGTACCATCACCGACCTGTTCCGTCCATCCATACAAGAAGGGGAGCTGATCGAGGTGGACCAACACCCCTCGTGGATGGATCCTTTCACAACATTCCTATCTACAGGGGAGTTCCCGGAAGGGATGGACAAGAAGAAGTTCAAGCACAAGTCGGTATAATATCTTATGCGCGATGGGCAGTTGCATAGGAATACTCTCTCGGGGATGCTGCCACGTTGTGTGGCCGAGAGGGAGGTTCAGAGGAACTTGGAAGAGGTCCATTCAGGAGAGTGTGGAAGCCACTCGGGGAGCAAAAATTTAGAGGGAAGAATAGTCCAGTAAGGGTACTTTTGGCCAACCCTAAGCCAAGGTGTCGGGCTCGCGCCGCCCCTACTCCCCTGAGAGGAGGTCAGGGCGGGTGTCGGCCTCGCGCCGTACCCACCCCCTGAGAGGAGGCCGGGGCGGGTGTCGGGCTCGTGCCGCACCCGCCCCCACCCCCCTAAGAGGAGGCCGGGGCGGTTGCCGGGCTCGTGCCGCACCCCCTGGAAGATACACCAACCATTAGCAAGCTAGGCAAATTTTTCGTCCCCCTTCTAGTATATTATGCAGATTAACCATAAATTTGCCTCAAAGAGTGCAAAACCCACTAAAAAGCTTAAAACTGTGTAGCAGGCCTCGCGCTTACTGCGGGACCCCATTCCACGAATACGGGGTTGTACAGCGAGTACGAAAAGAAATAAAGACATGAACAGTTCAAAGAAGCAACATTGCAAACAACATTTCAGAAAGGCATATATTATTAATATCCTCATCGTAGATCGTGGCGTCTTATTGCGCTTAGAGACCAAACGATAAGGCATAAGCCTCCATGCTGATGGTTTCCTACTCCAACCAACTCGGCAGCATGGTGGAGATGGAGGCCCGATTTGCCTCCTTGTCCCACTGAAGGAGGGAAACGCTGAGCTCGTCCAAAGGAAGCTCGCTGAAGCCGAAGTTACGGTGCGCTCTCGGCACCGGCTTAACAGTGGGCTCCTCTCCACGCGACTCGGAGGTGCCGACCGCCTCTCCACGGGAGCCGCCAGTCGAGGTGCATGGGGGGGGGGGGCAAGATCTTCAGCTGGCTGGTCCGCCAGAGCCTTGCCTTTCTTCTGGGTTGCGGGTGGTCCGCCGTCCGTGGCCTTCGGCTTCTTGGGCGGCGGCGGAATAGGTCGTTCACGGGTGGCTCGCTTCTGGGTAACAGGGGCTGGGGTCTCGCAATGTGCGACGGCCGCCACCTCGGTACGGGCGAGCTCGCCAGAAGCGGCTCACGCACTCTCGTAAGGAGGGTGCAGGGGAATGTCTCGCTCGCCTGCATAGAGAGTTATAATAAAGAAAAATAATGTGCTAAGTAAAAAAGAAGTGCAAGTAGCTTACCTCCCCCGGCGGGACGGGGGCGAGGCTGTCCATGTTCCTGCGGAGGAACGCGACTTCAAAGTTCTTCCCTTGGAAGAACCCGCACAACTCGGCTTCATGGACCCCAGGCTAGTGGGCGGTAGCTCGCCTCGCTAAGCTGGACCGACGAGAAGGGGACATTGCCGAAGTCGCCCTTGGCAATGACGAATTTCTTTAGCCAGTCATGGCTCTTATTTACTATCTCCCGCACCTTGACGTGGTTGCTGGAGAAGTAGGCGGTTTCATCCTTGTTCTCCCGGAAGGAGAACAACTTGTTGAAGACCGCGAGGCTAAACTCGATCCGCTCTTCCTGCAGGAAGCAGGTGAACCAGACCACGACGGCGACTGAATTGGGGGTCATCTGGTCGGGGATGACCCCAAAGTATTCAGGATTAGGTGGACCTCGGGCCATAAGGGAAGTCGGAGGTCCGCATCAAAGTGAGCTATGGGGATGGGTAGCTCCCCTTCCGAGAGGTCATTGATTTTCTCCTCCACCCCGGGTCGCCTCGCCACAAAACCCGGGGGGATGAAGTCTCTGATCGCGTCAAGAAACTTGCTTTCGGTAATGGCGACATAAGAGAACGAGTGTTCAGAGAAGGTCCAGGCACAGTTGCTCCGCCCATCAGCGTCACCGCCACCGTCGCCCATCTCGCAGAAAAATTGCTGAACGGGATGCTATAGTTCTCGCAAAGAGTGGGTGGGCCGGGAGTCGCAGGAATTAGGAGCGAAAGTCTTAAATGCAGTAGGTAAGAAAGGGAGGAAGGAGCTTATTTATAGGAAGAGAAAAGGTGGGAAAACGTCCCGTTGGCGGAAAATGTGCGGATAGCAAAAACGTGCCCTGACGCTTCGACTTCTGGGCCCGCCGCAGGTTCGTACCAGCTCGCCACTACGCTACAAAAGTTATTCGGCAGCGAGTTGCGCGGACTTGCGCTCGCCCAAGAGGCGGGCGAGCCGTGACTCGCGCCCCCTGAAAGAGGCAGGCGAGTCACGCTGACTCGTGTTCGGTATATGACCGGCTCGCTCCCGTCAAGGCTAGGCGCGCGAGCCGGGAGAGCTGGTTCAACAGCCTCGCGCCCGCCTGAGGAAGGGGTAGGCTAGTAAGGGCATCTTGTTTGCACTCGCTTAAAGAAAGCTAAGCAGAGACAAGCCATGAAAATAATATACAACAAACATAAGCCTATCAGTGGGCGAGAGATCTCAAACAATTACAAATAAAAAGAGTTCGATGTCTTGAGAAAATAAAATTTTGTGGCCCTATCACGTGAGCTGGTCCAAGATACAGGTGCGACCCATGCTTGGCGGTCGATAGCGAGGAATGGGTGGCTGGTTCAGTACTGGATCCATTTCCACCCGCCCTGCCCCTGTGTCCCGGATCGGGGCGGCACACATGGGTAGAAGTACTCGCGAACCGCCGTCAATTCCTGCTGGGTCAGGCCATCCTGCTCCGTGGCATGCCTGAGCCGCTCCTCCGCTCACGTGATGTGCACCCATGGAGAAGTTGTTTCATCCCCATCAGCTGGGCAGCTCATTCCCTCTTGTACCGCAAACCGCTCCTCCTCCTCGGCCTTATCCTCGTCCACCCTGTTGCAAACCTCATTTAGAAGCAGGGATTATTTCTGAAATAACTGTGCCACCCGCCTCTTCATCACCTCCGCGTCCTACGGGTCACCCAGGTATTCTGAGATGTGATCAGTAGAAGGGGGAGGCGAATACCCCCCACTGATGTCGGAATCGGAGGCGGAGATCACATGGAATCCTACAGAAGTAGAAGAGATTAGAAAAGCAAGCGGTCATAAGCAAGCAAGTGTACAAACTCACCGGGGATCGGCACATCCCCCGCCCCGGCAAGCGGCCGGGAGGTACCCGGCCGACCCCGAAATAGCTCGCCTTCAAGAGCTACGAAAGATTTCCCTAGCCCAGGGGGGATTAGCGACAGAGAAATTACAGGATGGGCATGTCCCTGGGCCAAAGGGCTGGGGGCCCGCTCAGTTATCAGTGGGAGGGAATTCCTCAGCTCCCTTCCATTGCCTCCATCTTCGCGGGGCGTCTCCTGCAGAAAAAGAAATTAGGAGCAGAGTGTCGAATCAGACAGGAGGTCTGCATACCTCATAGGCGACCTCGACATCGGTCGCCGAATTGGACGCAAGGGCGTCGTTCACAGGAGACCGCCTGACTATTTTTCCTTTCTCTGGCCTAAAGAGAGGGCCGAACGATCCATGCGCTAGGCACGGGGTGGCATCAAGAACCTGCTCCCGTGTCCCCTCCCTCGCGGCCGCTAGGCGCGCTCGCATCTATTTGGACACAGGCATCGTTCAGCTACAGTTCGCAAGGAGGGTTAAAGAAAGATGAGATTTTTCCCGAATGCTCGGTGGTATATTTATAGCATACTGGTGGGACCCACCAAAACATTCCCTCTAACTCATCAAAGAACTCAACGAACATGTGAGGTTGGATTATTCTTTCCGAGCTTTGTCAAGCTCAAAAAGAGCGAGGATTGTGTACGACCCCGTGTTCGTCGAGTGGGCCCACCAGGCTAGGCGAGCGAGCCAGAACGACCGGCCCACATCAGTATAGTAGGCGGGCGAACCCAGATGGCCGGCTCGCCCGCACCAAGAAGGCGAGCGAGTCGTGTGAGCCAGACCCAGCACGCGCCTGCCTAGGCGACCTTATCGCCGGCTCGCCTCCGTATAGGACAGGCGAGCCATGGCAGCCCGGCTCGTGCTCGCATAGAGTAGAAGGCGAGCTGCGCGAGCTAGGAAGCATCTGCCCTGTAGAAGGGCGAGGCGACCCTCTGTTCCTCGACACTCGCCGAGTGGGATCCAAGGGTCTAGGATCCGGGTTCGAGTGAGCTTTAAGCTAAGCAGGTCAGACAAGTGGAATGAATAGACAGGAGGCCTTTAGAGTTGGTGTTGAGTGATGCTTTTCCACTCAACGCCCTAGTTCTTGGCCCTTGGCGTTGAGTGATGCTTCTCCACTCAACGTCATGGTTCTTGGCCCTTGGCATTGAGTGATCCTTCTCCACTCAACGCCGTAGTTCTTGACGTTGAGTGATTCTTCTCCACTCAACGTCACAGCCCCTGGAGTTGAGTGATGCTTCTCCACTCAACGTCACAGCCCCTGGAGTTGAGTGATGCTTCTCCACTCAACGCCATAGTGGTCCAGAGGTAAAATTACCTGGATACCCTTAGAGGTTTCCATTTAGCTCCTCAAAACAGCGGAGTTACGTTGTTGGCAGACCCCTTTTGGCTGCATATAGCCGTTCCAAACAACGAAAGTTGGCTATTTGCAGGCCGTTTTCAGAAATCTATAAATAGACCCAAGGGGGTACCTCAGAAGGCATGCTCACTTGTGCCCGAGTCTTCTTACGCTTTCTGAGGTATCCTTAGCTCGACATTTGGCTAGCGAGGGGAACCACTCTAAGATCTTCCGGGTGTGTGGTGGGATCTCCACGCCGAGCCCTTAGGTCTATTCCATATTCTTTTTCCTTAGTTGTTTGGCCCGCAGGAGAGAAGTAAGTGTGCGATCACCCCTTCCCCAAGGGTGAATTCCACAGAGACCAAGTTTTCTATTTCAACAGCTGGGAGACGATGATCCGACAGAGCTCTAGACTGAAGAAGAAGAAGACTAGGGGAGCAAAAATGTGAGAAATGAGGAGGCTTGAGGCTCCTTTTATAGCCTCCAGGAGGTGGTTACGGTGGTTACACGGTTATCCGCACACCGTAACCACCTACATAAACATTAATTTCATAGTTTATGGGATTATTTATTTTAATGATGACATCCCCCCCACTAACTTGGTGATTAGCGGGTGGTTACCGGCGGTGGCGGCCGGCGACGGTAGTTATTGAACGGGTGCCCCCCCCCCCCCCCCATGATCCTCCTATTGTGGAGGAGATCATGGGAAGTGGGTTGACCGGTCAAACCCATGATCTCCATAATAGGAGAAATCATGGGGGAAGAGTGGTTAAATGAACCCCACCCCCAATGCTTTAAATGTAGCTTCATCCCCATCAATATCAAATAACTAAGCCCATTTTTTCTTCTCCGGAGACTCCCCCCTTTTCAGTGTCCCCTTGCATGCGCCCCCCGCCGCCCTCAGTTCACCACCGGCTTCACTAGGCATCACCTTCTTCTGCCACCAGGATCCTTCTCCTTGCTGTGTTGGCTAGCAGAGACCGGAAAGGACTCTGAAAAGGAGACCTCCAGGCTGCTCGATTCTGAAATGGAGACCTCCACGCTGCTCCACTAAATCACTTATTTCTGCTAGCCTTTTTTCGGTAACTGAAACACATAATTTTTGTTAGTTTCTGCCTTCTCTTATCTCAATTGTGAGATTCCTTTGTGCTATGATTTTGGGTTTTTATTCAATTTTCCTCCTAGCAAATTAAGTTTTGATGTTAGGAGTTTTTTGACTTGTGGATTCATTGTAAATGTTGTTTTTTTATTGTTAATCTAGGCATTATTAGGGTTTTGAAGCATTATTAATGTAGGTTTCATAAATTAAGGTTTATCTTTTAATGTGGATTCTTATATGTTAGTTTTTTTTTCTTAATTTTGCTTATGTTTTCTCTAAATTGAAATAAGTGGTGAAAAACAAATTTTGTTGACATTTGTAACTTATCTACAGAAATAATAGTGAATGTTGGATCGCATTTTGTAACATATTTGAGTTTTCCTAGTAAAGAAAAATTGATAGAATGGACAAAAATGTTGGCAAAGGCTTGAAATTTATTGTCGTTATTTTAAGGGTCAACAAACTTTAAAAAATGGTGAAACATAGAGTAGCTCTTTGTTATGCTAGACATGGAATTGTATGAAAGAGTTAAAATCTCACAAAATCATTAAAATAATCAAAGAAAATTAAAATCTAAGAGATATGATTGCAAATTTGCCTCAAGAGGTCATAACAAAGAATTAAATGAATAGAAACTGTAGGTAATATATATATATGTGGGACTAATCATGATCATAATCATGTGATGGTTCACTAAGAAGCACAACCATATGCGAGAAGATTACACATGAACGAGTAGAAGATAGTTGAAGATATAAATGTGCAATGTAGGTGTTAAACCTCATAAAATACTCACGACAGTAAAAATAAGAAATTCATCAAATACTATAAGTATAAGGACTATTTACAATGAAAAAGCAAAGATCTTTATAGCTGAATTGACTGAAGGCACTTCAATTCAATTTTTGTACAAGTGTATTAACGAATATGAATATACAATTTAATTTAAATGTAGTGGATGAAAGTTCTAATCAACTAAATATTTTGTATTTTACTCACCCAAGTTCAGTTACATTAATCAATATGTTCTCAAACACTTTTTTGACAGACTGCACATATAAGACAACCCGTTTTCAACTACCATTGATTTGCATTGTTGGTATTTCCTCTACGAATCAGACATTTTTTCTCTAGTTTTGCATTCCTATCAAATGAAACAGAGGCAAGCTATAGATGAACATTGAAGTGCTTTAAGAGTTTATTTTATGAAAATGTTTTTCTAAATTGTTTTATTATTAATCAGGAATTAGCATTAATGAACACAATTATGATTGTTTTTCCTCAAACAAAAAAATATTATGTCATGTGCATGTAAGTAGAAATATTTTAACTCATTGCACGAAATATTTCACCACAGTAAAAAATTGTGACATTTTTTCGGGGATTATACTAACATATAGTTGAAGCAAAAACTAAAAATGAGTATATCATGCACTTCAATGAAATGATAAGGGATTATGCATTAAAATCTTCTAATGTGATCTCCTATGTCACCACAACATGGTTAGGCCATATAAAGAATATTTTATTAAAACATGAATTGATAAATATTTGCATTTCTGTAATACTTCAACAAACTATGTAAAGGGTGAGTATAGTCAGTCGAAAAAATTTCAAGAAATTTCTATTGGTAATCATACAACTATATTGAAGGTATTTAATATGTTATTTTACTACATATAAAAATTAAGAAAATATTTGGGCATCAAACTTCATGTTAGCACTGGTCATAAAAATATGTTTGTTATATTTTGAGTTGGTTAGAAATATTTCTATTTATACTTTAGAGATTGAAGGTATTTAATATATTACTTACTTTACTACATAAAAATTAAGAAAATATTTGGGCATCAAACTTCATGTTAGCACTGGTAATAAAAATATGTTTGTTATATTTCGAGTTGGTTAGAAATATTTCTATTTATACTTTAGAGATTGTTGAGAAAGAAAAACTTTCTATCAAAATATCTTATGTGAAAGTTGAAAATTATAAGCATAAAATAAGATTTACTCTTAGATTATCTTGTACACATGTGTTATTCCTGAATATCAATGTGTGTATTGTATTTCCAATATGGATGATACACATACGTACATTGGAGACAAATAATCTTAAATGAAACTCAACATATTCCCACAGTTAGTAGATACAACAAAAAATGATCTTAATAATGATTTTGAAGGACTCTTAGAAAGATATAACAAGTCTAATTATCTTTAAATATAAAATAGTGAATCCAACATTAAGTCAGTCTCAAGAACCTAAAATGTCAAGGAAGTTGAGGGGATGATCAAAATGGAGTTTGAAAAAAATGATAGATGATTACAAATCAACAAAAAGAGAGTCATCTCATTTTGAACAAGTTTTGATGTTAGACCACCTACATACAAAAAAATATTTGAAGATAAATATTAAGAAATTTGCACAGAGGATATTGGAAATAAGAAATAATTTGCTTGAATATGTGTTGATCACAAATACCGGCAAACATCTCAACACATATTATATGCGTCATTGACGTGATGGGTGATCGATGAACTACGGCTATAGAGTTATTAGCATTACTATGAAGATGAGTGATACTTGGTTGCAAGCCAACATGATTTATCTAAGGAATTAAAACAGAACAAATATTTATACAACAAAGTATTTGGAATCACAAAGAGAATGAAGTTATTGAGCTCACTAGATTATCATATATATTGTTCCTGCCCGGTTGATTAGTGGATTTCATGAATGTAATATATGGTCTGGTAGTTGCATCGTTTTATACGTGGCAATTTATTCATTTCTTAAGTCAGTAGTCATTCGCTTTTCTTCTATTGCATTCTGCACCTCTAACATTTAGACGGATAATCAACATTATATTTGTAGATGACAATCACTTCATTCTATTGAAAATGCGGGAAGATTGTCCGTTACCAAGGTATTTCGAGTTTGGTCGAGATACCATGATCGACGAAATGACTGAGCAGTGAAACATTCTCTACATATATAACAAATATTCATGATTGATGAAAGATACGTAAATTTGATACAACTAAAAAATTGTTATATGTATATGCATATGAAATTTTGTTTTTTGTTATACATTTTTTATAGGTTGCAGTTATACCCACACTCCATAGCTATTTTTGGATTCTACGAGCATTAGAAATCAATGTCATCACAACTCTTTTTTGTAAAATTTTCATTAGTTTGTATATCTAATCCAACTATAATGATGATTGAACATAAATCGTTTTCACCAACTGATTTTAAACTTTGTTAATTATTTCAAACATGTTGGTGATCATCTTTGGACGAGTAGTCATCGTTATGTATTAGTAGTTACTACTTACTAATATTTTGTAAGTTGCTTAAACCTTTATTTTTGAATTCTCTGAATTTCAGCTTTATATCTCAATTCTAGAAATTTTCTACTCTAATGTCGACAAACTTTCCCAGTACACAAGAAAAGACAAATATATTTTTGTATTTAATTGTGGGTTGCAAATATTATGCAACTCATCATTCAAACAAACCACTAAATTAAAACAGGGGGTGGCAATGGGAATAGAGGAGTAAGGGGCGGTAAAGCGCCGGTTGGTGCTGTATTTTTACCGTAAAGTGCGGACATTTAAGGATTTGTGTGGATGCCCACACATATCTCAAAGTATTTTGAGATGTATCTGCACAGATCATTGGATGCATGCATTTTTTTGTAATGTGCTCCAATTTTTTAAAATCGGGGCACGGATATAATAATTGGGCTTAGCTTGCAAAACGCAATGCGATCCGATTTTTTAAAATTATTTAATTATTTTATATAATAATAAATATATATTATATATATATATATAAATAAAATCAACTTTCTTCCTGGCGAATGAACTGTCCAGCAGGTGAGCCACATGGATGTCAGTCGCCTCCTGGGTTCCACCTGCACCCCACCGTGCCGCCAATTTCATTATTTACTTTATTTATTGCCATTTTTTATTCTCCCTAAATTTCCAAAGTAGATGCGTTTTTATTTAAATTTATATATATTATTATATTATATAGTAATATCATTCGCCTTTTCGCTATTGTTTTTTTAAATTTATTTTTGGAAGTCTGTTTATGATTGACCATCATCAATGAGAAGGAGGATAATCTTGTAATTTTATGAAATCTACAATATATCTTAAAAGTGTATGTAGTGGCCCCGCCTACTCCCATCTTTTTATTGGAAGATCCGCTCGACGGACCAAAAATATTTCCTGATGGACATTGAATTGTGCAAGGGAAGCAAGGTTGACCTGTCCATGACAATATGTCAATATGTTAAATTACGATGACTTTAACAAATATAAGAAAATGTTTTGTAATTATTTAAATGATATAATAATCAAATAATGATACTGATAATTAAAAATAATCAAAATTATATTAAATAATTGCATAAATAATTAATCTATTTCAATACTACAGCAATTTGCAATTCTTTTCTACTTATTGGGCGGACAATCTATTATTATTTTGTGAAGACGTGATTTTTTATTTTTCTCAAGTTTAAAGGTCTGATGAAAGATGAGTCTGTAAATAAATAAATAAAATTGAATTAAATGATGCCGTTAATATAGTAAAAGAAATTATTTCATCTTACATTTTAATTAAATGATGGTCGAACATAAAGTTTTTTTTTTTTTTTTTTACAATTGATTAACTTCAATTTAAGCTGTTGAGCTTGAGCATGTAAATATTGTTGCCCCCACATATTTCGTGCGATAGTATTCCGATCACGCGATAGTATGCCAACTCCAAGGGATAAGTTAGAAATTGAAGATCATTATTGATAGATAGGGTTCTCTAATTGTGTTCAAAAAGTTTGGGCCCGGACCGAAAAAAATATAGCTAGGCCCGGCCGAGGAAAAGCCCGGTTGGGCCAAGGCCGGTTTGGGGAACTTACAAGGTTCCCATATCGCTTCATAGCTCGGGCCAAGCCGGGCCTAGATAAGCTTGGGCTATCTGGGCCGGGCTGGGCCAAGATAGGCCGGGCGCAAGACCTAACCTATGCCTAAGACCCAGGCGGAACAACCAAGGCTAAATAGACAGGACTTAATTAATCCCACCTAAATAGGCGGGATTTCGCCTAAATTAGAATAGGATTTAAGAAATCCCGCTTATAGGTGGGAATAATTAGTCGGGACGGTCTGGGCCTGACCCGGCCACGGGGGCACTGACGGACCCCCTTTTTGAGGGTGTGACCAAGCACGGCTAATGCGAAGCCCGGGCCTGAGTCCAGTTTTCAAAAGCTCGGGCCCGTCAGGCGTGGGCCGGAAGGGTTCTTTGGACATGAAAAATTCACTCAAAATGATGATTTTTTTGTGGGGACCTCGATCGACTCGCTGATACAATCCAAGCGGGCTTGCTCTCACAGAATTTCGAGCTCATTTGGTCTCCTAAACGGACGTCGATACACAAGTACGCCCACGCACGTAAGTCATGCCACCCCCAGCTATACGCACAAGCGCCGATGTGATTCCCGAGGTGCGCCGCGGCAATTCCCGAGGCGCGCGCCGTGGCGCCTCCCAACATGCGTGCCACGGCGCCTCGCAATGCACTTAATTTGTATATTTTTTTATTTAATTTAAAAATGTTTGTCATTATTCTCTCAATTTCTATTGAGTTCTATTTTCTACATGACAAATTTTCACTGCAACTATGAACAAAAAATGTATCATCATGCCAGGGAATGAAACCCTTGCGCATGACTGCTTGTGTAAATGTGTGTGTATGTATATATAGTAAGAATGAAAGAAACTTGTTTTCATATTTTTGAAGTTTGCATTTTGCCTCTCACTCTCTCTCTCCTTCTACCAGTTCATTAAGGGTGTTTATATTGGCAGTCTTATATGGATATTGGTAGCCCAAAGATAATGGCAGCCCTTATATGGATATTGGCAGCCCAAAGATAATGGCAGCCTAAAATATGACTATTGGCAGTCTGAAGGATACTGACAGCCTAAAATATGGCTATTGGCAGTCCGATGGATACTGACAGCTCAAAAATTAAATTTTTAAATAGACATTTTTAGAAAAAAATGTTCAACATGAAAGTTGTAGATCTCGACGAGATCTACAACTTTCATGTTGAATACGTTTTCTAAAAATGTAATATAGTAGGCCTATTTTCAAAAGGCGCGGAACCCGGGCGAAACTATGCTGGATTCCGCGTCTTTTGAAAATAGGTCTACTATATTACATTTTTAGAAAAAGTGTTCAACATAAAAGTTGTAGATCTCGTGGAGATCTACAACTTTCATGTTGAACACTTTTTGTAGAAATATCATATAGTATACCTATTTTTAAAAAATGTGTGTTCTGCATTTTGGGTTGCTATTAGCGGTCATACTATGTGTGTTTTTTATTATTTTGCTGGGCTGCTAATATCCAATGCTGGGCTACTGTGAGCATTTTAGTCGTTGGAAAGTGTGGGAGGAGAAATCTATTTCTGCTAGTTTGTAACATGTTGGGAATGACTATGTATGGACCAATCAGAAATCGTAGATTCAATCAGGCCCAATTGAGGAACCAAAAGCTTCCAATATGGGCTTGTATGAGGCTTTGCAGGCCAAACCACATCAGCACCAAAGGGGCTTTTATAGGAGCCCAGATAAAGAATAACATAGGAACGTCGAGTCAACTTTTGACTCAATTAGGCTCTCTTTAAGTGGGTTTCTACTTTAAGAGGACAGACGCATTTTATTTATATATTATATACTAAAATCTCTCATATTTGAACCGATCGTAGCCGTCTAATTATTGAACCATTACTATTGTATATACTTCTAAGTTTTAACTAGTATAAAAAATGGAATTATAATTTCAGAGCTCTTACGAAGAGTGTAACATATCTCTCACTTGGGCTTCATTTGGCGCTGCTGTTTAGGAAAAAAATTTTGGGAACGCTACTCGCTCATGGAGAAGGGAGTGCGGGTAGCGATTTCACCGTATGATTGAGCTTCAAAATTTGTGCTTTTTTCCTTTATTTTTTTTATTACGGCGAGATCACCGACGTTGGATATGTGAGATTAACGGCATCAAGCACCAGCCGTTCCATTCCACTCCCGACCCCCATCCAAACCAACCGGCCGTTCCATTCTACGGAGCTTTTCTCGGCCCCAATCCAGCGCTAATTTCCAGCACCATCGCTCTCCAACTCACCTGCTTTCCCGCGATTCTCCTCCGATCACAACCGTCGTCCCGAGTCATCCTCCACCGTAAGTTCTTCAATCCCGTGTGCCTCTGAATATTGATACGTTTGTGATATAGGATTTCATGCCAGCCAACGCAACTCCGAGATCCCCTCTGCCTCCAACAGCAGCAAACCTCACTTCCTCGCCTCTATCCACAGAATTACAGAAATACCACACACAGGTAAAACCGGGGATGCTACTCGACCGGCAATATCCGGTTAGATCGGGCCCGCATTCACTAATTTCCGGCCGCGTAGCAAGCCTGAACACCACGATCTGATTTTTCCTCTCTCTCTCTCTCTCTCTCTCTCTCTCTCTCTCTCTCTCTCTAAGCGCCAAAAGCGCCAAAGATTTGAAGAAAAAGTGTACCATAATTTCTGTCCGTGACACGTACTTTCAATTTCGAAAATAGCAAGTCGGGCAGGAAAGAATGCCCATATACAATGTGGGACCCACATGCCTTCGCATTGGAAGACCAAACCCTACTACTCAGCTAGCTACTCGCAGAAGAAGAGGGAGACACAAAAAAAGATGCTAGCTAGATGCCATCCGATCGTAGGAGCAGAGCTGTGCGGGTTGGATAGCTGACAACCGTCCGATCTCGGAAATACATACGGCTTTTTTCTTAAATATATTTTTGGCCGGTGGTCGGATGGCGGCTGATTTCTCACTCGCCGCACGGGAGCTTTACGCTAAATTTTCTCCTCACCAGCGCAGGCGGAGCCGAAGATCTTAACGCCGCCGCCGCCGCCGCCGGAGAGACAAATGGCCACTTCAATCGATTCGTTGCCGAATGGGGATTTGGCAAAAAACCAGAGCCAGATGGAGGGAGTTTAATTAAAAACATAGCTGCAGAGCGGAGTAATTCCATCCAGATAATCATAGATATATAATGGACAAGTCAAATTACACGAGAATCAATGAGACTAGAAAGATACAGAGGAATACAGGGAAAGCATTATTTCCTTTCAGCCTTTGATTCAAGGATTAAAGACCCGGCCGCTGCAGCGGCACTTCCAGCCAAGAGGCTTATAGTTGGAGTTATGCTGGCTGTACACCGCCTGATCAGCCGGCCGGAGCTCGCCGGGCTCTACCTGAGCCAAATCCCAGCTCAGTTCCGGCAAGGTCGGGACTTCAACCGCCGTGCACGGTTTGCAGGTATTACACCGGTTGTGGCAGCTCGGCGGCATCGACCCCAGCCGAATCTTTTCCTCCTCCACCGCCGCCTTAGATCAGTAAGTTAAACTTTGTTAGAAGTGCATGGGAGATGCAGGCTAATTAGTAAACTGAAGGAAGCAAAGAGCGTGCGAGTAAATACGGAGTAAGAAATAAAGAGTGCCCGAGGAGGAGGAGAACTCTGCGGGGGCGGCGGCCATTGGTGGGCGCAGGAAACAGAGGAGGGGTGAAGGAGGAGATGAAGAAGTGCTATGATAAGTAGAACGCCATGGCTCTTAACAAGTGAGCTCATTTCTCCATTAGGAGAGAGCGGTGAGAAGCCGTGCTTTGGCCTTGGGGGTTTGATTCCTTCGTCAAGAAGATGACCGCATAGATAAGGTTGGCCCCTCAGCGGCGTTATTAGCTAGAAAACCAACAGAATAAAAACAAAGACAGCCATGGAAGGAGGAGAAGGAAGCATCCACATCAACTAGTAGGAATTTATGACTAGTAGGAATCTCCTCTTTGACCGGGCGAATTTAAGCTTCATTTGTTATGGTGGCGTTTGCTCCCGGTGGGTTGAAATGGAGAGTTGGAACCGGAGGGGGAGGCGGGGTTGGAAAAGCGGCGTTTGAGGTGCTTTTTCTTCTTGCAGCTGGCGCAAACGAAGCAAACGCCGCCGGCGTCCCGTTTGTTTACCCGTCGTCCGGTGGCATTTGCTCCAAACGCCCGGCGAAAACGTCGAAACAAATGAACCCTTACTCTCGGAGCTGTTCGGTTTTAAATTTTTTATTTCTTACTGCATTCACTATTTCACTGATTTGTAAATGCGATGTTTTTTTGAATACTCCGCCCACTTATGAAGCTCAATTCTCGTTGGAAGGAATTGAGAGATATATAATTCCAATTAGGTCCTTCAATTACAATTAAAAAAATTTAAGTTGGAAGTGGAATTGACAATTGATCCAATTTCTTCGCATGGTTATTTCACAAATGTCAACTTAAAAAAAAAATAAGAATCAGAAAATTTGAGTAGGTCCGGATGCAATTAAAATTTGCACGTGGTGCGTGTGTGTGGTGAGTGTGCGCGCGCTTTTGATCAAAATATATATGAGCTGATATTAGGCTCGTCTCAACTCAGGCGGCAGATAAGGCCCGAAGGAGAGGATAGACTAAGAAAATGAAGCATGTATACCTCCTGCTGAAAATTACCGTGAAGAAAGACATTCTTCACGTCAAGCTGAGAGTCTGAGGCAGAGACCAATGGAGAATAGTTGCAACTGCAATAAGAGTCCGAACCGTAGTCATGTGAACGACAAAAACAAAGATCTCGTCATAATCTCTCATATGCTACTGCTGAAAAGCACGAGCAACTAGTCGAGCTTTGTACCTCTCTACAGATTTATCGGAGCGAGTCTTTATCTTGAAGACCCACTTGCAAGTGATCAGAACAACCCAGATGGAAGAGGAACAAGGTCTCATGTATGAGTATGCACAAGTGCCTCTAACTCAGAAGACATAACCTGCCACTCAGATATCTGGGCAGTCTCACGGTAGGTAGTCGACTCTGGAGTGCTACAAGCAGTAATAGAAAGGGCAAGCAGGTCCAACGGAAGTGTAACAAGACTAAGGCGGTCGGGAGGACGTCGCTCACGAGGTGGGTTGCGACGCACAGGAGGATCGTCCACAGGACACTCGCTGGAGGAGGCAGACACTGAGTCTGGGGCACCAGAGGCAAGGGGACATGAGCAGGAGCAGGACGATGAGTATAATGATATGGAAGGAGGACGATGAGCGCGTTAGAGAGAGAGGTGGAAGGTGGAGAGGTAGGATATGGTGTAGGCAGTGGCAAGAAGAGATGAGGTGGACATGTTGGTGGAGAGGAAGAGACATGAAGCGGTGGGGTGGGAAGAGTGAGGAACTGCACATCAGAGGGAGTCATCGATGAGTGTGAGGTCAAGGAGACGGATGACATAAAGAAAGGGTGAGACTCGTCAAAGGTGACATCACGGCAGATACTAAGTCGACGAGCAACAGGATCATAACATCAATATTCCTTGTGCTCAGTACTATATCCGAGAAAGACACAAGATACAGATTGAGCAGAGAGCTTGGTACGCTCGCGTGAAGGAAAAACATAACACCGACAGTAAAAAACACGCAGATGAGTATAACGTGAGGGTCATGAATACATGCACTCACCAGGACACTGCCCTGGAGAAAACTGGAGGGCTGCAGGTTAATGAGAAAGACCGCAGTGGAGACAGCCTTAGCTCAAAAATGAGGAAGAACATGAGAGCAGATGAGGAGAGTGCGGGTTGTCTCAATGATGTGGCGATGCTTTCTTTCAGCAGTGTCATTCTGAGCGTGGGTACCGGGACAAACAAGCTGAGGAAGAGTACCGTGGGTAGCTAGTAAGTAGCGAAAGGCATGAGAAAGGTACTCCGCCCCCCAAGAGTTGGAACGAAAAATACGTATGGAATCAGAGAACTGGGTGCGCACTATAGTGGAAAATGCAACGAAGATCTGAAAAACTCAGAACGAGAGTGCATAAAATAAATCCAACAATAGCGAGAATAATCATCAACAAATATAACATAGTACCGATATGCGCCCTTTGATACAAAAGGTGCGAGACTCCATCTATCTGAATGAACTAAATCAAATGGACGACGAGATCTGGACTCACTAGACTGATAAGGGAGTTGTAGTTGTTTTCCAAGCTTACAACCCGTATAAGAGTGAGACTTATCAACAAAAACAAGACCAAGGAGACCAGTATTGATGAGGGATGAAAAACGCGAGTCACTGGGATGACCAAGCCGGTGATGTCACTGAGAGAAGTCCACTGAAGAAAGACACAAAGAAGAGGCTGCTGATGACGATGGAATTGATGAAAAATGAAGACGATCAAGGATGTAGACCCCACTACTACGACGGTCAACTCCAAGGAGTGTCTCTGTCAGACGATCATGCACACAACAAGCAAACTCATCAAAAACAACAATACAATCGTAAGACATGAGTTGACTGGACGGATATGAGGTTCGTAAATAACTTGGGTATGCATGTCACATCAGGAATATGAAAATGAGTGATATGAATAAGCTCACGGCCAGTGCAAGGGAGAATAGTGTCATCTGCAACCATAACACTGAGGGCAGACGAGACGGGCTGACATAATAAGAGATGAGTGACATCATGTGTCATTTGAAAAGAGGCTCTAGAGTCAAGCAACCAGTCGGAGGAGGAGATACATGTAGGGGCGGAGACAAGCCGACTGAGAGGTAGAGGCACCAGAAGCATCCGGTGAGAGCACGGAGGCAGAGGGGCGATGCAGCGAACCGTAAGATAGTTGCTGGGCAATCTGCTGGACAAACTCAGAAACGGAGAGTGACTGTCATAGCCGAGAAATGAGCAAAGGAGCACCAAGAGCACGCTGTTGACCAGACTGCTGAGCCCTTTGAAGATTGCGGCACTCAGATTTGACGCAGCTAATACACCGATAGTAATGACAATGGACAGGCTGGCGATGAGCACTAGACTAAACAGTAGAGGGCACTGGAGGACTAGGAACATCCCGCACTGGTGCACTATAACCAGGCGAAGGCAGCAGAGAAGTGCTCACATGGGAGGACTGCGGTGGAAGCTTGGGAGCAGCAAGGACAGCATGAGGCAGCACACTAGAAGACGCAACAATGTCCAAGGAGTGGAGACGAGTCTCTTCAGCGATTACCAAAGCCAGCGTATCACTGAGAGAAGGTGGAGGATCCCGGTGCAAAAGCTGGGCATGAACAGGCTCGAATTTGAGGCGTAAGCGCATGAGAAAAGGATACATGCGCTGAAAGTCGTGATCCATGTAGCAACACATTGAGAGCAAGTAATGCATAGGGAAATGAGCCATCTCATCGCACTAACGCCAGAGGTCCAGGAGCTCAACAAAGAATGTCTGGACAGAACGATCACGCTGGTGGCAGACGCCAAGGGTATGGAATAGAGAGTAGCGCAGAGTCTGACTTGAAGGAAGGTAGAGACGACGCAGGTGATCCCACATCTCCTTGGTCGTAGGTAGTTGGTAGATGGTCATGCAAATGGGGAGCTCGCAGGACTGACAGATGATGACTATTGCACGAGAGTCGTCTGAGCGCCACTTCGCCATGTCGAAGACTTGGAAGGAAGCGACAGTGCTAACAGTGAAAGAATCATCAACAGAAGGGGTTGCTGATGGAGGCGGAGCAGGCTCAGAGCCGTCAATGTGGACCCATAGATCTATAGACCACGGAAGATCATGCCGACAGTGGCATACCAGGCTTTGTAGTTTCGTCCATCGAGGATAACGTCCGCCTTTTGGAGAAAGGAGCAGGCCATCGGGACTGTGGGGTTGCAGAGTTAGCCGTAGAAGATCAAGAAGGTAAGCCAAAACCGCTGGAGTAGCAAACCAGCAGATCAGAGGGAGAAGTGAGGATATCGGCACTGGATCATCCGGGCGACGCCGCTGGAACAGATCATACGGAGAACCGGGGCACGTCACTGGAGCAAAGATCGTGCGCTGTGAGCGAGATCGCGCAGTGGAGCAGAGACGGCGCTGGAGTGACGGGCGACGATTGTTAATCGCAATCATCATTTTGAGGATTGTCTAGCTCTATTTTGAGGATTAGCTATCAGCAAGCACGGATGATTTCATTTCTGGAAGAGGGGACTGCTCCATTTTGGGGTGAGAAGGGTGAGTTTAGAGAGGGATTGGTTCTGGGGACTTCTCGATGGGGGAGGAAAGTTGGGTTTGGGAAACTGGATCCCACGTTTCCTTCGATTTATGGTCGAGTTTGCTCTGATAAAGGCACTATTTTGGAGGCTCCTTCAATTTGGTTTATGCTCTCTACGCCATCTTCCTTCATCTCCTATGGTTCTGGTAACAAGAAACCTATAAAAAACCGAGAAAAGGTAGGGAGTTGATCGGATAAAATGAGATGGGATTAGTATCCATACATCCTTTTTTTTATAAAATTAATCCCCTCCTATTCTTATCATTCCTTTAATCCTGTTCAAATGTGTGCTTATGGTGGCCTTTTGTGAAGGAGTCGTCCTTACCGTGCCATCTGCCTTCATCTTCTCTCATTTTTGAAACTTCGGCATCGGAGAGGAGGCGGACAATTTGAAGCTCAAGCACCTCTATTCTGCCAGGAAGGTTGGGACCGGGCCAGGGTAGCCACAAGCGCCTACATGGAGGATTTTGCCGGAGAACTTGGACGCCGGATAGGAGGCGGAACGCGGGGAGTTTGCCCGACCGATTGGCGGAAATCGCTAAACAGGAAGTAGGTGGAATAGGAGGCTCTAACCTGGGGCAGTGCAAATAGAAGCAAAAAAAATCTTAAAATTAACTTGAATTGCAGTGTGAATAGCCAATATCACAGTGCAGTTAACAGCGCCCAAATATAAATTGTTATGCAATCGGACCGAGTACCGCGGTAGCGCGACGGAATTAAATCGAGCAAAACAATCGCGCAAATGAAGATAACAGAGCGAGATTCCAAGCACACAGACGACACACAAATTATGTGGTTCGGAGAGAAGCTCCTACATCCACGGGGAGAGCGCGTCGGAGAAGATCCCATAGGTATGGATACAGATTACAGCAGAGACCGAAAGGTCGAGCAATGAAGAAAAAACAGAAAAAGTGAAACCGAACTATCGCCGAGCGATAGTGATGTCGCCGGGCGACAGGGATACTGTTCTCCTTCTTCTCGGAATCGCCGCCTGGTCTGCGCGCCTAATCCATCGGCCGTCTGATGTCGCCGCACCGCCGGATCACCACCTGCTTGGAACCACTGCGGGAGACCGGCGGAAGTCGATCCGATGGATTCGAATGTCGCTCCGTTACTCCGCCTGGAGTCGTCCGCCTGGAGTCGCTCCCTTGCGCGCCTGCTGCCGTCGCCGCCTGATGCCGCCGGATGGAACGGTGGGTGGCGAAGACTCATCTCTCCGGCGTAGGTTTGGATGATTAAAGATCGCAACCCTCCCTCCATTTATAGCTTTAGAGAGGGCCGGCCTTGCCATGTTTGGCGAACAAAGGGGAAAGACAGCCTGGAGAATAATCTCCCTTAAATGACTTCCTAAATAGCTTAGCTTGATTAGGAAAAGATTCCACGGATCGGTGACATGGCGTGCGGGTGCATGAGGTGTCATAATCAACAATAAATGTCATACTAATTTCATATGGCCACGCAGACAAATCAGTCTAACACTATTAGAATAATAAAATGCATTTGAAAATAGTCTACCATTCAAGGAATTGAAATTAGTAAAACATCAGCGCATAACATCACCACTAATTATTCGCATGCATTCACAAAAACTATAAGTTGGAAAATTCCAGCTCTAAAAATTAGCCTTGAAAGTATTATAATCATAAGAAGTTAATTTGCTATGCTATGTTAACAAATCAAAACAATTCATTCTCACCGAGTAAAAGAGCCCAAGTAAATTGCATTAGGAGCCAGTAGCCACCATGTATCATCTTTTTCCATGGATTTGGGGCTGAGCAAGAGTAATAAACAAACCACAACATAAATATTTCAGCAATTGAGCTCCCAAAAAACATCAGGGCGCCGCGTATATCTCATCAGCGACTGAAGGAGCAGCTGCAGAGTGTGGAGGTTGGCAAGACGGTGATTCCCGGCTTATCCTCCTCCTCCATGGTTGGTTTTAATTTGTCACAGTCCTTCAATGTTTGGTCCAAACTTTGACAAAACAGACATCGCTTTCCGGCAGGCTTTGGCTTTGGAGAAACCAAACTAACCGGTGAAGGTGATGAGACGATGAGATGACAATCATGACTATATTGAGTAAAAGCTCCCCACCACCGGCATGGTTGGTAGTCACCCATAGTGAATTAGAGGTGGATTCAAGATAATAAATAATGATAATATGACTCATTTTCACATAACAAGAAATTAAAACTAGTGCAATCCTGTAATTGAAGTTCTAAACAACAACAAGAAGACTAAGAAAATTAGAAAAAAAATGCTTAGATGAGTGATGCAACCAGAGTCACATCGTATTTACTTTCATTTTCCGCATTTTTATTAGTGTTGCGCACGTCTTCGCACATTTTGTGTTAGTTTTGGTGTATTTTTGCCTTTTATTGTTATTTTGTGACACATGTTATTAGTGCTCATGTATTTTATTTCGCGCCTGCCACTGCGCATATTGTTCGGCTTACTGGCATGACTGGTAAATAAGACCCTGAATGAAATAGGTCCGCCAAATTAGATTAGATGATAAATAAGGGAAACATTGAAATTATAATGATTTTTAAATTTAATTCTAATTTCATAAATTATAATAAATATAAATATTTTAAATCCTGAAATTAGAATTAGCTTCCTTTTTTCCTGACTAAAAGAGAGTATTAATTGAAGGAAATATCAAAACACGCTCTGCTCAACTCCCCTCTATTATAATTATGTGTTGCAGTTTCATTGAAATCCTATTGAAATTCTCATTTAAACAAACAATTATTATTCAGCCACAATGAACGTTCTGAAATTACAACGTTCTGGCTCCACCATTTCCATTAAAAGGCCAACTCCATCTTCTGGGAGATGGACCTTCTTCTGTACTTGGTAATGTCCAGCTAGCCAAACCGAAACGTCCTCTTCCAGAATGATGTCCCGCCCCAGCCACCTGAATTATCCTTCCCCCGCTAGACGCCGCCTCCGGCATACCACTCAAGGACCGGCGACTCCTCTTTGCTTTTCCTCAAACGAACAAATCGCACCGGACGGCATTCCCGGCGGACCATTGTCATATGACGGGGGATCTCAGATGGTTGGCAAACATCTGCAATATAGCCACATGTCCAATCGATCTTCTCAATGACAGTGCGGCAAATGTCATCAAAATAGGGGATGTGGTGTGCGGGAAGCTCAAGTTACTGCATGTGTAATATGTCCCCACGTTGAAATGCAACTTACGCAATGTTTGACTCAGCTGCAGTGAATGGAGAAGCAGCTGATTTGCAGAGTGATGAAAAATTCCATCTGATTTCCTCTGGAACCAAATTGGAGCTGCAGGGACCATTGTCACCCTCTTTCCGACTGGAGTCAAATTTTTCACCCCCAGCCTGTTGGAACACGTGAATGGGCTCCCGCACACACCACAACTCCTTATGCAAACCCACTTCAAAAGTAGCCGGCGAGACCAACTTTGCGAGACCGCCAAGTCGCGCGGTTACTAACCCAGCGAGACGTCTCTCTGGCCGGCGAGACCGACTGCACTTGGCGAGAGCATCACCTGCGAGACTACTCCTCACTCGTGGGTAGATCACCCAACTCGCGCGGCGAGATCAAACTACTCGCGCGACCACCACGCCTACGATCTTCTACTAGCTTGGCGAGTTCTCCAGCGAGCTGCTTCCCTCTCGCGAGCTGCAACCAGGCGAGCGGGCACGGCGAGATCAACCCGGCGAGATCTTCCTTGCGAGTACACTACTCGCCCGACAACCTACTCTTGCCGCGCGGCTAGAAAAACACACACACTTCTGCTAGCGCTGCAGTGCTCCTATCACAAAATGAAAACACGGAAATGGGAAGGAAATTTCACTATCTCATCAATCTTTAAAAGAACTACATACATGCCTATTTATAGGCTAACCAGAAAATAATAAACGGACACATGACACCGCATTAAATGTCACTCTTAACCACTATCTTCTTGTATTAAATGTAAAACAACATATAATTAAAAACTCAAATAACTCATAAAACTTGTTGACCAGGTCAACAAAGTCAAAGTCCAACACACTCCCCCTCAAACTTGGCAACACATGCTGAGTTTGCCTTCGAGCTTCAAAAACGTCTCCACCTTCAAAGCCTTCGTGAAGATATCCGCGATCTGCTCTCCGGTGGGGCAATACACCACTTCAACCGTCTTCAGCTCCACCAGCTCACGGAGGAAGTGGTACCTCGTCTCGATGTGCTTGCTACGCCCATGTAGCACTGGGTTCTTTGCGAGTTGGATGACCGACATATTGTCCACAAATATGGTCATAGGTCCTGTACAACCTCGGGCTCGCGAGAGGACCTCAAAAGCGCGAGACCAACGAGGCAGGGCGAGTGGAATTGATGGGCGAGTGGGACCATGTGGTCCACTCGCAGTCGGCGAGATAAGAAGTCCCTGCAGTAGGCGAGACGACCCTACTGGGGGCGCGAGAAGGCCTCTGGCCGCGAGTAGGACTCGCGGCATATAAGGTTGGCGAGACGGGAGGAAGGTTCGTCTCGCCGATGGGTGTTTTCCACTCGCCATATAGAAAGGGGGCCTCTTTCACATTTCTATACCCAAGGGGGTTTTTACCCTTCTACCCCGAGTATTTTTACCCTTTTGCCCTTGATGGCCTGCATATAGCTCCTCAGAACAGCGGAGTTTGGTTGTTGGCAGACCAAACCGAGGGTACTTAGGTAATTTCAGGCCAGCCTGGTATGGTTATTTGCAGATGCAACTCAGAAAACTATAAATAGACCCATAAAGGCTCCTTAGAAAGCAGGCTTTCATTATCTTCCAATCTTCAGTGCTTTCTGAGGAGCTCCTAATCCAGCTTTTGGCTTTAGAGGGGAAGCTCTCAGAGATCTTCCGGGTGTGAGGTGGGACCTCCCTGCTGAGGCTTTGGGTCAGTCTTAGGTCCTTTGAATCTAGTTGAGGGTCGGGGCTCGAGAGAAGTAGGTGTTGGCTGCGCCCCTGTTTTGAACTCCCGTTGAGGTCATTTTTGGCTTCAACAGTTCTGGTGCGGTGAGCGTGGAAGGCAGCTGATACAAGAAAGCCTTGAGTTTTGTCTCATGACTGGAGGTGAAGGTGAAGGGTCTGGTTCTGGAGGCTCCCCCACCCGGGGAGAGGAAGCGACGAGGAAGATGTTGGATGACTTCAGACGAGAAGTCCTGCAAACCATCAGCTTGGCCTCTCGGCCCGAAACGAGTGGGCCACACCTCAGGTTCCAATAGAGGAAGTCCCGCTCTTGGGCGAGAACGCCCCTGGACAGCGCCCGGGGAAGGAGGTCCCGGCGGAGGCTGGCGAGAGGGACGTGGGCGCGCGGGAGCTCTTCCCAGGCCAGCGCCCGGGCAAGGAGGCTTTGACAGATTTGGGTGAGAGGGAGGCGACAGTGCGAGAACTCTTCCCTGGAAACGGTCTCGCGGATCGGGCCAGCCAGCCGAGGCCGCGGGACGTGCCCTCTCGCCAGGCAGGAGGCGAGAGCCCTTTCAGCGAGCTCATCATCTCAGCTCCGGTACCGGAGGGGTTCCGGGAGCCTGACATGTCCTACTACTCGGGGAAGGATGACCTTGTACAGCACGTACAGTGGTTTGAAGATGTCGTTTCGATAAGACAAATGACGGATGCCTTCAAGTGTCGGCTATTTGCCATCACGTTGAAGGAGAAGGCTCGGGACTGGTTCCACCAGTTGCCAGCAAGGTCGATCTACTGTTTTGAAGATCTGCGAAGAAGTTTCCTGTTGAGATTCTCAATGTCAAATAAGCGGAAGAAGGAGGCGGAATGCATGTTTGCAGTGAGGCAGAAGCCAGATGAGACACTGGGTCATTACGTTGACCGGTTTCAGGAAGAGATTCTCTTGGTCCAGGAGGTCCCAGGGTACGCGCTGATGCTCGCCTATACCCTGGGGCTGAGGCCGGGATTCTTCAGCATGGAGTTGAAGAGAGTGCCCCCCCCCCCTCTCATTTGAGGAGCTCATGGAGAGGGCGGCAAAAGAGATAGACTTCGAGAGGGCAAATCCAGCATTCGCCAGGAAGTTGGCCAGGCTGGCGGAGGATGATTTGAAGGAGCCTGCAGCAGGAAGGCAGAAGGAGCCGAGAGAGCAGAGGGAGCAAAGAGAAGAAAGGAGGGAAGAACCCCGACGACATGGGCAACAGCAGGGATGGGGGGCCCGGGTGCCGAACAACCGGTTGAGTTGGAGGCTCCAGGAGGGTCGCCCCCAGGGCCAAGGAGGAGGCTATCAGGGGAGAGATAACTTACGAGAGCACAGGAGGTTCGACCAACCAGCGTGGAGGCAGGAGCCAAGGGGTCATGTCCCGCCGCCGCAAGAAGCCATGGAGGTGGGCAGAGGAAGAGGAGCGAGGAGAGGAGTTCGAGGAGCTGGGAGAAGAGGAGGAGGAGAAGGAAGAAGGGGTAGGGCGGCGTTGCCCTTTTGTGACTTCCACCAGGAGGAAGGTCACGCGACGGCCACCTGCCCTGAGTTCTTAGAGATGAGAGAAGCAAGAGGAGCAGGGAGGCAGGATCTGCCGGTTAGGATCGTGGAAGTACAGCAGGGAGAGATGGAGGATAGATGTGAAGATCGGGTAGACGTAGGAACCCGAGGAGGAATCGGGGTGATCCACGGAGGAGTGGGGATCGAGGCAACCCGCAAGGGGAGCCTTCAAACCATGTACCGAAGGGGGGTCGCCTCTACCTCTCAGGCTCCCCCGCCGGAAGAAAAGATCACCTTCTCGTTAGCAGACATGCCGGACTATGAAGATCCGTTCTGTGACGCCCTGATGATCCAGACGGCGGTGGAGAATTTCACGGTCTCGAGGATACTGGTGGACAACGGGAGCTCGGTAAAGGTTATCTTCAAGAAGGCCTTCGATGAGATGAGGGTTGAAGGGAAGAGGATCTTGGCTTCGGATGGACCGCTGTTCGGATTCTCTGGAGAGAGGAAGGAAGTAGAAGGAGGAGTCGGGCTGCATGTAAAGTTGGGAGGCGTGTCACGGAACTATAGGTTCGTGATAGTGGATGCTCCGAGCAGTTACAACGCCATCTTTGGGCGTCCCCTCATCAGCGCCTTTCGCTGCGTCCCCTCCTCTTTCCACCAACACCTTAAGTTCAATAACGGAGGGGTGCAGGTTAGGATCAGGGGGGATCCGAAGGTGGCAAGACAATGTTATGTGACGGCGGTCAATACCGTGTCCTGTATGGCCGAGGCAGAAGAGCTAGAGAGGGATATGGCGGAGCAGGAGGAGGACGTCGAGGAAGAGGGGATGAGCCTAGAGGAGGCAAGGGAGGAGACTGCGGAGGAGCAGGAGAAAGCTGAGAGAGAGGCCCAGAGGGGCGTGGAGGCTGAGCAGCAGCAGGAGAGCCCGGAGGGGGCGATGGAGGTAGAAGAGCAAACGGCAGGAGGAGTGGAGAGAGAGGCCCAGAGGGGCGTGGAAGTTGAGCAGCAGCAGGAGAGCCCGGAGGGGGCGATGGAGGTAGAAGAGCAAGCGGCAGGAGGAGTGGAGAGAGAGGCCCAGAGGGGCGTGGAAGTCGAGCAGCAGCAGGAGGGGCCGGAGGAGGCGATGGAAATTGAGGAGGAGGTAGGAAGGGAGGAGTTGGAGCTGGAGGAAGAAGCAAGGGTCAGCTGGGAGCAGTCGCGGCTAGAGCCGACCGAGGAAGTAGTGGAGATGGAGGTCTTCACCAGCGCAGGGCAGGTGGAGAGGGTGCGGGTCAGCGGAGGCTTGAGTCCCGAGGACCGGGAGCGAGTGCGGGCATGCATTCAAAGCAACATCGACATCTTCGCCTGGAGCGCGGCAGACATGTCGGGCATCGACGCGGACGTGGCCTGTCATCGCCTGAACCTGGACCCCCGCACTCGCCCCATACGTCAAAAGATGAGAGCCATCGCCACCAAGCTGGAGGAGCCCATCCGCGAAGAGGTCAGGAAGCTCCTGAAGGCCGGCTTCATCTCAGAGATCCAGTATCCAGGCTGGATCTCCAATGTGGTAATGGTTAAGAAGGGGGTGGGAAATGACGAATGTGTATATATTTCTCTTTGTTAAATAAATCATGCCCTAAGGATTGCTACCCCCTGCCTCGGATCGACGCGCTGGTTGACTCGGCCGTCGGTTTTCCTATTATGAGCTTTTTGGATGCTTTTTCAGGTTATCACCAGATCCGGATGCACCCTCCCGAAGTCAAGGATGTTTCCTTCATCACGAGGGAGGGATGCTTTAGTTATAAAATGATGCCCTTCGGGTTGAAGAACGCAGGGGCTACATATCAACTCATGATGGATCGGGTCTTCCGAGATCAAAGGGGGAGAAACTTGGAGGTCTATGTCGACGACCTGATGATTAAGAGCAAGTGCGTGGATTCACACCTACGGGATTTAGAAGAGACGTTCGCCACCCTGCGGAGATTCAAGATGAGGTTGAACCCCTTGAAGTGTGTCTTCGGGGCCAGCCGCGAGAAGTTCCTTGGGCATCTCTTGACTCCGGCAGGGGTGGAACCCAACCCGGACAAGGTGAAGGTCATCCTAGATTTGGAATCACCTCGCGATGCCAAAGAGGTCCAGCGCTTGACAGGCAAACTGGCTAGGCTGAGCAGGTTCCTCTCCAGGTCAGGAGACAAGTGTTCTTCATTCTTCAAGGTGCTGCGCGGGAACAAAAGGTTTGAATGGACCGCCGAGTGCGAAGAAGCCTTCCAAGGGCTGAAGAGACAGCTCTCTCAGGCTCCTCTGCTTCAGAGCCCAAAAGAAGGGGAGGATCTGACATTATACCTTGGAGTGGGAGCTGAGGCGGTGAGCTCTGTTCTAGTAAGGGAAGAGGGGAGGAAGCAACTGTCAATCTACTATGTCAGCCGGATCTTGAAGAAGGCAGAGCTCCGCTACCCCATCCTCGAAAAATTGGCTTACGCTTTGGTCGTCTCGGCAAGGAAGCTCCGGCCGTATTTTCAAGCACACTCGATTAGGGTGGTGACCGACCATCCTCTTCGCAAGATCTTTGAAGGGGTAGAGCACTCGGGAAGACTTGCTAAGTTGTCCATTGAACTAAGCGAGTTCGACATCTCTTTTGTTCCGAGACTCTCCATTAAGGCGCAAGCGGTGGCGGACTTTCTGGCGGACTATGTTGTCGAAGTCGATGAGGGAGAGCAGCAGCCACAGGAAGCGTGGAGGATGATGGTTGATGGGGCCTCGGGAAAGCATTCCCTCGGGGGAGGAGTGGTGCTGGTAAGCCCCCAGGGATTCGCAATAGAGCAGGCGGTGGCTTACCACTTTTCGGTGACCAACAACCAAGCAGAGTATGAGGCCGTGATCGCCGGCCTTCGCTTGGCAAAGGAGCTTGAGATCCAGGATGTGAAGGCCTTCACTGACTCAATGGTGGTAGCGTCGCAGATCTGAGGAGAGTTTGAAGCTCGGGAGCCTACCCTCATAAAATACCTATCCAAGGTAAGGGCGATCATCGGTGGGTTCCGGTCGTTCTCAATCCAGCATGTTCCAAGGGAAGAGAGTATAGCTGCCGATCGATTGGCTAAAGTTTGGACCTCGGGGAGGAGGGACCTTGACGGAGCTATTTCGACCGGCTATCGAGGAAGGAGAGTTGATGGTGGTGGATCGGCGACCCTCGTGGGTGGATCCATTGGTGACCTTCCTAACCACCGGTGAACTTCCTGAGGGGACCAAGGACGGAAAAAGCTTCAGGCACAAGGCAGCTCACTACCCGATGCTGGAAGGGGGGGTTGCATCGGAAGATGATGTCAGGGCTCCTGGCAAGGTGTGTGACCGAGCAGGAGGTCCCGAAGATCCTGGAGGAGGTTCAATCAGGAGAGTGCGGCAGTCTCTCAGGAGGAAAGACGTTGGAAGCCAGGGTAATAAGGCAGGGGTACTTCTGGCAGACCCTGAGGAAGGATGCAACAGAGTTCGCAAAGAGGTGCCAAAAGTGCCAGCTGTACGCCCCCCTCCAACTCTTACCTGCTCAAAGACTTAGGAGCATAACGTCGTCATGGTCTTTCGCCATCTGGGGAATGGACTTGGTCGGACCTTTTCCTCCGGCTAGTGGGCAGAGGAGGTTCCTCCTAGTCATGGTCGATTACTTCTCAAAGTGGCTGGAGGTTAAGGCCTTGGCCAAAGTCACCTCGCAAGTCATAAGGAACTTCGTCTGGGGGGAGATCATATACAGGCATGGGCTGCCTCAAGCGATAGTACAGATAACGGCCCCCAGTTTGCCAGTGAAGAGTTCATCAGCTTCTGCGCCCAACTGGGGATAGACCTCAGATTTGCCTCTGTCCACCACCCCCGGAGCAACGGCCATGTGGAAGCGGCAAACAAGATTATCGTGAACCTACTCAAGAAAAAAGTGAAGAACTTGAGAGGAAATTGGGTGGAGCAGCTCCCATCGGTCCTGTGGGCCTTGCGGACGACCCCGAACACGGCCACCGGTGAGACCCCCTTCAAGCTTTCTCACGGGTGTGAGGCGGTCCTACCAGTGGAGTTCGAGGTTCGGTCCCCGCGGGTCACAGCCGCGGGCGAAAGAGATGAGACTTGGAGGTTGGAGAATGAGGAGGGATTACGCCTCTCGCTAGACATGGTGGAGGAGCTGCGGGACGTGGCAGCCATCAGGCAAGAAAAGATCAAGCGGCGGATGGACAAGTATTTTGATAAGCATGTCAGGGTCAAGCAGTTTGCCGAAGGAGATCTGGTGCTGAGAAAGGTTGACGCGGCAGGAAGGTCGGCTCCCGTAGGCAAGCTCAACCCAAACTGGGAAGGACCTTACATAGTAAAGAAGGTCCTTGGAACAAGAGGTTACTACCTCCAGGACGTGGAGGGGAGGACCTTAAGCCACATCTGGAGCGGCGATGACCTAAAACGCTTCTACCCGTGAAATGGGAAAAATGTAATTATGTATTCAAAATCAAGCATGTTATAATACATCAATTGACTTGTTTTTCTCTTGCCTATTGCGAAATTTTTATGATATGATGTAGTTGTGTTTTGCAACACCCCGAACTCGGCTCGGCCCCAGGTAAACCCGCTGCGCAGGCTCTCATCTAGCTGACAGGTCCGAAGGCTCGCCTGTGGGGGATAGGTTTGGTTTGAGGAAACTTCATCGGCACCCCGAGCTCGGCTCGGCCCCAGGTAGACCCGTTGCGCAGGCTCTCATCTAGCAGACAGGTCCGAAGGCTCGCCTGTGGGGGATAGGTTTGGTTTGAGGAAACTTCATCGGCACCCCGAGCTCGGCTCGGCCCCAGGTAGACCCGCTGCGCAGGCTCTCATCTAGCTGGCAGGTCCGAAGGCTCGCCTGTGGGGGATAGGTTTGGTTTGAGGAAACTTCATCGGCACCCCGAGCTCGGCTCGGTCCCAGGTAGACCCGCTGCGCAGGCTCTCATCTAGCTGGCAGGTCCGAAGGCTCGCCTGTGAGGGATAGGTTTGGTTTGAGGAAACTTTATCGGCACCCCGAGCTCGGCTCGGCCCCATGTAGACCCGCTGCGCAGGCTCTCATCTAGCTGGCAGGTCTGAAGGCTCGCCTGTGGGGGATAGGTTTGGTTTGAGGAAACTTCATCGGCACCCCGAGCTCGGCTCGGCCCCAGGTAGACCCGCTGCGCAGGCTCTCATCTAGCTGGCAGGTCCGAAGGCTCGCCTGTGGGGGATAGGTTTGGTTTGAGGAAACTTAATCGGCACCCCGAGCTCGGCTCGGCCCCAGGTAGACCCGCTGCGCAGGCTCTCATCTAGCTGGCAGGTCCGAAGGCTTGCCTGTGGAGGATAGGTTTGGTTTGAGGAAACTTCATCGGCACCCCGAGCTCGGCTCGGCTCCAGGTAGACCCGCTGCGCAGGCTCTCATCTAGCTGGCAGGTCCGAAGGCTCGCCTGTGGGGGATAGGTTTGGTTTGAGGAAACTTCATCGGCAGCCCGAGCTCGGCTCGGCACCAGGTAGACCCGCTGCGCAGGCTCTCATCTAGCTGGCAGGTCCGAAGGCTTGCCTGTGGGGGATAGGTTTGGTTTGAGGAAACTTCATCGGCACCCCGAGCTCGGCTCGGCCCCAGGTAGACCCGCTGCGCAGGCTCTCATCTAGCTGGCAGGTCCGAAGGCTCGCTGTGGGGGATATGTTCGGTTTGAGGAAACTTCATCGGCACCCCGAGCTCGGCTCGGCCCCAGGAAGACCCGCTGCGCAGGCTGTCATCTAGCTGACAGGTCCGAAGGCTCGCCTGTGGGGGATAGGTTTGGTTTGAGGAAACTTCATCGGCACCCCGAGCTCGGCTCGGCCCCAGGTAGACCCGCTGCGCAGGCTCTCATCTAGCTGGCAGGTCCGAAGGCTCGTCTGTGGGGGATAGGTTTGGTTTGAGGAAACTTCATCGGCACCCCGAGCTCGGCTCGGCCCCAGGTAGACCCGCTGCGCAGGCTCTCATCTAGCTGGCAGGTCCGAAGGCTCGCCTGTGGCGGAAAGGTCTTGTTCTTGAAGGTTGGGTCCAAAGTTCTTGGGAACAGGTCTAAACCTGGGAAATTCTACACCACTTCGAGCTCGGCCCGGTCCCCGGTGGACTTCTTGCCCGGGCTCACCAAGCCAGCAAGGCAGTAAACTTACTCGATGACGGAATGGTTGGGAAAGGCTTCTTAAAACAACATCCCGTCTTAAACTTAGAAGAAAAGAAATAAACTAAGGCAAAAGTTTGTAGTAGTGCGAGTGGGGGCACTCGCAGCTGGCAGTTCCAAGGATGGTCTCGCTTGGCGAGCGGGCACTCGCGCGAGGCGGAAGGTTCGCTCTAATAATCAGAGGGCAGATTGCATCACCAAGAGTCACTCGCGCGGGGACTACCTAAGGGCAAGGCGAGAAGATTATACCGGCCAAATCTCACGCACAAAGGTAAAGGAAGTGACGGCTCACGACTTGGGCCAACTCTCCGACGAAGACGCGAGACAAGAAGTAGCATCATCTCGGGTGCGTAAGCACATCTGAGGAACATCTCGCAATAAGCAAAGTAAAACAAAATAAAGAATAAGGACAAGGCTGCGAGACGGATGGGTAGCACCGTCTCGCAGACCGAGGCAAACCAGAAATTCATTTCGCATAATAAAGAGCAAAACAACAAACATGTACTTTTGATCGTCATTATGTATCACAAAAAGGCTCAAAAGATTTGTCTTAATTTTACAAGCAGCAGCAGAAGGAAGAGAAGAGAGGGATTCTGGATCGTGGAGGTGGCGCGTCATTCCTCCTCGCCGGATGAAGAATCCTCGCTCTCCTCGCCAAAGAGCTGGGGGACCAGGTCGCGAACAGTCACCGTTTCCGAATCGTCCTTCACAACCCCTAGATCTTTCATCATCTTCAGGATTAGCTCCGCGGCCCTGATGCCAGCATCTCGGCACTGCTCCTCGACCTCGTCAAAAGAATAGTACGGTGGAGGCGTCCGAAAGGGCTCACGGCGAGACGATGACGCCACGTCGGCCTAGAGGTGAGTATTCTGGGCTTTTAAGTCCTTGACCTCCTCCTCCAGGGCCGCTGCACGCGAGCGCAGCCGCTCCGCCGTCTCGGCATCCTGCGAGACGTCAGGTTTTTAGTTGGCAGCTCCTAAAGAAAAAGAATAAGGGTAAGGATAGCGCTTGACCACTCCACCTTGGGCTTTGGCGAGGAGGCTCTCGGCATCAAACAACCTCTTGGCGAGATCTTCTGACCGCCCCCGCTCCGCCGCCAGGCTCGTCTCGCTCTCTGACCATTTTTTGTTGATATATATCAGACGGCATGCGGCGCGGGGCGAGAACTCCAAAGCCCGCATCTGGATATGGGAGGACTTCATAACGAGGTCTCGCGTAGACTCGCTCTCAGGGGAGACTGCGTCGAGACCATCGTAGAGGTCGTATCCCACTGCAAAGGCATGGCTGGTGGGCTCCTCCTGCTCCTTACAAGGGGGAAGGAGGGTGAAGATGGAGACGCGGTTGGCGTCCCGCCCCCACAGCAGAACAGGGTCCCCAGCTGCATCGGAAACCGCGGGGCCCAAGTTATAATTCATGTGGGAAGTGGGGGCGGGATGGCTGAAGGAAGTGCCTTCGCGGGAGGCAGTAGCAGCTGGTTGATTGGAAGCGGCAGCAGGTTGATTGAGGAGTGCCGTCTCGCGAGTAGGCGAGACAGCCTGTTGACGAGCGGGCGAGACGCCCTGTTGGCGAGGCAAATGGGGCGACGGAGACCCATCCAAAGAGATGGGGCTTAGAGACCTCGTTGTCTCCTTCTCCTTTGGGGTCACCTTCTTCTTCCCCTGGGAGACCACCACAGCCTTCTTCATTCTTTTTGGAAGGCTGGAGCGAGAGGGGGCCGTGTCGCCTGAAGGCCTTTTGAGAGAGGCAGGAGTCAAGGACTCTCTTGCCGCCTCAGCTGCCGCGTAGGCGAGATCGAGGCCCTTGGAGGGGTGGATGTTACTTTTGTATGGGGGATGACCTGGCACTACTCGCTTCCCTGAAATACAAACAAAGGCGGTGAGAAGGCGAGACGGATAAACAATCAGACACAGCGAGACAGAAAAGAGAGTACCTTCACCAGGGAGTACAGGAGGCAGCGAGTCGAGGCCTCGCCGCAGGTAGTTGACCTCGAAATTCTTGTCGACGAAATATTCATACAGCAGCTTCTCTGGGCCGCTGACCTGCGGGGTGGCATAGAAGCTTTCTGGGGGAGACACCGGCATGAGCAGGATGCCCCCGAAGAAACCACGGTCGTCGCGGATGAAGATGAACCGCGTGAGCCAGTGGTGATTTTTGTTGGGCGTCTCGCACACCTTGAGCCCTTGGCCGGTGAAGTACGAGACGCCATCAGCGTTGGCGTGGTAGATAAAGAGCTTGCGGAAAACCGTCAAGCTGAACTCGATGCGCTCCCGGCGCATATAGCAGGCAAAGGCGATCAACACCGAAATAGCATTCGGGTTGAACTGCGCCGGGACGACGCTGAAGTATTTAAAAACTTGTTTTACCTCAGGGCATAGAGGCAGCCTCAACCCCGCCTCAAAGTGCGAGACAGGGAAAGCGAGCTCTTTCGGGTAGTAAGTGTTGATGGACTCGCCAACCTTGGGAGGCCGCGAGTCGATCCCCTCCGCCGGGTACTCGCGGACGAACCCGCGGTAGTCTTCTTCAGGAAGCCTGCCGAGCGGGAAGTCATGGTCCGTGAACCGCTTCCCGCAGCGGCTGCGCCCCTCGCCTTCCTCAACTCTCTTCTTTCCCATCTTTGGCGAGACGAAGTTGGCGAGATGGCTTTAGGCGACAAGGGGAGGGAATGAAGTAACAAGAAAGAAGATCGGCGAAGGGGTCGGATGAGAAACGCGAGAAGAATCGGCGAGACGGCTAAAGCAAAGAAGCAAGAACTTGGGCAGCAAGAGTAATGGACGTGGATATCCATCTTATCCAGGGCCGGGATATTTATAGCAAATATGGTGAAATGATTAATAGGCGGGAAAAAGTACAAGGGAAGGGGAAGAGTCGGCGGTAGGCTCTCTCTCTCTCTCTCTCCTGAGCCTCGATCGGCGCGACCCGTCACAATCACGAGGTGATTAAATAAGGGAATTTAAAGAAAAATAAACTTAAAACAGCAGTAATGAATAAATCAAAAACATCATCCAAACGACAACGGTTCTGACAAATACCGACGAGACGGCTACAAACAGTATTATTTAATTATTATTACATCACTCAGAGAAAATAGACGAAGAAGGGCGAGACGGACGTCCTTCAGTACGGGTGCCATTGTCAGCGGCCACCGCGAGCTCCCGCGCAGGGAGGTCTATTGCGCGAGTGGAAGGCGTGAACGGACTCAAGCCCACGGCGCGCGAGACGGAGCTGCATATCAGTCTCATTGATGATGGCGTCAGGGTTGGTGCCATCGACATCTAACTCAACATTAGCCTCAGAGGATAGACGAGCGCATTCGTTCTCCAGACATTCGATGCGTCGATCTGCTGCCTGCTTATCCAGCGCCAGCGAGTGGATAATGCCTGTGTGCTTCCTAAACAGCTCGGCAGTCTTGCGCCTCGTTTCCAACGGGTCCGCAGGGTCGCCAAGAAAATCTTCAATCCCGTCAAGAGGAGGTAGAGGCGGGACGACAGATTGTCCAGGGTGCTCCTCAGCAGGCGAGTCGGTCTGGGCGCCTGCGGAAGAGGTAAAGGAGCAAGGTGAGAGCGGCTCCCGCAGGAGTGTGTGGGAGTAGCGAGTGAGACAGAGAAGCGAGAGGACGGATTCCTTACGAAGGGGACGGGAGGTCCCGGCGGCCTGGGAGGGATCGTCTCTCCTCTCGCAGGGAGGAGTAGATAGAGGAGTGGAAGGCAATTGCGAGTCGGAATCTTCACGGTGGCCGGTAGAATCATCTCGCGGGCTTTCTGGTAGATGTACAGCCGCGGGAGCTCCCTATAGAGAAACCATTAAGAAAGCAGACACATATCGAAGGAATAATAAGGATAAAAGCGAGAGATCACCCCTTTCTCTTTGGGAGATGCGGCAGGAGGGGGAGGGCAGGTCTCCAGCACCACGCGAGAAGGCCCCTCGATAAGGGAAGAGGGGCCACCAGTTTTTACCCCCTTCAGGAGAGAGGGAGGGGATGGAACAGAAGGTAGGGGGCGAGCTAAGGTTGAGGTGTAAGCAGCCACGACAGCCTTGTTCTGCTTACGAACTTTGGCAAGGCGCTCGCGAAAGCTCTGGCTGTGAGACATGATGAACCGTGCTGCAAGGAAGGAGGGGATATTCAAAGGGGCAACCTCCATTCAAGATAGGAATCTCATATTTATAGGTTTCGATGAGGGGACTCAGAAGATTCCCTCATAAATACGTCAATAAATACGTATTAGCAGCGAGCCTCGGTTGGATGTTCTTTCCGAGCTTAGATTAATCTCGAAAAGAGCGGGGATTATGTACAACCTCGGGCTCGCGAGAGGACCTCAAAAACGCGAGACCGACGAGGCAGGGCGAGTGGAATTGATGGGCGAGTGGGACCATGTGGTCCACTCGCAGTCGGCGAGATAAGAGGTCCCTGCAGTAGGCGAGACGACCCTACTGGGGGCGCGAGAAGGCCTCTGGACGCGAGTAGGACTCGCGGCATATAAGGTTGGCGAGACGGGAGGAAGGTTCGTCTCGCCGATGGGTGTTTTCCACTCGCCATATAGAAGGGGGGCCTTTTTCACATTTCTATACCCAAGGGGGTTTTTACCCTTCTACCCCGGGTATTTTTACCCTTGATGGCCTGCATATAGCTTCTCAGAACAGCGGAGTTTGGCTGTTGGCAGACCCAACCGATGGTACTTAGGTAATTTCAGGCCAGCCCGGTATGGTTATTTGCGGATCCAACGCAGAAAACTATAAATAGACCAATAAGGGCTCCTTAGAAAGCAGGCTTTCATTATCTTCCAATCTCCAGTGCTTTCTGAGGAGCTCCTGACCCAACTTTTGGCTTTGGAGGGGAAGCTCTCAAAGATCTTCCGGGTGTGAGGTGAGACCTCCCTGCTGAGGCTTTGGGTCAGTCTTAGGTCCTTTGAATCTAGTCGAGGGTCGGGGCTCGAGAAAAGTAGGTGTTGGATGCGCCCCTATTTTGAACTCCCGTTGAGGTCATTTTTGGCTTCAACAGGTCCATCCACTCCATGGTGCAACTCCTGCAGGAGGTTCCTTAGCCAAATAGCCTGACAGGTACAAGCCGCCGCCGCGATCTACTCTGCTTCACATGAGGATAAGACAATCGTTGCCTGCTTCTTTGAGTTCCATGAGAACACTCATGTTCCCATATTGAAAACGTACCCGGAAGTGCTCTTCCGGCCATTCACATCTCCACCATAATCACTATCTGAGTACCCCACCAGCTTCAGCTCCTTGCCTGTAGAGTACTTCAGTCCATGACCCCTTGTCCCGTTTACATATCTCAGGATCCTCTTCGCAGCTGTGAAGTGATCCTCCTTTGGTTCCTCCATGTGTCTGCTTATTAGCCCGACTGCATACATGATGTCAGGTCGGGTGAAGGTCAAGTAGCGTAGACTCCCCACCAAGCTTTTGAATAACGTGGAGTCTACCGCTCCTTCCTTCGACTCTTTGCTCAACTTCAGTCCTGGGTCGGCAGGAGTAGAAATAGGCTTGTTGTTCTCCATCCTGAACTTCTTCATGATCTCCTCCGCATACTTCTTCTGTGAGATGAAGATCACGTCTTCACTCTGCTTCACCTCCACGCCCAAGAAGTAGTTAAGCTCTCCCAGGTCCGTCATCTCGAACTCCTTCTTCATCATTCTCTTGAACTCCTCGTACATCGAAAGATTGTTGCCTGTGAAGATCATATCGTCTACGTATAGACATACGATCATCATGTCGTCATTCTTCTCAACCTTCGTGTAGATGGCATATTCATGAGGGTTCTTCCTGTAGCCATTCTTCTGCAGGTAAGCATCTATTCTCTCATTCCAGGCTCGAGCTCCTTGCTTCAGCCCATACAAAGCCTTATCCAGCTTGCATACTTTCCTCTCCTGCCCCTTCACCACATAAGCTGGAGGCTGCTCGATGTACACATCCTCCTCCAGGTAGCCATTCAGGTATGCAGATACCACATCCATCTGCATGATTTTCCATCCATGGTGAGCTGCCAGTGCAATGATCAACCTGATAGTGTCAATCCGCGCTACTGGGGCAAGCACTTCATCGTAGTCCACACCTTGGACTTGCTTATAGCCTTTCACGACTAACCTTGCCTTGTGCTTCTCCACGCCCCCATCCTTGTTCTTCTTCACCTTGTAGACCCACTTCACCCCGAGGGGTTTGTGGCCAGCAGGTGGATCCACTAACTTCCAAGTGTCATTCTTCTTGATGGATCCTATCTCCACATCCATTGCTTTCCTCAAAGTTTCTTCTTGGGCAGCTTCATCATAAGAGCGCGGCTCACAATCTGCTAAGAGGCAATATAAAGAAAATTTGTTAAATGTCGGTGCCGTCTCATCATAGATCTCCTCCAACCTCCTCATCCTAGGTTGAGGACGATCGTCTTTGCTTCCGCTGGTGCTAGCTCCACCAGATCTGCCTCCACTAGTACTTGCTCCACTCGAGTAGGGGGTAAGAGCTCCCCCTGACTCTCCACAAGGTGGTGATGGTGGCTCAGCTCCACCCATCTCAGCTTCGGCTTCCTGACCACCTTCCTCTTCATCCTCATCAAAGAACATCTCATTGATGCTCCTCACTGCTTCATCCCAGTTCCAGCAGCTGTCTTCCTCAAAACACGACATCCCTTGAGATTATAGCTTTCTCGGTCACCGGGTTGTACAACTTGTAAGCTTTGCTCATCGGAGCGTAGCCTACAAAGATGCATTTCTCACTTCTGTCATCCAGCTTCTTTCTCTTCTGGTCCGGGACGTGGGCATAAGCCACACACTCAAAGATCCTTAAGTGCTTCACGCTCGGCTTCCACCCACTCCATGCTTCAAACGGAGTCATGAACTTCACACTCTTCGTAGGGCATCGGTTTAGCAAGTACACAGCAACCTGTACTGCTTCCGCCCAGAACTTCTTTGGCAACCCCTTGCTCACCATGCTTCTTGTCATGTTCATAATGGTCAAGTTCTTCCTTTCCGCGACTCCGTTCTGTTGAGGTGAGTACATCGCCGTCAACTGGTGTGAGATCCCCCATTCTTTGCAGAAATCATCGAACAGCCTAGAGGTGTACTCCCCACCTCTATCTGTCCTCAACACATTCAGTGGTTGACCACTCTCCTTCTCAGCCATCGCCTTGAACTCCATGAACCTGTCAAGGGCCTCGGACTTCTCTCTCAGGAAATACACCCAACACTTTCGACCAACTTACAGGGGGTCGAACCTGGCTCTGATACCACTTGTTGGAACACGTGAATGGGCTCCCGCACACACCACAACTCCTTATGCAAACTCACTTCAAAAGTAGCCGGCGAGACCAACTTTGCGAGACCGCCAAGTCCCGCGGTTACTAACCCAACGAGACGTCTCTCTGGCCGGCGAGACCGAGTGCACTTGGCGAGAGCACCACCTGCGAGACTACTCCTCACTCGCGGGTAGATCACCCAACTCGCGCGGCGAGATCAAACTACTCGCGCGACCACCACGCCAACGAGCTTCTACTCGCTTGGCGAGTTCTCCAGCGGGCTGCTTCCCTCTCGCGAGCTGCAACCAGGCGAGCAGGAACGATGAGATCAACCCGGCGAGATCTTCCTTGCGAGTAGACTACTCGCCCGACAACCTCCTCTTGCCGCGCGGCTAGAAAAACACACACACTTCTGCTAGCGCTGCAGCGCTCCTATCTCAAAATGAAAACACGGAAATGGGAAGGAAATTTCACTATCTCATCAATCTTTAAAAGAACTACATACATGTCTATTTATAGGCTAACCCAACAAATAATAAACGGACACATGGCACCGTATTAAATGTCACTCTTAACCACTATCCTCTTGTATTAAATGAAAAACGACACATAATTAAAAACTCAAATAACTCATAAAACTTGTTGACCAGGTCAACAAAGTCAAAGTCCAACACAGCCTACCTCCATAGGAAATTTTATCTGGTTCCAAGCTGTTCATGTCTTGCCTGTTACAGCCTCTTGGACAGAATGAACCGCGGTCTCCTCCCCTCACATCTTCCAGCAACTCAGAATCCAAAAGATTCAACTGTTGAGCTGCTCTTATGATATACCTTTCCTTGCATGTACAAGTTAGTGTTATTTTATGCTTAATATTAAATGATCTATAAAATTTCAAAGGTTGCATATATTTATCATGTTTGCCTCTTTATTAACGTGACATTATGGTGGAGGAATATCCTGGAGCAAATTTCAAAGGCAAGCCGGCTCTATAGAAAACAATTGTAATGCATAGATATTTGCATTACAAGGCAATATTTTGAAAATAATTGATAGGCCGTATTATAGGAAAATTATTGATCGGAAAAAAATTATAATTTGCCTATATATAATTTTGAAAATAATTTGCCTAAATATACCCGCTCTGTATTGTACGAGACAGGAAAAAAAAGGCGATTGTTATCCGCAGACCTATTTTGGTTATTCGTAGATTTTTACTAACCGCAGATCCAAAGGGACTCAGAATTACTATTCGCAGATAAAATTGTTATTCGCAAATCATTTAAAAAAACAAAAAAAATTAAACAGTCCATAATGATTACCATCTACGAAGCTCATGCATACAAGTCGCGGCATTACCGGGGGGCCAGAATTTAATGGCAGAAAAGTGAGGTATTGGAGTGTAGACAACTGAACTAGCGCTATGTTGTAGCAGGATGCCGCCACAATCCCCATATCTGGCATAGACATCTATTTCTCTTCCGGTGCCGGGATTTGGGAACAATCAAGAGATCCCAACAAATATGTGTATCTCGACATGCCAAAAATAGTTTGATAAAGGGTCTCCTTCGTACGAAGTTCCCTACTCAAGTCCAACCGAACTTGGGCCCAATTTTCCCCCATATCTAACCCTCGGCTTATAACCCGGTAGCCACAATGTCCATCGTCAAACACATTAATGACCTTAACTATGTGATCTGCTATAAATGGGGGCATTTGCCTACAAACATCAATATGAAATTGTTGTACAATGGAAAGTGTTTGCTTCCGAAGATGATAACCTGTCCTCTTTCTAGCAACTTGTTTCCCCTTCTTAACCTGAAATTTCATTTCAGTCTCACCTTCCAACACATACTCAAAATGTGAAGGATTTCTTTTGGTAGACTTCGGATCATCACTTAGCCTTTTGTAGGTGCCCTTGGGTCTACCCTTCAATTTGATTGGCACTTTAGGCTCAGTTGTTTGAGTTGCAGATGGATCCATAAGCTCTCGTAGTTTTCGTTTTATTTCTTCCCTTTGTTTTAAACTTGTGTCCTTGAATCGTCTGCTAATCCCTTCAAACTCCACAGCAATATCCTCTTCAAATTCAGATTTCCTCTCTTCTTCGAACTTGTGTCCATGATGGAATGAAAACATCTCAGAGCTCATGTATAGCTTGTTTCAAGTTCATCTGACATAAAGGCGAAAGCAGCAAAAAAAGAATGGTTTGTCGATGTAACACTGACTATTGACAAGAGCGGCAGCCGGTACCTATTAGTCTTGTAGGTACAATCAAGCTGAAAGGAAGATGAGAACATAGAGCATAATTTGATGGCTGTAGGGTGTGCAAAAAATAAGGCCTTCAACTGCTTGTTATTCTCAGCAACAGTGTTGAAGCTAACATAACCTGCAGCGGTAATACACTTATATAAAAACTGAATCTGAGTCAAACCCCCCAACTCCTTTTTGTGTAATAACGCTCTTTGGTTATAAATGGTTCTCATAGTGGTGAAATTATCCACATTTCTTTTTTTCAGGGCAGTTAGTATTTTCCTTGGCTTTACTCCTGATAAGTACATAACCTCAACCAATCTCTCTTCGTTTACATTCAACCGGCCGGCATAGGGATGTGCCTCCAAGTGAACAAAACTGTGGTTATGAGTGTCACATAATACTTCAACTCGCCATTCATTAGCAATTGCATCTTTTGTTCCCTTCAATAAAAAGGGACACCCGCATTTCTTCGAGGTTGTTCTCCTCAGATTTTGTTTAACAAATCCTTTTTTATTCTGAGACTCGCGAGGAAAGCCTGCTCTATCACATCCAAGTAAAACACGAGGTCGTGGTCTACCTGTTAATTTATCTGCGCTCTGAATTGTGACAACAAAGCTGAGAGATCTACCAATATTGCGTGCCAAAGCTACTAACTCATCCCTTGACTGAAATATTATATTCGTCTGAAAATGCTTTGTCATATCTATAAGCCAAATAAAACCATTTTAGAATATTAAAGTCAACAAATTGGCAATTACGGAAATGGATGAGACATTACCATTTACGCATGAAGGAGAAAGAGTATTAGCAATAACATTGTCTACATCGTTGTCATTGCCTTCTTCATCCATTACAATGTCTAAACACGAAACAAAAAAACCTTTAGGGTTAATGGGAGATTACAACAGGTTTCATATACAGCACAAATTTTGATGAAAACTGAAATCATTCTAGGGTTAATATACTTAAACACAAATTACAAAATAAACGGCGAGTATGAGCCGCTGATGGAGGAGGTTTCATAAACTGAAATACAAAATAAACAGAAATACAGCAGGTTTCATATACTGAAACAGTCATAATTTTGGTGAAAACTAAAATAAATCTAGGGTTAATGGGAGAATGAAATCACATTTCACAATGACACAAACTGAACAAAATTCAACAACCATTGCACAATGACAATCTAAAAATATTTCAACATCCACTGCAACAATCTGAAAAAAGTCTAGGAACAATGCTGGGCAGTGAAGGGGAAAAAAACAAACAAGAAATGGGGCTGGGAGGGGGAACCTAGAAATGGGTAAAAAATAACCTAGTAATGGGAAAAAAATCGCAGAGAATGTGATGCTTCGAAGGAAAAAAAAGCGCAGGGAAAAAAAACACAGAGAAATGGTACTTGGAATACGAAGCTGAGAAGGGGGGCTTGAAATGACGAAATTACCAGAGGTCTCTCTGCAGAGAATGACGCCGGAGACCAAATGGGAGATGAGGTTGCAGGGGGGCGGTGTCGCGACAGGAGACTTGGTGGAGCAGCTCTGTCGTGCTCAATCGCGGGTGAGGATGTAGGGCATTCAGGCGGCGACGTCGACGGCGAGTGGGAGCTGCTGATGGAGGAGGAATGTCGACGTCGACGGCGAGTTTCGTCGGCGTCGATGCTATCGCATCGGGTTCGGGAGAGGTTAGGGCACGGAGGCGGCTGATCTGTGAATAGAGAGAGCGAGATTTCGAATTGAAAACTTAAAGGTAAAAATCGGCTGAATTCGTGGTCTACGGATAACCAAAATAGGTCTGCGGATAACAATCGCCAAAAAAAATTATATTAACCTCTATCGCTTCTCTTGCGCTCTCTCCTCCCTGAAAGATTTTATTTTGGTATCAGAGCTATATTCGTTCAATAACGATGACTTCATTCTTCACCGCGTCTAGCAAAGGGTGGAGAGATGGTCGGCGAAGAACTTGAGAAGACGACAGGGCAAGGATTGGGCAGTACACTGGCGGCGGTCTTGCTCGATCCTCACTACATTCTGTGTCAGTCGCCGACAACCCCGACGCAATTATCACCCTTGTAATTCTCAAATGGGAGAACTATGCCGAGTGGGCAAAGGTTGTGTGCACCGCTCTCCAGGCAAAGAAGAAGCTTGTGTTTGTGGACGGTACAATCAAAAATCCCGCATCTGGAGACCAGGTCGAAGAAGATTGGTATGCTGTGAACTTCATGATCATTGGATGGATATTCCATACCATCGACCCAGGTTTACAATCGTCTCTATCCTACATGGATTGCGCAAAAAATCCGTGGGAAGCTATAGCACAATGATTCTCTATCGGCAACGATATACAAATTCACCAATTGAAGAACGACATCATGAATTGCAAACAATTTGGACCGGTGACAACCTACTACGGGAAACTCAAAAGCATGTGGGAGGAATTGGTGGGGTACACCAAGAACACTGTTTGCACGTGCAACGGATGCACATGCGAAGCAGCGGTGGAACCTGCAGACGAACCGAAAAAAGAAAAGACTCACCAATTTCTCCTTCGTCTTAACGACATGTACAGATTGAATGATGCGTTCAAATATCCTAAGCATGTCACCCCTACCTACCGTCAACCATGCATATGCACTCATCTTGATTGAAGAACGACACCGGAGAATGTCTAGCACAAAAAAAGAACGGTCCGGAGGATTCGGGTTTGTAGCTCAAAATTGGGGATCTGCTCCTCGAAATCTCCCAAAAGTACCGCACGCAGCAAAGAACTCTGTTTGCAATCACTATGGGAAATCTGGGCATGAAACATCGAAATATTTTCAAGTTGTTGGGTATCCCGATTGGTGGGGCGACCGATCAAAAGGAAGAGGTTGAGGAAAATGACCTCATGGCAAAGGGCCCTCTCAGTCGCGTGGTCTAGCAGGCCGATCGCATCTTGTCCACAACACTTCTACGAGCTCAGGCGGAGGAGTCGTGGGAGGGGGATCAAGTGGCCTGACAGAGGAGAATTGATCGAGCTGAGAAATTTGCTAAGCAACCAGGTGAACAAATCAGATGCTCATGAATATCTGAATGTAAGTAAAACTCATCACATTGGATATTGGACACCGGAGCAGCCCATCATATGACCGGGGATCTCAGATGGTTGGCAAACATCTGAAATATAGCCACATGTCCAATCGATCTTCCCAATGACGGCGAGGCAAATGCCACCAAAATAGGGGATGTGTGTGGGAAGCTCAAGTTACTGCATGTGTTATATGTCCCCACGTTGAAATGCAACTTATGCTCTGTTTGAGACAACTACAGTGACTGGAGAAGCAGCTGATTTGCAGAGTAGTGAGAAAATCAGCTGATTTACAGAATGGTAAGAAAAACAATGAAACTGTTTGAAAGATATGTTTTTTAGTGTTGTTTGAACAGAGAAGCAGACCATACTATTTGACCGAATAACTGTGTGGTGGCTAATAACAGAGAAGCAGACCATCAAAGAAGTATCTCGACTTCACAAGTCCCTTTACGGGTTAAAACAAGCACCTCGATGCTGGTCCGCAAAATTGACAACCACTCTTTCAGATTATGGGTTCAGACAATCCACATGGGATTACTCTCTTTTTTATTACCATGTCGCGGGAGTTCAAATCCATACGCTAGTTTACGTGGACGATTTGATCATCTCAGGGAACAATGGTCACACCATTCAATCCTTCAAACACTACTTGCACAAGTGTTTTCACATAAAGGATCTTGGGACCCAAAAATATTTTCTTGGGACCCTAAAATTCAATTAGCAGAAGTAAATGATGCTCTACAGAAGATGAAAAATGGAAAGACGGTTGAGTCAGAGGATATACTCATCGAAGTATAGAAATGTCTAGGGAATGAAGGAATTCTGTAACTTACATGTTTTTTTAATAAGATGTTGAAGTCAAGGAGGATGTCAGACCAATAGAGAGAAAGTATCTTAATTGGTACCTTTATATAAGAACAAAAGATATATACAAAATTGTGTTAATTACAGAAGAATTAAATTGATGAGTCATACCATAAAATTATGGGAACGAGTAATAGAAAGAGGAATAAGACGGGAGACTAATATCTTGGAGAATCAATTTGGATTCATGTCAGGGAGGTCGACTATGGAAGCTATACATCTCTTGAGGAGACTCATTGACAACTACCGAGAAAGAAAACAAGATTTGAATATGTTGTTTAACGACCTTGAGAAGACTTATGATAGAGTTCCAAGAGAGATCTTATGTAGAGTCTTAGAAAAGAAAGGTGTAAATGTATCATGCACTGACAAAATCAAAGATATGTATACAAATTCAGTGACAAGGGAGTGTTAATCTGGAGGATTAACACGGGAATTCCTTATCAATGTTGGCTTACATCAAGATTTAGTTTTAAGCCATTATCTCTTTACCCTTATCTTAGATGAGCTCATCACACATATCCAGCAAGCAATACGTTGGTGTTTATTATTTGGGGATGATATCGTTTTGGTCGATGAGACACGCGAGGGTGTACACGCAAAATTTGAATCTTGGCAAGACACTTTAAAAAAGAAGGGTTTTAGGTTGAGCAGAGCAAAGACAGAGTATATGGAGCTTAAATTTAGCAGTGCAAGAAGGACGAATGATTTCGTTATTAAGTTGGGTGATCAAGATATTTCTGGTAGTGAATGTTTTAAATATCTTGGATCGATATTTCAAAACGACGGAGGTATTGATAAAGATGTGACACATAAAATCCAAGCGGGTTAGTTGAAATGGAGAGGCACGTCAGGGATCTTGTGTGATCGTAAAGTACCATTAAAACTTAAGGGCAAGTTTTACTGTACTGCGATTAGACCAACGATGCGCTATGGTTCTAAGTGTTGGACAGTGAATTGTGCATGAGCAAAAAATGAGAGTTGCGGAGATGAGAATGCTTAGGTGGATGTGTGGACACACGAGACTGGATAGAATTAGGAATGAATATATCAGGGATAAGACAGGAGTAGCACCAATTGCAGAGAAGATGCGAGAAGCTCGACTAAGATGGTTTGGACACGTACAAAGGAGACCATTAGAGGCACCAGTTAAGCGTTGTGAGAGTCTAGTCACTAGGCATGTTAAACGAGGGAGGGGTAGACCAATAAAGCCTTGGAATGAAACTATAAGGAAAGATATGATGTACTTAGGCATTAGTGAGATTATGACACAAGATAGGGCACAATGAAGACAAAGGATCCATATAGCCGACACCATTATAGTGGGATAAAAACTTGAGTGTTGTTGAAGTTGGGTGGAGCTCCGAAGATATCTACTTGTCAGTTGTCACAACGAAAATATACTTTGGACATCATTTCCAAAACAGGGTTGCTCGGGGCACGTCCTGGGACTTTTCCGATGGAACAACATCATAGGCTGGCTGAATCCAAGAACCCCTTGTTGCACAATGTGAAACCTTCAAACCATATCATCGTCTCATCATCCATCTCATCTATCTCACCATTACAAGACTGAAACTTTGCTATGGGTTGCACACTTTTACTCAGTTTATACACCAACCCCGATAAGATCATTGGATTGCAGCTCACCGTATCGTGAAGTACTTGAAAGGACATTCGGGACAAGGAATTCTCCTTCGTGCGGACAACGATCTCTCATTGGTTGCTTATTGTGATGCGGACTGGAGAGGTTGCTCACTCACTCGTCGATCCTTGACCGAGTACTTTGTCACTCTAGGAAGGTCGCCCATCTCATGGAAAACGAAAAATCAATCCATTGTTTCAGGATCATCCGTGTAGAAATGGAGAAAGCCAACCTTGTATATATGTCCACTTGGTACAAATACAAAGAATGAGTACAAATATATAGATGAGAGAAAGAGGGAGAAAAATCCGATACACAATGTGGGACTAAAGAGAGGAGAGAAAAATAATAAAGGTTATACAAATGGGCCTAGTTTAAGTGGGCTTTTCCAACACTCCCCCTCAAGCTGGAGCGTATAGGTCATATGCACCCAGCTTGGACAAACACTGGTAGAACAGGGTGCTTGATAAGGCCTTTGTGAGGATGTCGGCAACTTGATCAGTTCCTGGAACATGCTTTAATTCAAGTTTCTTCAATTGAACCTTCTCACGAACAAAGTGACAGTCAACCTCGATATGTTTTGTGCGCTCATGAAACACCGGATTCTTTGCGATGTGTATGGCGGCTTGACTATCACAAAATAGAACAGCAGAGGAGGGGAGTTTTACTCCTAGGTCAGTAAGGAGACTTTCAAGCCATGTGAGTTCTGAGACAACCGAGGCCATCGATCGGTATTCAGCTTCTGCAGAGGAACGGGCTACCACAGCCTGTTTCTTACTCTTCCATGTAATAAGATGACCACCAAAATAAGTACAGAACCCACTAGTTGACCTCCGATCGTCCAGGGAACCTGCATAGTCGGCATCAGAATAGGCAACCAATGCGGGAGCAGAGTCAGAGGTTTTGTACACCAGCCCTTGACCCGGAGCTCCCTTAAGGTATCGAAGAATCCGTTCAACCGCTTGAAGATGAGAAGCCCGGGGGGCATGCATGAACCGACTAACAACCCCAACTGCAAACGATATATCCGGCCTCGTGACTGTTAGATAGATCAACTTGCCCACAAGGCGTCGATAGTATTCCGGGTTCGAAAGCAGCAAATCGTCATCCGAAGCATGAGCGCATAGTTTGTGATTTGCCTCCATCGGGGTACAAGCTGGCTTGCAACCAGACTGACCAGCATCTTGAGAAGATCGAGACAGTACTTTCGTTGGGAGAGCACCAACCCGCCCGGCTGCCGGGCAATCTCGAGACCCAGGAAGTAGCGAAGGTTCCCCAGGTCTTTAGTTTGAAAAACAGTGCTCAGATGTTGTTTGACGTCTTGAATCCCCTTTGAGTCATCCCCAGTGAGAAGGATGTCATCAACATAAACCAACAGAAGGACGGTGCCAGTGGCACGGTGACGGGTAAAAAGGGAGAAATCTGCAGAACTCCGAGTGAACCCCATGTCCCGAACCACCTTGCTAAACTTGTCAAACCACGCCCGAGGGGACTGTTTGAGACTATAAATTGACTTTTTGAGAAGACATACCCGAGACTCCCCCGTGGTCTCAAACCCGGGCGGTTGGCGCATGTAGACAGTTTCCTGAAGGTCACCATTTAAAAAGGCGTTCTTGATGTCGAGCTGATGAAGGGGCCAGTGGCGGTGCACCGCGACGGAGAGAAGAACGCGGACAGTGTTGAGCTTGGCCACCGGAGAGAAGGTTTCCTCATAATCGAGGTCCTCTTGTTGTGTGAAGCCACGGGCCACAAGACGAGTCTTCAGTCGGGCAATAGTGCCATCCGGAGCATGCTTGATGACGAACACTCATTTACACCCAACAGGGTGTTGACCGGGAGGTAAGGGAACCAAGACCCAGGTCTGGTTGGCCCAGAGGGCCGTCATTTCCTCGTCCATGGCAGCCCGCCAGCCAGGATGGTGAAGCGCCTCCTGCAAAGAGTTAGGGATCGAAACAGAGGATAATGAGGTGACAAAGTGAAGAAGAGAGGGAGAGAGGCGATGGAGAGAGACGTAATTCGCCATTGGATGAGCGGTAGAGACGGGAGCCGGAGCAGCAGGGAGCAGAGCACCAGAGGGCGAAGCCGACTGCAGAGGGGCTACGGGATGAGGAGAGCGACGAGAGTAGACCCGGATAACCGGGGGTGGTGGACGGAGAGGAGGTAGGGAAGGCAGAGAGGATGAGGAGTGAGGAGCAGGAATGACAGGACGAACGACGGGAGCTGGACTCAGAGCGACATCGAGAGCAGGGAAGAAGGGAATATCTTCACGAAAAGTCACGTCAGCCGAGACAGTAACCTTGCGGGTAGCAGGCGAATAACAGACATAACCCTTCTGAGTGCGCGAGTACCCCACAAAGATATGCTTGGTGGCACGAGGGTCCAATTTGTCTGTGGAGGGACCGAGGTGGTGAACGTAGCAGGTACACCCAAACACCCGGGGAGGAACGGGAAAAGGCGGAGTTGTGGGAAAGAGGAGGCTGAAGGGAGTAGCATACTGGAGGACGGAAGACGGGAGACGGTTGATGAGGAAGCAAGCCGTGGAGAGCGCGTAGTGCCAGTATGGTTTGGGAACCTGCATTTGAAGCATCAGGGAGCGAGCGACATCAAGAAGGTGACGATTCTTGCGCTCGGCGACACCATTTTGTTGTGGGGTGTACGGACACGAGGTTTGGTGAAGAATGCCGAACTCAGAGCAGAGAGTGGCAAAGGTATGGCTGGTGTACTCCCGCGCATTATCAGTACGAATAGTGCGAATAGGCGCAGAGAACTGAGTGCGAGTTTCAAGTATGAAAGCCCGGAATACGCGGGGAAGTTCAGAGCGATCCCGAAGGAGATATAAACACGTCATGCGAGAGTAATCATCAATAAAAGTAAGAAAATACCGATAGCCAGAAATACTAGTAAATTTGTACGGACCTCATATATCGGAGTGTACTAAAATAAAAGGAGCTGAGCTCCGAGTACAATGAGGAGGAAATGATGAACGGGGTTGTTTGCCCAAAATACATGTGTCGCAGCGAAAAGCAGGGAGAGTAACATCAGGAAGAGCCTTCCGGAGGACTGGAAGAGGAGCATGTCCCAGACGGCGATGCCAATCCGAAGAGGAGATAGAGGCGAGGACAGTGGGAGAGTCGTCAAGAAGATAGAGCCCATTCTGCAGCCGTCCTCTACCAATGATAGTCCGCGTCTGCTGATCCTGTATGAGAAAAGAAGAAGTAAATGTCACGGAGTAATTAGAATCAGTAGTAAGGCGACCAACAGAGAGTAAATTGAAAGCAGAGCCCGGAACATGTAGAGCCGAGCGTAGGAGGAGAGAAGAGGTGAGAGAAATATCAGCACATCCAGAGACTGTAACCGATGCCCCATTAGCGACAGTAATGTACTTCGGGTGAGGTGAAGACAAGTACTGAGGTGGCCTAACAGAGGTGATATGATGAGTGGCACCAGAATCAAGGATTCAGCGCGTGCCAGAGGATAGGCAGGCGATACCTTCATTGGAGATAGAGGCAGCAGAGGCAACCGAGGCAGGCGGACGGCTGAGCAGGCCATGAAGATGCTGGAGCTGAAGACGAACCTCGTCGAGATCAGTACGAGAGGAGGCAGAGTCGGTAGTAGCAGCAGAGGCATGCGGACGAGGAGGTCGGCCATGTTTGCGATAGCAGGTGGCCTCAAGATGGTCATCTTTACCGCAGAACGAGCACTTAAGCCTAGACCGGCCACCGCGACCCCGGCCTCGAGAGTCAGAGCGGCCACCACGGGCAGAAGGGGGAAGAGGCAATAAGGGAGCTGGTGCCTGTTGAACAAGGGCCGGAGAAGGAAGTCCTGAAACATCCGGAGGCGGGGAGACTTTGAGAAGCATTGAGCACACATCGGAAAAAATGGTGTAATGGTAGAGGAGAGGATGTGAGCCCGGACACTGTGAAGATGAGGTGGTACCTGGGCCATCATCATGGCGATACCCACAGCTTCCTTTTGGGTACGTTGAGCAGCGAGATCTAAAGTGGGAGGCTGATGGTGGATCCAAGCCTCAACCAGAGACCGGGCCTGAGCAACAAAGGATGTCAGGTCGGTTGCGCCACTGCTATCAAGGGCCTGGAGAGCAGTGATGATATCATATAGATGGTGGAGACTATCCTTGCCAGAGTAGAGGGTGTGGAGCTCGTCTCACATGCCTTTGGCCGTCTCATGATACATGGTCAGGCGATAAGATTCGCCATCAAGAGAGTTGAGAAGCCAAGTCTGCACACGCCCATCATTGTGTAACCATTCCTCAGTAGGGACACCGATAACGGTCTGAGTCAAGTGATGAAGGAACCCCTTTGACTGAAGGACACGGCGAACCGAGTGTGCCCATTCCACAAAGTTCTTCTTGCCAGTGAGCGAAATTGTAGTGATCTGAAGTTCGTCGCGGACTTCCTGGAGAGAGGCCGGGCGTTCAGGAGGAGGAACTGCCGTGCCGACTGAGTCCGCAGATGTAGACATGGGGGCGACCTGGATGAGGTCGCGGCGAGCTGGAGGAGGCCGCGGCGAGCTGGAGGAGACCGCGGCGGACTGGAGGCGGCAGCTAGAGGAAGCGGAAGACAGCGAACTGGATGAGGTTGCTGCGAGCTGGAGGAGGTCGCGGCGAGCTGGAGAAGACCGCGGCGGGCTGGAGGAGGCAGCGGCGGACGGGAGGAAGCCGCGTTGTGCACAAAGACGCTCAACAAGGAGCGGGCCAAGAGAGGCCGAGGCGGACTGGATCAGATCGCGGCGGGCTGGATCAGACCGCGGCGGGCTGGATCAGATCGCGGCGGACTGGAGCGAGCTGAGAAGAGAGGACAAGCCGGGGAAGCAAGAGAGCGACCGCAGCGGGCTGGACCAGTCCGCAAGACTGAAAGAACGCAGAGAGGCGAGCCCGCGGCGGACAGGGAAAAGAACTTGGCCGCCTGAAGAGGAAGGAGAGCAGCCGCAAGCAGGGGAGAAACTGAAGGAGGCCGCTGCGCTTACGGCGGACGAAGGAGACCAAGCAGAGGAGGCGAAACTGAGTTCGCAGCGGACAGAAGGAGATCGAGGGATTGATGTCGCCGAGGTCGCGCCGGACAAGAAGAGGCCGCAGCGGACAAGGGGAAGCAGTGGACCCCACAGGATGGCTATAAAGAGGGGGCCAGAGGAGGAAGGAAGAGGAGGGAAGAGAAGTGGTTCCACGGGAGGAGAGGAAGCGGACTGGACAAGGGAGGCCGCAGGAGTGATGCGACTAGAAGTTGCGGACACACACACGCAGGCCGCAGAGATCGCAGGCCGCAGGGCGGACAGGAAAGGGAGTCCGCAGGAGTCCGGAACCTGGCTCTGATACCATGTAGAAATGGAGAAAGCCAACCTTGTATATATGTCCACTTGGTACAAATACAAAGAATGAGTACAAATATATAGATGAGAGAAAGAGGGAGAAAAATCCTATACACAATGTGGGACTAAAGAGAGGAGAGAAAAATAATAAAGGCTATACAAATGGGCCTAGTTTAAGTGGGCTTTTCCAACAATCCGCTGAAGCTGAGTACCGCTTTATGGATGCTACTTGTTGTGAATTAAAATGGCTCAAGGGACTTCTCTTGTTCTTTGGGATCGCTCACCCTGCTCCCATGAAACACTTCTGTGATAGTTAAGTGGCTCTTCATATCGCCGCCAATTTGATGTTCCACAGATGTACAAAACACATCAAGATGGATTGTCACTTTGCCCGTGACAAAATACGGGCCAAGAACGTTGCGACATGTTTTGTTCGCACATCTGACCAACTCGCTGATATCTTCCCAAGATGGGGATTCGTGACCTTCATGCTCCATCTTGAGGGAGGGTATTAACGTGATATTATGGTGGAGGAATATTCGGGAGCATATTCAGATATCTTGCTTTAGGAAATATTGCATTTGTGGCAAGCTAAGTCTATAGGAAACAATTGTAATGCACATATATTTGCATTACAAGGCAATATTCTGAAAATAATTGTTAGGCGGTATTATAGAAAAACTCTTAATTGGAAAAGATTTATAATTTGTCGGGGCTCTACGAAGTTCCTCAACTCTACCAACATTGAGTTATGGCGTGATATAGTGACGATAACGTGAAAAGCTAGAATCATAGCGATCGTCTCTAATAAATCGTGGCGAAGGGTGGTCACGATATCTAGAATGAGCGGAATGCGAATATGAATGTTCATCATAATAATATGCCATGAGATACTACCTATAGACTCAATAATTACGCGCAAACGTAGAGCTCGAACCTAGCTCTGATACCAAATGATGCAGCATGAATCTACAGGTGTCGGACGACCGATGCCCTAAACTCAAGTGCAATGCAAACAACTACTCAACACATGCGAATGAGATTATGATCTAAATGTCGTGCGCGTGTAAATATGAGAACAGTCCAAATAAAGATCCACGAGCAAGTAATAAATTTTAGCAACGCTAAGAAAACGATTGACACAACTGAAAGTAAAAAAATTAACATTTAAGAAACAACTGAGATTAGCCAAAAAAATGAGGTGCGAATTCAATTGAAGTGTGTCGGATGCGTCCCGCAAATCAAAGCAACGAATCAAGTGTTGTTGCGTATAATAATCAACTAACCACAACAATAGTTCAAAAACCAAAATACCCAATCAAGAGAATTTAAACACCTTATACCTTGATTTGCTTATGCACGCGGCGGTTTGGCTTCGGGATGGAGAGCCGTTGGCGGGAGTGCTTCCGACTTGATGGTGGTTCCACGGCAGGGCTGCGGGTAATTAGGAAAAATCGGATTTAGAATATTTGGGAAGGTGGAGGATGAGATCTGGAGAAGGATGAATGGGATGGGGCTGGAATGGGTAGTGGGAGTGCTGGTTTGGAGGGTTGGGTGCCCGACAGTGGGTATTGGGGTCGGGTGGGGCATGGGAGGGCTGGACGAGATAGGGAGGATGTAGATCTGGAGGGCTGGGTGGTCGGCGGAGTAGGCTGGGGTCGGGGAAGGGTGGAGGGCCGGCGGAAGGGTAAAACGATGAGAGGTTGCGGCGGTTTGTAAAGCCGCGGAGTGGATCTGGTGGCTGGCTGGTTGGGGGAGGTCGGCGGGTGGCTGCTTGGGAGCGGAGAAAGGAGGGAAGGCAAGACGGAGAGGCTTACCGGAAAGGGGAGGAATCTGGACGGCGACCGGGAGAGGGAATAGCGGGCTGGGGAGGAGAGGCCGACGTCGGCGGCGGAAAAGGCGTACAACAGAGCGACCCGGAGTCCATCGGAGGTGACCAGCCTTGAAGTTAGCTGGTCACCCCCGATAACTTCAAGGTTGGTCACCCCCGATGGACTCCCGGTCGCTCTGTTGTACGCCTTTTCCGCTGCCGACATCGGCCTCTCCTCCCCAGCCCGCTATTCCCTCTCCCGGTCGTCGTCCAGATTCCGCCCCTTTCCGGTAAGTCTCTCCGTCTGGGGTGACTAGCTGGTTGCAATAGGGCATCCTCTGATCCCGTGGTCAACCCTAATTGTGCATATTTATAAGAGGAAATGAAAGAAACAAAATTTGGGCTCCCGATCGGACGACTATAATTTATTTGACTGATCGTGGGCTAAATACATCAAAATAAAATCTAATATATGAAACTGACTCGGAACAACCCTCCGGACGCATCCGCGGACTCGGATCGCCCAAATGGGTCGCCGATCACCGCCTCTTGCAGTAATAGATGTGTGCGCGTCGTCGATCATCATCATACTCTCTCCTGTATTGATATGAGACATTTAATTACAAAAGTTATGTGTTCTTATTCGTATTAAATGGGTTTGTGAAAAAATTATTTCACATTGTGAATTTCGCTAGATTGCTAGGCTCCTAGGCGAATTTTTAAAACTAAGGTCGGTTATCAACTGGTATCGCTCGAGGAAAATCCGCTAGCGCCACATAATTTTAAATTGATTCACAAATTTTATCTTATAAAATAAAATCCGAGAATTTAGAATACACCAATCAGCCAATAGGTATGGCCACGCCCTACAATCCAAAATATCATTACCATGCAAACATAAAGGGCTCGATAGCATGCATCCAAACATATAAGGCCCCCTAGCATCTATTATGGACAAATCATAAGAATGGACAACAATTACTTGTACGAAAATAAAGATACAAAATATAGATAACTTGATATGCCTAGTCCCTGCCCGTCGCTAATGGGATCCTCGCCTAACGATGGGTGTACACCACTACACCTTACATCTGCTCGCGCTCATCCCCTGCTTTGGTCCCACCCCCGTAGAGCACCTTCACATTGTCCATTAGCCCCTTCAAAAAGATTTCAATAGCAAGGGTGGCTCGCTTGAATTTTGATTCGAGGTGGATAAAAGGAAATATTGTATACTTGTGAACCTTCCACGCCTATTTTTTGTTTCTTTTTATCAGCTCTGAATTGATTTTAATTCATCTAAGAATAAATCAAATTTGATTTTAGCCGAGTCAACTAAAATTAATTTTGATTTCTTGATTAAGGTAAAACAAAATTAAATTATCTTTAAGCACCTTGCTTGAACTTAACTTCATTATGGACCTTCTTTATACCATGCTCGATTGAACAAGAGAGGAGAAATAATTGGTGTGAAATTACAAGGTTATGAATGAGAGGTTCTCCTAAAATGCTATCAACTTGTTATTGATAATCTATTCACACAAGATAAAAGAGAACTCTTGGATAGAGAATACTTGGTGAATGAGAAGAGCAGCATGTGCTTCAGAAAACAATCCGTCTGAGGCATAACAAACCCAATATAGTAGAAAAATTTCAACCTTCTCCTCCAATATAACTTTGAAATTTCGATCTGTGGAAATGACAAAAAGCGCCGATTATAAGGCTCCATTTGGCAAGGTGGCAGCGGTTGTGAACACGGTGGTTATGACTTATGAACTGTCTTTCGTGAACGCCCGACTTTACCTAAAAAATTTCATTAACATTTATGTTCAAAATTAGTTTTCTTTTCGGAGCCTAAATGGTTCGATTATCAATAACTCAAGCATTATAGAATCAAAGTCTACTATGCTGAAGTAAAACAAGAATTTACATTAATATCAGGAGAGATTTGACTGATGAAGTCAGCAGATAATGTAGCAGAGTTGGTAAAGAAACATTAGAGGGAAAAGGATCCATCAAACTAGAAAAACAACCATCATCATCTTTGCAGTTAAGACTTTCCGCCAAATATTTGAATTAATTTTATGAATCCTCATTCTGCATTCGGTCCTTACGAGTGCAACATTATCCATATTGATTCTAAATAAACGAGGCGGCATCTATGAATCTGTAATAGAATTGCCTGACTTGATAAACATGTCAATGAACATTTATTTTTGATAGAAGCTTACGGAAGAAAACAAGAACCTTTGGAAGAGAGAAAAATTGGATGAGATAAAAGGAAAAAAGTAAAGGATTGGCATTCTTTTCATTTGATTGAAACTACTAGCAGAGAAACAAATGTTACCCACTCTATTCTTGATTGTGAGTGAAAAGAGGGGAAGAAGATAATATTTATAAATCATTTTACCTTTGTTTTAGAACATTATTGGTGATGATACTAATATATTACCAGGTTGTCTTCATCTTATATGAACAAAGAGAGATCAAGGGTTACGCCTAAACAATACAAATGAATAATCAAGTGAAGGTCTTTCTATCCTTCATCTTACAGTATCTTACATGGTGTCATCCAAGTATCTCCTCCTCCTTATTTACATGGTATTAAAGCTAACAGAAGCCTAAATGTTGAGTGGAGCGCCCTAGCACAATACACAGTCGCTTCCATGACGCTACTTGCTTGAATGTTGTCCATCAGTTCCTCCATTTTCTGCTCCAATCGAAAGTTGTCCATCAGTTCCTCAAGATGCTTCTCCAGTTCATTCACAGTCGCATAGTGTGGATTTTAGCCACACTCACTACTTGTGTAAAGTAAAAAGCGTGACCAAAATATGTGGAGTTCTGTTCACAAAGGAAAAAAAAGTTGCAGCTAGGTAAGTAGGTTATGTTCATTGCTCTTTGAAGTGAACCAGACCATTCTGGTCCCCATGTGGCATTGCTTGTGCTAGCAAAGGCGGTGCTCCTAAATATTCTTAGGACTGGAATTTTTTGATCTTTTCCAACAACTTCTTCCCCTGACGTGTAGAACGTTCATCCTTGTTTGCTAATTAATTTGGACTATCTTACAACAGTGAAATTGAACTCTCTTTTAATGGGTGCTTCTGGACTATCTTATGATAGTGAAAGTTGGGTTCATTCTCGATTGTTGTTGGTATTATTGGTTCAGATCCGACACATTAATATTATGTTTTAATATTATAAAACCTGATTTCTCCCATGCAAGAGAAGTGTAGCCGCCCCCCACCTGTGAGTTGAAAGAAGCAGCTGCCTGTAGCAACCGGGCAGCCGCTTGCGAGAAGGAATATGCCGACCCTCTCTCTCCCTTCTCTCTCTCTTTCTCTTGCTTGTGCACTCGGAGGGGCAGCCAGCCTTGGATGTTGTTGCCGGTCTTGGAAGAGATAGTCACCGGCGTTGGGAGAGAGTGTTGCAGCCGGGCTTGATGGAGATTATCGTCGGCGTTGTGGTGGACGTTCTTTGAAGTGGAGAGGCGTGGTGTCGAAGACGTGCGTTAGTACAGTTAGGCTCGATGGTATTTTCTCTCCGGTAGTGGTGTTGTTTTCCGGTGGTGGTGTGGTTGAATGACGGACATTGACGTTGAAGGTTCAAGTGAACCTTGTGTGTCCACTTAGCGGATTGCAGGCCAGATCTATTACTCGACCACGGATCTAGCATGTCTGGCGCATCCTCGGTGTTTTCATCAGACAGTTATTTCTTCTCCCGTTTTTCAAGTATTTGCATTTATATTATTGATTATATATATTTGAGTGATTGTGTTGTGTTCTTGTATACTTGTGTTCATTATAGCAGTGCCCATGTATTATACCGGATTTTACAACATCAATTTCGTATTTTTTCTCTTTGTGATTTTCACTGTCCTATTATAACACAAAACGTTCGTGAGTAAAAAGGATATAGGGAATAGATGTTGTATGTACAACCCCGTATTCGCGAAAAGAGGGCCCCAAACAAGGCGTGAGACTTGCTGCGCGTTTTTTGAGATGTTTGACACTCTTGGTGGCCAATTTAGGCTGAACCTGCATAATATACTAGTAGGAGGATGAAATATTTGTCTCCCCCCCCGGCCTCTTTGAGGAGTCGCCCAGGCCGCAGCTCGCCCAGGCCGCGTCTCGCCCAGGCCGCAGCTCGCCCAGGGCGCGTCTCGCCCAGGCCGCAGCTCGCCCAGGCCGCGTCTCGCCCAGGCCGCAGCTCGCCCAGGGCGCGTCTCGCCCAGACCGCGTCTCGCCCAGGCCACGGCTCGCCCAGGCCGCGGCTCGCCCAGGCCGCGGCTCGCCCAGGCCGCGGCTCGCCCAGGCCGCAGCTCGCCCCGGTCGCGTCTCACCCAGGCCGCAGCTCGCCCCGGCCGCGTCTCGCCCAGGCCGCAGCTCGCCCAGGCCGCGTCTCGCCCAGGCCGCAGCTCGCCCAGGCCGCAGCTCGCCCAGGCCGCAGCTCGCCCAGGCCGCAGCTCGCCCAGGCCGCGTCTCGCCCAGGCCGCGTCTCGCCCAGGCCGCAGCTCGCCGAGGCCGCGTCTCGCCCAAGCCGCGTCTCGCCCAGGCCGCAGCTCGCCCAGGCCGCGTCTCGCCCAGGCCGCAGCTCGCCCAGGCCGCGTCTCGCCCAGGCCGCAGCTCGCCCAGGCCGCGTCTCGCCCAGGCCGCAGCTCGCCCAGGCCGCGTCTCGCACAGGCCGCAGCTCGCCAAGCCGGCTACTCGCCCGACTTGGACTTCTCGCCCAGCCTAAGGGTCAGCCCCTGGTGGACTGTGATTAGCTGCTTAGAACAGCGGGATTTGCCTGTTGGCAGGCCAACCCGGGAGCATTTCGGTAATTTTTGGGACCGCGGAGATTGGTTATTTGCAGGTCATTCCTAGAAAACTATAAATAGACCCTTGAGGGTGTCTTGGAGGGCATTGCTTCTTAGCCACTTGAATTCCCCTTTCTTCATCCTCCAAGGCACCTAGCTCAGCATTGGCTAGGGAGGGGGAGATCACCAAGGTCTTCCGGGTGTAAGGTGGGACCTTCACGCTAAAGCTGAGGGTCTGTTCATAGTTTCCTGAGCCTTTGGTCCGTGACGTTCGCCTGAGTTCCTTTAAGTGTGAGGTCACCTCTTTTTAGGGACCCCGAACTCCACAGAGACCGATTTCTCGATTTTAACACCGCTATCGAGCACTTGAGTCGTGAGATAGTAATCATCCCCATGGTCGTCATCCTGTGATAGTCTCCAAGTTAGTGTCCAATGTATACACTACTAAGTCATTCTTGATTGTGGAGGGGAAGCTTGTTCTAAGAAAATCGGGTACGTGGTGGGACCTCCCTGCCATAGCGCCTAGGGTCCTTTAGTTACCTCTTAGTCTTTTTTGTTCTTGTCTGCCAAGCCATCAAGCCTCACCGCTGAACCAGTAACCCTAGGCTACACTTAGATCCGAATTTTGGAGTAGGAAATTTTCTCGGCTTCAACACTTTGGTGCGGTGAGCGTGGATCGTAGCCGATGAGAAAGATCTTGCGAGTAGGCGAGATGGTAGATGCAGGCGAGCATGGAGAGATAGTCGACAACTCGGCGGGTAGAGACAGCTATGTGACCGTATCAGTTTTCGAAGACTTCATGCGGGGGATAGAAGGGACCATGCGAGCAGCGTTCCTTCCTCTCCCGGAGGTCACGGCGACCTCGCCTCGTCGCATGACTCTGTCGGAGGATGAGGGTCCTCCTAGGCGACAATAGACCGTATCAGTCCATTGCACAAGGCTTGGATGAAAATACCCCTAATAAAATGAACATTGGGTGAAAATGCCAAGCTTAATCATATTGGGAGTGTAAATTGTAATATTAGGATAATTAGAGTGCACTTTGCCAAAACGTGCATATTGAGGGATGCATTCTGCCAAAAGAACCTTAAACTCCCAACTCTCTATCAAAACATTAAGGCCTCGTTTGTTTGCTATGTTTTGGCTCATGGTTTTGATTTTGAGTGTTTGAAAATGAAAAACAGATGTTCTTTTGGCTCGGTTTTGATCTGTTTTGGTTTTGAACCAAAACCGAGTCGTTTTCATTTCTTCGTAAAAGAAGCCCCCTCAAAACAGACCTTTCAAGGTCTGTTTTCACGCGGTTTTGGAAAAGTCGCTCTTCTTCTTCCCCACGCTTCAAACGAAACCCTTCCCGCCTCACGGGAAATCTCCCCCGGCGGTGCAGCGGCGGCGAATCGACTTCCTTTTTCCTCGACAGCTATACTTCCTTCTTCCTTTTCTTCCTCGCTTCCTTCTTCTCTCTCGAGGTCTGCTCTCTGGTTTTAACAGAGCTTCCTTCTTCCTACCGCCTTAGGGTTTCTACTGTAATCCCCCGTATGATATTTTCTTTGTTTTATAAGAGTGTCGAGCTCTTAGGGTTTGTCCTACATATTTTTTTGATGCATATATTTGGTTTGCAATCTCCTCATAGCAGCGCAGATAATGTGATCTTTGATTTTTTCCTGCATATATTTGGTTTGCAGATTGGTTTTTGAATTTTTTTTCTTGTATATATTTGATGCAAACGAACATAAGTTTTTGTTTTGCCTCAAAACGGACTTAAAAACCATGTTGCAAACGAACATAAGTTTTCGTTTTGTCCCAAAACGAAAACAATTGATTTTTCGTTTTGATTTGAAGTAAGACGAAAACCTAATATGAAAACTGTGAAAACGAACAGACCCTAATGAATTCTACAATCATTCTAAAGAAAGAAGATATAGGTGCATGTGCGGGATCTATGCATGAGGCGGGATATATGCAAATCAGTTATGATATTGGAGGAAAGTCCAGCCTAGCGACGGGCGAATTTAGGCCAATCAATATAGTTGTATATTGGAGGAAATAAATCAGCCTTCACTCCTTACCTAAATTACATTAGAATCCTAATATAGTTGTGATTACCTAAAGTAAATGTACCTTATAAATCTATAAATACAGAGAATATATGAGAGACAAACATCAAGCATTTTTATTCAAGTCTTTTCTCCTACCGTTGTATTGTTTTATTTTCTAACATGGTATCAGAGGGAAACGCCATGACTCCCGCTGCCGAAAACATCTACACCTCCTCCACTATCCATACTCTATCCACCCATGATCCCATCACCACCACCTCGGAGTCCACTCTCCCTACCGTGAAGTCGATTCGACAGGATGTGTCGATTAAGCTCAAATCAACAAACTACCTTCCATGGAAGACGCAGGTTCTTCCCGTCCTTCAATCGCTTGGACTGGTCGGGTTCATTGATGGATCTGAAACCCGTACCGACTCTGACGATCTCTTGTCAAACGCTGTCCAATGGCATCGCCTGGATCAGACGGTTTTGGCATCCCTCACCAACTCTCTCTCTCTGAGGCAGTCGTTACTCAGATCGGCACCTGTGCAACCTTGGCCGAGGTTTGGCACTCTTTGGAGGTGGTGTGTGGAACTCTTACAAGATCCCAAATTCTTCAACTCAAATCGGAGCTTCAGTCCCTGTCCAAAGGGGCTCTCTCTATGGCCGACTACGTCCAGCAGGTTAAATCTATCGCCCAAAACCTTGCGAGCGCCGGCAAACCCATTGACGAGGATGACCTCGTCATGTGGCTTCTTCGCGGCCTTGGATTTGAGTTCGATCCCATTGTTGCAGCCATAAACCTCTTGCGAGACTCTCCCACAGTGGATGAAGCCACTGCTTTACTGTTTGATTTCGAGCTCCGACTCCAAACAACACGACAAGACATTGATCAACCCGCAACGATGTACTCTGCTCGAGGTCGTGGTCGATCCCACGTTGGGAATTGCAGTGTTCGCGGTCGCGGACAATTTGGCGGTGGCCGCGGTAGCGGTGGGGCTAACCCCAGTCGCGGACCTCCTTCACCTTCCCCTTCTCGTGGTGGTCGTGGAACACCAGGGCAACGTCTTAAAGGTGCGCCTCGCACAGCTGATGATTCCAACGTGGTGTGCTTCCGCTGTGGTCATCCCTATCACAAAGCCAACAACTGCTTTGCCCCAGATTCGGTAGTCTCCAATCAGGTTCAATCCTTTGCCGCCATAAACTTATCTGACCAGGTTGATCATGCACGGTACCCTGATACTGGAGCAACAAACCATATGACAGCTAACACTGCACAAATTGAAGGTATGACCCCATACTCTGGGCTTGATTCTGTAATGGTCGGAAATGAGACCGGTTTACCTATTACTCATGTGGCTAAGGTATCCATTCCACGCACATCAGTTCATCTAGACCGTGTCCTTGTGGTTCCGCACTTGAAAAAGAACTTATTAAGTGTTTCTCAGTATACTCGTGATAATGATTGTTGTTTTATTTTCCATCCATGGGGATTCCTCATCAAGAACTTGAATACGGGGCAGACAATGTTGGAAGGAACTAGGCAAGGAAGACTCTATCTTATAAACATGGGGACATCATCATCTGCAATCAGCCTCTTCACCAATAAGACCGACGGGGACACTTGGCATGCTTGTCTGGGACATCCATCATTTCCTTTAATGAAATTTTTGTACCCATTGTTAAACATTAGTTCTTCGGTTGGTAAAAATTCTTGCTGCAGTTGTCAATTGGGCAAAGCATCCGGATTACCGTTTACTAGTCGTGGATCTTATTCTACTCAAACCCTTCATACCCTTCACAGCGATGTATGGGGCCCAGCACCCACCCCCTCTATTGACGGTTTTCGATTTTATCTCATAATCGTTGATGAATGTTCCCGTTTTTTGTGGTATTTTTCGCTTCGTCGGAAGTCTGAAGTTGACCCTCTCTTCATACAGTTCATTAAGCTCATGGAAAAGCAACTTGATAAGACAGTCAAATTTGTCCAAACAGATGGTGGTGGGGAGTTTGAGTCATACTCTTCAAGACTTCTTCCTATCCCATGGTATTTCTCACCTTATTTCTTGTCCAGGGACACCTGAACAAAATGGATTAGCGGAACACAAACACTGTCATATTGTTGAAACCGGCCTAACTCTTATGGCGCATGGGCAAACCCCGAAAGAGTATTGGAATCATGCGTTCTCCACGGCGGTGTATCTGATCAACCGGTTGCCAACTACCACGGTCAACGGACACTCGCCGTTTGAAGTCTTGTTTGGTGCTCGTCCATCTTATGATCATTTGTGCACGTTTGGTTGTGTCTGCTTCCCTGCTTTAGCCCCATTTGGCAGAGGAAAATTAGACTTCAAGTCTGTGGAATGCGCCTTCCTTGGCTACAGCTCGCACCATAAGGGTTATCGATGCCTTGATCCAGTTTCGGGACGAGTCTATCTATCTCGTCATGTGTCGTTTGATGAGACTCGCTTCCCCTTGGCTCAGCTATCCTCGGCAGGGGCCTCCTCAAATTTTTCCTATAATCACTTCTTTGTTCAAAAATTGTTGCAGGTCCCCACAGTTGTCACCCCCGCACCAACACCCAGCGCTCTCACATCTCCGTCGACTTCCCCGGTGATTGCCCGACACAATCACGCGCTCGCTTCACCTCCAACTCGGGCTCCTGGTCCTCCTGCTCTCATGGATCCTATCTCCACTGCTCTCTCGGGTAGTTCTCCTGGCTCACCAGAATGCCCTACTCCCGCAGCCCCTGCTGATGGTGTCGTCTCAGCCGGCCTTCCTCCAGCCCCTGGTGATAGTACTCTTAGCGCGTCCTCCATCGCGCCTCCTCCGTGGCCAGCCCATACCGCTATTCATCGTCCTTGGGGCTCTCGCGGCGGACCGGATGCCGCACCCTTCAACTCTCAGGGGCTTGGCTTTTCATCAACTCACCCCATGGTGACTCGTTCCCGCACCGGCAACCTGCGTCCCCGGGCGCTCTATGCCTCCCGCCACCCTATCTCCGTGGCTCTACTCTTGATTTTGCCGGAACATCCACCCGAACCCTCTATCTATCGGGAGGTGGCCGTTGATCCCAATTGGGTTCGTGCTATGGAAGAAGAATTCGCTGCTCTACATCGCAACCGGACCTGGTCTCTTGTCCCATTCACTCCGTCAATGAATATTATCGGTTGTAAGTGGGTTTACAAATTGAAGCATAAGGCGGATGGTTCCATCGAGCGCTACAAGGCCCGTTTGGTGGTGAAAGGATTCAATCAACGCGAAGGTTTTGACTTTGCCGAAACCTTCAGTCCGGTGGTCAAATCAGGCACTATGCGTCATGTTCTCTCCTTGGCTCTCTCTTGTGACTGGCGTTTGCGCCAATTGGATGTTAAGAATGTGTTCCTACACGGGGACTTACAGGAAATTGTCTACCTCCACCAGCCGCCCGGGTTTATTGACTCTACTCGGCCCAAGTCACGTCTGTCGCTTGCACAAAGCTCTTTATGGTCTTCGTCGATCTCCTCGGGCGTGATACAACAAATTTGCCACATTTCTTCTTCTACTTGGGTTTGTCATCTGTCTGCATGATATCTCGTTGTTTCTCTGGCGTCACGGCCCTGACATTATTATCGTCTTGCTTTATGTCGACGACCTCATCATCACTGGCAGCAACGCTGACTTCATCTCTCGCCTCATTCATTGCCTCTCCTCAGAGTTCGACATGAAGGATCTCGGCGACCTAAATTTCTTCTTGGGGATGCAGGTTGAACGGCGTAATGACTCGCTTATTTTTTCTTAGACCAAATATGCTCTTGATCTGCTCACTCGGTTTGGTTTAGACGGGGTCAAACCAGTCAAGAGCCCTCTCGTCGCGGGTCTTCAACTCCCTGTCTTCTCCTCAGATCCTCTCCCTGACCCCACGATCTACAAGCAGATGGTCGGGCCTCTTCAGTACCTTACTATGTCCCGTCCAGATCTGGCTTATGTCGTTAATTATGTTTGCCAATTTATGCAGAAACCCTGTTCCTCTCACCTTGCTGCCGTCAAAAGGATTTTTCGGTACGTCAAAGGCACCCTGCAATTTGGTCTCAAGTTCTCTAAGTCGGCTTCCCTTCATCTTCGCGCCTTCCCGGATGCAGATTGGGTCGGCTGTCCCGACAGTAGACGTTCCACAACGGGGTATGTCGTCTTCCTGGGGCCGAATTTCCTCTCTTGGGGGGCTAAGATGCAGCCCACTGTCTTTCGTTCCAGCGCTGAGGCTGAATATCGCGCGCTGGCTTCCACGATGTCTGAAGTTCTTTGGTTCTTTCATATGCTTCGTTTTCTTGGTCTCAGTTCATCAGCTCATCCTCTCCTACTTTGCGACAACGCCAGTGCTCCTCACATGTCCAAGAATTCCGTTTTTCACAGCCGGACGAAGCATATTGACATCGACGTTTACTTCATCCGTGACCATGTCCTTCGTGGTGATCTTACTCTCTCTCATATACCGGGATGCGATCAGGTGGCTGATATTTTTACCAAATCCCTTCTCAGTCCTCGGTTTATCTGGCTTCGGGACCAGCTCGTCTTCCGGATTCATCCGTCGTCAGCTTGAGGGGGGATGTGCGGGATCTATGCATGGGGCGGAATCTATGCAAATCAGTTATGACATTGGAGGAACGTCCAGCCTAACGACAGACGGATTAAGGTCAATCAATATAGCTGTATATTGGAGAAAATAAATCAGCCTTCACTCCTTATCTAAACTAGATTAGAATCCCAATATAGTTGTAATTACCTAAAGTAACTGTAACTTGTAAATCTATAAATACAGAGAATATATGAGAGACAAACATCAAGCATTTTTAATTTTTTATTCAAGTCTTTTCTTCTACTTTCTATTTTCTAACAGTGCACGCTATCTAATATATAATTTTCTGTAGAGATAAAATTATTAGGTTAGAGAGGTACCTTGTCGGCAAGTGGTTCCCGCATGATTCCATACTCGAAAAGTAGAATCCATCTCCAACGCATGGCCGGATGGAACTGCCGCCGAAATGGGAGGGTTCCCGCCGGCAGCCGCTAACAAGTTTTATTCTCTGAGTTGCGATGCACCGACCTTCGTCGGAGTTGAGTTCGATTCTTTACCCGTGAGAAAGATCAAAATAAAATAAAGGATTAACAAGCCGGAAGCGTCAGCGCTTCGGGATTCTGGAAGGCTGGACCAATAGGATTTACAGTTGAAATTTGAGCTAGCCTTTTTTTAAAAAAAGATTTCGTTCTGAGAATGGTTTCCCTCGTGGTGCTTAGGGGACAGGGAAGAGGGAATCATTGCTGCCATTGATTATACTTTAAAGGATGAAGACGGAGATGCAGGAATATTGCAGAATGCGGAGAATATGGAAATGGGGGAAGGGGGGATGCTCCCCTGTGGCCTGTGCCTTCCTTCGTCATATGCATTTATTCGTCCGAATCTAATCTCGCGGTTCCACTCAAAATTAAGCTATAGTATTTATTGACCATCTGAAGTTGCTTCCATTTCATATTTTGGAATTGGAAAGGAATCAGGATCCTGAAGTATGGAATTGGATATGAATCATTCACTTTATTTCGGTTCTGATTCGATTTTTTTTTTTGGTTATATTGATTTCTCAAAATAATTAGGTGATTGGTATTCGCACAACATTTTCTCTTAATTTTTTGCATCTTTTGAATATACGTCTTGTACATGCATTTTTAGGAAAATTGTTCAGCACGAAAGTTGTAGATCTCTTGTGTTGAACATTTTTCCTAAAAAAACATGTAGAAGGCGTAGTTTGAAAATACACCCAGATTTTGCGTCTTTTAGAAATACGTCTTGTACATGTATTTTTAAGAAAAGTGTTCAACACGAAAATTGTAGATCTCGTCGAAATCTACAACTTTCGTGTTGAAGACTTTTCCTAAAAAAACATGTACAAGACGTATTTCCAAAAAATGTAAAAAATTAAGAGAAACATTGCGCGACTAGCCAAAACTGTAGTGCTAATAACAATCGCCAATAATAATAAATGACTCTTATAACATAATAATAAACACAGTAATTGGGCTCACAAAAGAATAATAATAAACCCAGTAACCACAAAATTAACACAATCATAGAACACCAAATCTTTAGGCGGAAAACCTTCTCTCAAATCAATGAGAAAAAGATCTCGGAACTAGACACACAAAATCCACTATCAAGGATAATAGGGATTACAACAATAAACTTTAGGTTTGTCAAACCTAGATCCATCTGAATTCGCAGATTGAAACTCTTCTCAACACAAGGTGGAAAGTCCTCTCCTCAAGAAAGAAATAGGTTACAAACTCAAAAATCTCTCATCAAACTCCAAAGGCAAAGGAAGACAAGATAAAATTGGAAAGCATCCTTACAGTGAAGGCAAGGAATCTATGGCGCCAAAAACTTATTCTTCCCTTTAAAGAACATCCTCAAGCAACAATGACAACAAAGTTCTTCTTCCCTAAAACACGAGAAACCTTTGTCGCTACTTTGACGGCTCAAATCTAGAAGAATTAGTTGATGGGAAGACTCTCTGCCTATTTAGGACAAAGGGGTGAAGTTATCTTAGCCCTTAGATCAGCCCAGCATTACGGAACTGTCTCCATCCACTACCGTCGGGTGGTAGTGCTATCGCCCGACGTTAGCCATTAAGCTGCATCAGCACCAAATAGACCATCACAACGATAGGAGGAGGTACCATGACGATATCGGAGTCTCATCTCGATGAAATAGGGTTGTAACAACGACATACATCAAACATGAGTCATCACGACGATTTGAACCTCGTCATGACGATACGCCCCTGCGACACAACGATATTTCATCATCACGACGACACGATAGCGTCGGCGTAGCGCATGCGAAGATGCTCATAGTTGATTGCGTGGAAGCGAACGAAGCCCGCTTTTATGCGGCCAAAGACCACCCGAAGTATCAAGCACGGGCGAAGCCAGTGCGCAGGCGGGCGAAGCCCGCCTTATACGGTCGAATGTCGCCCGAGAGTTTCGAGCACAGACATAGCCCGTGCGAAAAAGCTCATATTTATATAATAATATAAATATAAATAATATATAATATACAATATAATATAAATAAATAAAAATATAAACAATATAAATAAATATAATATAATATAAATAATTGAAATAATAACTTAGACTTAGGTTCATTAAAGCAGGGAGGAGGAGGAGGAGGAGGTGGGGGAGGGGTGCACGGGAAGAGGAGGAGGAGGGGTGCATGGGAAGAGGAAGAGAAAGGGGGGGTAGGCCACCGCCGGCGGTTGGCGGTGTCGCCGGAGGCCAAGCCGGCGATCGTCTTAGAACCAACAACAGGAGCCGCTGCCTTTGGCTTCACCGCAGGTGGTTGCCACGAAGATGCAATCACGGGAGTTGTCGGAGTTGGAATCGATCTGGCGTTGTAATCGATCTGGAACTCGCCTGAGAAATTGGTGATGTTGTCGACTGAGGGGCTTTTGTCGCCGCCTGCTTTTGCGGGCCCGACACCTCCCTCCTCTGCAAAATTTGCTCCTCTGGCATTGCCTCTGGCCTCCCCTGCTACATCCTTCCAGAACCAGAGCGTCTCCCGGGATAGCGGGTTCGCCGCCGGTGGGGCTGTCGGACCGCCTCCACCCTACCCACCCTGGGGTCGTCGCCGTTCGGTGACCCCGGCGGTCGGGTCCGGTCAGACCACTGGCGGCCGCGGTGAAGATATTCAAAGCATGCGACAAACAGCGAACGAACAAGGTGAGGGGCAAAATGGGGAATCCAAATGTAACTGATGTTTTTTACTGTAGCGCACTGTAACAAATCAAAGTTCTTGTACGGGCGAGATTTAATGCGGGCATGCGAGCAGGGAAGAATACAGGGCGGCGGGTGGAGGGCTCACCGGCCAACCGCCGCCCCGGATTCGTCGTCGAGCACGCCGGCGAATCCGGGGCGGGCAGTGGCCGGCGAGCCCGCGGGCCTCCGGCCGCCGCCCTGTAAAAGCATTTGTACTGCCGAGAAAATGGGCGGCGGTCGGCGGCTGTGGGCTCGCCGGCCCCGGGCTACCCCAGAATCAACAGTGTGCACGCCGACGAATTTGGGGCGGCCGGTGGTCGGTGGCTGTGGTCGTCGCCCTGTAAAAAAAGTTGATTACGATGCAAATTTTTTTACAGGGCGGCGGCCGGCAGCTGCAGGCTCGCCGTGTAATGCCCCAAATCTCGAGGATGTTTGGGCTGAGTAGGGTGGACAACACGGCCTGGGACACGGGCGTGTCCCCAAGCCGTGTCCTACTCTGAGTGAGGCACACAGCATGGAACATGGGCATGTCCGTGGCCGTGTCCTGCACTCGAGTGCTAGCAGGGTGTCTCGAGTGAGTTCAACGAAAATGAGGTTGACGATCCTCGAGTAGGGCTACACGGCCTGCGGCACGGGCGTGTCCATGGTCGTGTCCTCGAGTGCCCTCGACGTTTACTCGAGTGAGCTTGACGAAATGCACTCATCGATCCTCGAGTGGGGAACACGGCCTGTGACACGGGCGTGTCACATGGTCGTGTCCTTATCTGGATTTGGACAAGACAATGAGGCCTGGTGAACACGGGCGAGACACGGGCGTGTCCAAAGCCATGTCAGGGCACACAGCCTACGACACGGGCGTGTCATAGGGTCGTGCCCTATTCGGATTAAGTCGGTTCGTGTGCCGCTTAAGGTACACGGCCTGTGACATGGGCGTATCACAGGCCATGTCAGCTAAAAATAGATATTTGAGGGCGATTTGTGGCTATTCGTTTCCTTCATTTGGGATCCAATGGTCCAAGCTTCTCCCTACTGTATTTAAGTCCAGGAGTTGAATGAGATAACTATCATTCAAGCTTGGCTATCCTCTTTTTAAAAGAGTAGAGAGAAGAGAGAGCAAGGAGGAGGAGGACAAAGAGATCAAGCCGCCGGTGGAGCTTCAGAGTTCTGAATCGAGATCCGAGGCCAGATTTGTGGAGGCAATGCCGCTGCGATGTTTTCCAACCGGCTAGATTTTCATAGCTCCAAAGAGGTCGCCAGGGGTAACGATCTTCCTTCTTGAACATGTGAAGTCCTTCTTTTTGGCATGTGCATGGATTTCCCCCACCAGAGGGTGGATTACGGAGGGATTTCCCTTGGGTTTATTCTTGGAATCCCCAATAGTCTTGCATATAGATCCGGAAATGTGAAGTACGGAATATGCATACTGTGTGAAGCCCATCTGGACAGGTTGGTTTGGATTGGTGATGTTTTCTTTTGCACACCGGAGAATACTCCGCGTATAAATGTATATGTTTGCGGATTTTGGTGGGTTGTACCTGTGAAAGATAGTAGCATGAAGTACTGGAGTAAAAATCTAGGAAAATACATGCTAAGTGCTTGTGTTGTATGTTATGAATGATAAGGTTAGGGCTAGGGATGAAAAGTGAGTTCTGTCGCTAACGTCGGACGAGAAGGAATGTCCCTAGCGGTGGCTCCTAGCTAACCTGCGATTGTGAAGCCAGTCTCGAGGGGACAGTGTGGCTATTTGTGAGCTTGATGAGCTCTTGATAAGGCCTCGTGCCGAACGAAAAAAGGGATGCCGACCCGCGTTAGTCTTAGCATTGAACTGATGATTTGAGCAATGGGCAAAGGCTGAACTGCATCCGCGTTATAACTGTCCGCCATGAGTGCCTGGGCTATTGGCATTCGGCAGAACCCATAGCGAGAGTCTTAGGCCTGCGCGCCATTAAGACTAAAGTCTCCGGCTGAAAGCCGTGGAGCAAAATGCTCAAGTTTGTCATTGGGCTTTGGGCCTTGAATGACAGTGGGCGACAGGTTTATCCGGTACGCCAAGAATGTGCCTTAAGTGCACGGAGCGTCGGGCCGTGTGGGCGATATTTGTGATATGTTAATTGTGCGTGAATGCACATTGTGTGAGATATCTGCTTGTGAAATGTTATGCATGCAGGGAAGGAATATCACTGCCCGGGTAAGGGGTAGGGTCGTTATAAATTGGTCAGTTGAACGCTGACCGTTGCCTTGTTTACCATCGTGCAGTGGATTGTCCCGTGCAGGTGCAGGAGAGCCGAGCGGAAAATAGGGGGCTGAAGCCCTTGTTGTTGTTGTTGTTGCTAGGCTAGCCCTCGAAGGCCAAAGAAGTTTATGTGATAATATGATAGTCTCTTCATGTGTGGCCGGCCTGCGTGTCGATGTATGAAAGTCACATGTATCAAGCTTAACTGTAAGGTCATAAGGCCAAACCCGTTATGTATTTGGGGTCGTTCCTTCATGAAGTATATATAAATGCTAATTTATATACTGTGGACATTCTGATGAGCTGAGTTCAATCAACTTAAAAGCTTCCGCTAGAATGCTCTGAGTTAGGATGTGTAACTCTGATATTAACCCGTAACTTCGCCGCCTGTTTGTGACATATGGTGTGGGGCCCCGGCCAGACCTTCTATTATATGTCATGCAACGGATGTAGGTGTTACACACCGGCCACGGGCCGCCCCGGATTCAACGGCGAGCACATCGGCAAATCCAGGGCGGGCGGTGGCCGGCGAGCCCGTAGCCGCCGGCCACCGCCCCTATAAGCCCGCACGCCACTGGATCACTGAACTGAAGGACAAGCATAGTAAATCAGACGAATCAGGAATTCCGCTCCCATGCCCGCACATAATTCGACCCGTATATGATACATATATATATACACACACACACACACAGACACACACACAGAATTACTATTATACAGACTACTATATTACGCTCAATGTGCACGCCCCATCCCAACTGTACATTTCCCCGGATCTCATTTTCCCCTCCTGTGAGAGCCGGTGAACAAAGAGAAGACGGAACCCAGTGGCGGCCGGCAGCAGAGGGCTCGCTGGCCAACAGTCGTCCTGGGTTTGTCGGCGGTCCAGGCGTCTGTCGGCGGCCGAGCCGCCGACTGCCTGACTGAAGACCACCGATCGGTTCGCCGGGATCCGGCAAACCCGCTGGGATTTATCCGGCGGCGAACGAGCAGGGCCACCGCCGGAACAACCTCCGGCGAGTTTGCCCGGCCCCGACGAACTCGTCGGTGGGCGCTAGTCAAGCCACCATGGGAGTGGACAACAGTGGGAGACTGTTTTTCAGAAAACATGGCGTCAGGCCTGTTGCGGGATCCAGAAGAGGTGTTTATGCATATTTCACTAATTGCATCAAAGATCTCAAAGATCTGACCTCTGAGATTAACTTCATGAGACATTTTTGCCTCAAAATGGTCAATTATGTTTTTCTTTATAGAAAATATATATATACACACACGCACACATGAGCGTCGTGCCTCGTGCGACATTACTCGGTCCGCAGGGGCGGTGGGCTTCGGCTCCTCCTGATGGTCCTTTATTATTTAAAAAAATTAAAAATAATTTTTTAATCATATATATGTATTTTTTATAAATTTTAATATATTTTTAATATTATTAAATTTATTTTCCAATGTATATGATTTAATAGATTAAAATTTAAAACTGATTGAAAATAAAAAATTTAAAGTTTTTTTTAAAAACACAGCGGGGGGTGGCAGCGGCGGTCCAGGCATCTGTTGGCGGCTGAGCCGCCGACAGCGTGACCGGAGACCACCGTCGTGTTCTTCGGGATTTGTCTGGCGGCGAGCGGCAGGGCCACCGCCAGCGATGGACCTGCCTGTTCGCAGCCGAACAACCTCCAGCGAGTTCGCCCGGACTCGACAAACTCGCCCGTGGGCGCCGGTCAGGTCGATGACGGCGTGGGCTACAATGGGAGACAGTTTTTTCAGAAAATAGGTCGTCGGGCCTGTTGCGGGATCCAGAAGAGGTATTTAGGCAGATTTCACTATTTGCAGTAAAGATCTCAAAAATCTGACATCTGAGATTAACTCCTTGAGACATTCTTGACATTGAGGCAGGGAAATTCCCTGCTCCAAAATTTGGATCAAGATAGTCTGAGGTTACCTGTTAAGCGGTCGGACTCGACGGCTAATGGGCTAGGACGCTGGAACAGTCAATAACTAAAAGTACCTCATGCGTTGCGGCAGGGAGGTCCCACCATGTACTCGGATGCTTAGAAGAAGCAACCCATCAACAACCAAAAATGACCGAGCAGTGTACGAGATAAACTCTAGGTGGCGACTAAGTCAAGGCGATCACTAAAATGGATAGTCGCTAGCTCATAATCTGTCTCTTTGAAGAAAGGATTCAAAGGCTCAACTTGAAGTTTAGGGAAAAGGTGGTCTAGATCTTTTACAAGATTTTGAAGTCCGTCACCTCGTACTACTGGGGTCTTATTTATAGGCCAATCCAAATAGAGGGTGGTCTTATTTGTAGCCTCACCCCTAGCGACTAGGTGACTTTCAGGGAGAGCTCGCTCGGTTGGGCGAGTAGCTGGCCTAGTCGCCTACATGGCGAGTATGTGAGTGGAGTTCGTCATGCTCGCTCAGGCCTTCTGCTGTTTTACATGTTGACTCTGACTTTTTGTCTTGACTTGCTGACTTTGACTCTTGTTCACCTGGTTCTGAAGGGGTCCACCCTCAACGACTATGAGTTGTACACTTGCCTCAAATGGTTAATTATGTTTTCTTTATATATATATAACCGCAGTCCATAGTGCAGGTGTTAAGATAGTGGTTATTATAATAACCGCAGTCCATAGTGCAGGTGTTAAGACAGTGGTTATTATAATAACCGCAGTCCATAGTGCAGACTATAGACTGCGGTTATTATAATAAACGTAGTCTATAGACTGTAGTTATTAAAGCCTGCCTGCTAGACTTTAGACATATAATAACTGCTTTCTAAAGATCTTTTTTTACTTAAAACAGAATGTTTACCGAGTATCAAACTACCAAATACAAACACACAACCACACATATTTTTTTTATAGCAGTAAGCAGTAGCTTCTAATATATGAGCAGTTAGCAGTAAGAAAAAATAATGTCAATCTATCAAAATACTAAATACAAACACAGCCACACAGATTTTTTATTCATATCAGTAAGCAATAGAAACTGATATATGAGCAGTTAGCAGTAAGAAAAAATAATGTCAATCAATAATTCAATACAGACTTCAGAGAAAGCAACTAATCGTAGCTTCTAATATATGGGCAGTTAACACTTAACACTTAGCAATAAGAAAAAATAATTTCAATCAGTAGTTCAATACAGACTTCAGAGAAAACAATAATAGAAAATGGAACACATAAAAATCATAGTATAGTATTGTGGTGTAATCCAAAATGTCTTCATCCAATGCACAATAGCATATTAGCATGAAGAATATTTTTTGAAAAAAAATTAAAAAAGTATAAAAGATCAACTAGAATCATCTAGTAAGTCATCATTGGTATTGTAGGTGTTTGGTTGGTTTGAGTTACATGTCTTTTGCCCATAATTATCTTCAATATTTCATCATCATTGGCAAAGAAAAAATGATCTAAATTTTCATCTCCTTCATCAAATAGTTGAGGATTAACTCCAGCTCCACTTCGTAAATTTTGAGGCTCAATTCCAATAGCTCTCTCTACAACTTCTTATGTGAGATTATCATCTTCAAAAATCAGTGCATCCTTTGATTTGTTCACTATCCACTCATTACTCCAATCTAGATCATCAAGCACTAAATGGTTGTAATTTCTTCTCATTTCACGTCTTTTGGAATCGTGCTTGTAGACGACGATTATATTGGCTGTATACAAGATCACTAAGGCTTTGATGCTTCAATCTATTTCTTTTCTTTGTTTAAATCTGAATCAAGATAATTGCAAACTTATTAGTCAATATAAAAATATTAATTTTATATTGAATATTTGTATACTTACAAACTCAAAAATACCCTAAAACCCTAAACTAGAAGAACAACATAATCCAAGTATGCGCAATGCTATCTTTGTAAGGTCAACATTCGATCCTCCATGTGCACCCCACTAATCCACTATTCATTTAAGACAAATATAAATTAATTGACATATAAATAATTTAAGAAAAAATAAAAAATTAATCAATACTTACTTGGATTTAAGATGTTTCGTTGCCTAATAGTCATATGCTTTCTAAAACTATTTTGAGATGCTTTGTAGTTAATGCCTTGCTCTACAATCTTGTATTGCAATTCATGATCGGACACTAGTCTTGCAATAACATCATTGAAAGCATCTTGAAATTTTCAGGCATCATCATTATATTTTTCCTCGTATTCGAAATATTTGCTTGTATTTAGAAACAAAGCCGTCTTGTATAACACTACAAGATATGCACTTTACAGTGACGTTTTTTTTGCGACGTTTTGAAAAGCGTCACTATTTGTTTTCTTTCTAGCGACGTTTTTTTAAAAAAAACGTCGCTATTGCAAAAAATAGTATTAGCCACGTTTTCACGAAAAAACGTCAATATAAATGTTTGGTTTTGGTGACGATTATTTTTAAAACGTCATCAAAACATATGATTTTTATAAAAAAATTTGTTATCAAAAGTTCAAAATTTTTTCCTTACAATCATCTCGTTTATAAACAAGTTTCTGGATATAATTAATCAAAAACTCAAATTGAGTTTATGATATCAATATTTATGATAGTGATCACATTTTTTATGATAGTGAGTTTATATTAATGATAGCATCGATGTAGCTCGATCATGAGTTTGATACAAATAATTATGATGATTGTATTCAAATCACATCATATATATATATATATATATATATATATATATATATATATATATATATATATATATATATATATACTATATTAAAAAGCACTATCAAATACAATCTAAATGCCTAGCTAAATGAGACACTGGACTCATCCTAACCCTACATATCACGCACTCACTTCTCAACCGTCGATCAAATCACGAAGCAAAACATAAAACCCGCACTCCACCGCTCCCAACCCTAAAAATGCCCGCAGCCAATTCTACCTCGCGCAATTCCTTTCACTGGAACGCCGACCGATCGACTTCCCGCACTGCTCATCTTCCTCGAAGGCTCACTCACCGGCCGATTTCCCCATCGTTCTGCCCTCACCGATCATCTTCCCGCATTGATCATCTTCCTCGATCGCTTGCTCGCCGACCGATTTCCCCATCGTTCTGAACTATTTGCTACTCAAGACTGCGGCTGCGAAAGGTTCCCCGCTCCGACTGACCGTGACTGCTACTGAAGACTGCGGCTGTGAAAGGTTTCTGCTACTGAAGTACTGAGGTGTTCGTGATTTGATTGTCCCTCTCTACCTCTCAGATCTTCACACCGGTAACCCATTCCTTCAATTTTTCATCCTGAATAGTGATTGTGTTTCGATTTACTTTATGCGTGATGGTCAGGCTTCTTTCTCAGTTCTTTCTCACTATATTAAAAATGCTTTAAAGTACTTTCTCTTTTTCTTCTTACACTTAAAATGCAATACAAATGTTTGTTGGAATGACTCAATGAATTTGATAAAGTTAATGAGTTTTGTTCTCTAATCCTTCGACACAAATGCAGACACTATTTTTTCTCCCAGGTTTCCTGCAATTTTTCAACTAGGCTTATTTTACTGTTAAGAAGCTGTTCAGCCTGATATTTTTCAACTAGGCTTATTTTGTGCCATTTGTGTATCAACATCTCCCAGGTTTCTTTGGTTTGCAACACATCAACATCTCCCAGGTTTCTTTGGAGAATATTAGGTAGTTCCCTGGTAGTTACCTAATAGTTTGTTCGGTAGATACCTATTAGTTACCTAATAGTTCCCTGGTAGTTCCAGGGACCTATTGGAGAATATTAGGTACTTCCCTGGTAGTTCTCCAAAGAACAGCCTATGCAACCGAACAAACTATTAGGTAGCTACCTAATAGTTCCTTCTTGCGTGATATTAGGTAGTTCCACTAAACAGCTTCTGAACAGTGAAAGGAATTGCGTGTGATATTACTTTTAAGAATATTAGGTAGTTCCACTAAAGTTGGAACTATTAGGTAGTTTTAACAGAAGCTGTTTAGTTGGAACTATTAGGTAGTTCCACTAAAGTTGAACAGAAGCTGTTTAGTTGGAACTATTAGGTAGTTCCACCTATCTTTTTCAACAGCTGTTCAGAAGCTGTCCAGTGAAAGGAATTGCGAGTTTTATAAATCTTTTTTCAACTAGGCTTATTTTACTGTTAAGAAGCTATTCAGCCTGATATTTTTCAACTAGGCTTATTTTCTGTCATTTGTGTATCCTTCTAACTGTAACAGTAATATACCCAAATGCAGCCACTATTTTTTCTCCCAGGTTTCCTGCACTTTTTCAACTAGGCTTATTTTACTTTTAAGAAGCTGTTCAGCCTGATAGTAACGCTTATAGTAACGCTTTGCTACTGATCTATGGTCCTTTTTTGTGTTATTTGTGTATCCTTCTAACTGTAACAGTGATATTGCACATATTTACTACGCACTGCTAATTTTTTTTATTGCTATTACTATAACTGATGTGAGCGTCCATCAGTTCTCAGTTTGTCCAATTTGAAGCTGTCCTGTATATGCTTGCTATTTATAGTTCTTACAGCAATTACGCTTCGGCACATTAATTGATGACACTGTTCATCCCATCAAATAAATGTCATTTGATTTGTAGGTAAATTGGGCGATTCCTGTTCTCTTAAGATCTCTGATTTTCGAGGAAAAAAAAAGTAGCATCTTTTATACTACTGATATATTATCATGCATCTGATAAACTACTCTTCCTGCTATTCCAGAATCCTTTTTTACACTTTTGATTAAAATAAAATACCATTTGACATTTGAATGGACGACCTTCAATTTCTTATTTCCTGGCTGCACTTGAGAAATCCATCATTTCCCCTTTCATGCTTATGATCCTTCGAGATTCTTTTCTGCGCTGCACTCATTAGAAAATAATACCATAATACCATAATACCAACATGTCCCAACTAAAGAGGCGGCATACACGACAGTATACTTCTCAATTTTCATCGTTATTATGGATTCCAACCTGGTCCTCACGTTGCTGAAATTTAATCTCCCTTTCAGGCTCTAGAAGACCTGCTATTTTTGACACTATATCAGAAGCACCATCATATTTCAAACTTTTAGTATTTTTCTTTTTACCCTTGCCAAGAAGATTTTCTATAGCAGTAGCTGAAATAACACATTTATTATCGCCAACCAGTCTCTCAAGTGGCCGAAGTTAAATCTCTCTTTCAGGCTCCAAAAGAACTTCAGTTTCTAGAGCCATATCCGACTTCAAACTTTTACGTTTTCTCTTTTGACCAATTCTCAAAAAACAACAAATTCGTTTGGAAATACTAGAATGAAGGTTTTGTAGTAATTTAGGCTTTTTGGTTTTAAGTTGTATTTTTAATTTTCATTTTATATTCATTTTTATATTATCATTTTTTAATTCATGTGTGACCAACAATTTTCATTTGTATGCAGTAGAATGAATCATTTAATTTTGTAAAATACAATCTCCATGTCTAATTTATAATCTTTATTAATTATGTAATTTTTGTATATAGGTACAAATTCGATTTATTATTAACAATGGACAGAAGATGGATGAGAGAGTTACGACATTCGAAGACTTATTTAGATGGCGTAAAATATTTGCTAGATTCATACTATTCATATACACCAATTGGTGAGAAGTGCCCATGTCCTTGTAAAAAGTGTGTAAATCTAAAGAAGTGGGATAGAGATGTGGTAGATGGGCATCTTGTATGGAATGGTATTATGGAGAACTACACAGAATGGATATACCATGATGGACGTTTAATTAATAACGGAGTCTTACAAAATAATAATCATCCTTTAATTATTGGATCTTTGAACCATACTAACAACACTAGTGATCTGATGAATGAACTTCTGCATGCTGCTATTCCTAATTTAACAAACAATGAGAGTTTGTGTGAAGAAGAATTACTTTATGATGATATCGACGTAAACACACATTTTGAGAATCCTCAAGCTCCCCTTAATGCAGATGCAGATAATCTATACACGGCTCTCTTAGAGGAAAACAAGCCATTGTGGGAAGGATGTAAAGAGTACACAAAACTGTCCTTCTTACTGAATCTCCTGCATATTAAGACACTTGGAAATTGGAGTAATGTACATTTTGATATGTTGTTGAAAGTTCTACAAGGTGCAGTGCCAGACGGATATAAATCAGTGCCGGCTAACTATCGTGAGGCCAAGAAAGTCACATCTAAGTTAGGCCACAAATATATTAAGATTGATGCATGTGAAAATGATTGTTCATTATTTTGGGACATACATAAAAATGACAATTCTTGTCATATATGTGGACAATCACGATGGGTTGATGTACAAGATGATCAATTGACTCACCGATCGAGAAAACATAAGCAACAAGATGTGATCAGTATGAAGAAGACACCCAAAAAAGTTTTTCGATATTTTCCATTGAAAGAACGTTTGGAGCGATTATTTCTTTGCAAGGAAACTGCTGAGATGATGCAGTGGCATGCCAAAGATCTGAATCATGACAGTTTAATGCATCACCCTAGAGATGGCTTGGCATGGAAGGAATTTGATCAACGCCACAAAGAGTTCTCAAAAGATCCTCGAAATATTCGTTTAGGACTTGCTACTGATGAATTCAATCCATTTGGTGATCTTAGCAGCACACATAGTACGTGGCCAATTATGCTAGTGATATACAATGTGCCACCTTGGGAGTGCATGAAGAAAAGATCTATTATCATGTCGGGTTTGATACCCGGGCCAAAGATGTCAGGAAATAATATCGATGTGTATCTACAACCATTAATAAAAGAGTTGAATGAGTTATGGGAAGTAGGAGTAGAAGTGCTTGATGTTTTAGATGGGAAAAAATTTACACTACACACAACACTATTATGGACTATTAGCGATTTTCCCGCTCTTGGTAATCTATCGGGATGGAACACACATTCCAAACTTGGATGTCCATCATGCGGGTTGAACACTCAATCATGTTGGCTAAAGAATAGTCAAAAAATTGTTTATTAGGGTCATCGTCGATTCTTGCCAGATGATCATCCATACCGGAAAGCAAGAAAGTTTGGTCGACATGAAATGCGTATTTCTAGTAAAAAACCTCCTAATGGACGAAGAGTATCAGAGGAAACCCAACATCTTCATGTTGTGTTTGGTAGAGAAAATAATTCGGGAGGACCCACTAAGTATTGGACGGGCTGACTCTCCTGGGAGGGGCCAGGTACATTTCGGCTCAAGCCCACTTCGCGAATACGTTGGGTTGGATGTTTCTTTCCGAGCTTGTGCCAACCTCGAAAAGAGTGGGGATTGTGTACAACCCTGTATTCGCGAAGAGTGGACCCCAAACAAGGCATGCACGTTTTTAAGTTTTTTGGGAATTTTGCACTCTTATGGGCCAATTTTGGGTGAACATGTAGAACATACTAGTAGGGGGAGAAAATATTTCTCCCCCCAAGGCACTCTTGAGAAGTCGGTCAAGCCGTCCAGGCCGCCGAGCTCACCCCAGGCCGCCGAGCTCACCCCAGGCCGCCGAGCTCACCCCAGGCCGCCGAGCTCACCCCAGGCCGCCGAGCTCACCCCAGGCCGCCAAGCTCACCCCAGGCCGTCGAGCTCACCCCAGGCCGCCGAGCTCACCCTAGGCTGCCGAGCTCACCCCAGGCCGGCGAGGTCACCCAGCCCCAGGCCGACGAGCTCACCCAGGCCGACGAGCTCACCCCAGGCCGCCGAGCTCACCCCAGGCCGCCAAGCTCACCCTAGGCCGTCGAGCTCACCCCAGGCCGCCGAGCTCACCCCAGGCCGCCGAGCTCACCCCAGGCCGCCGAGCTCACCCCAGGCCGCCGAGCTCACCCCAGGCCGCCGAGCTCCCCCCAGGCCGTCGAGCTCCCCCCAGGCCGCCGAGCTCACCCCAGGCCGCCGAGCTCACCCCAGGCCGTCGAGCTCCCCCAGGCCGCCGAGCTCACCCCAGGCCGCCGAGCTCACCCCAGGCCGGCGAGCTCACCCCAGGCCGCCGAGCTCACCCCAGGCCGCCGAGCTCACCCCAGGCCGCCGAGCTCACCCCAGGCCGCCGAGCTCACCCCAGGCCGTCGTGCTCACCCCAGGCCGCCGTGCTCCCCCCAGGCCGCCGAGCTCCCCCTAGGCCGCCGAGCTCACCCCAGGCCGCCGAGCTCACCCCAGGCCGCCGAGCTCACCCCAGGCCGCCGAGCTCACCCCAGGCCGCCGAGCTCACCCCAGGCCGCCGAGCTCACCCCAGGCCGCCGAGCTCACCCCAGGCTGCCGAGCTCACCCCAGGCCGCCGAGCTCACCCAGCCCCAGGCCGCCGAGCTCATCCAGCCCGAGGCCGCCGAGCTCACCCTGGCCGCCTACTCGCCCAGCTCGAGGGGCTTCGCCTGGTGGATTGTATTTAGCTATTTAGAACAGCGGGATTTAGCTATTGGCGGACCAATTTGGGGGAATTTCAGTAATTTCAGAGCAATGGAGGTTGGTTATTTGCAGACCATTCCCAAAAAACTATAAATAGACCCCCTTGGGTGCCTTTGAGAGGGGACTTTTCCTTGCTTCCTCCTCCCTTAGCTTCTTCTTGGTAGAGTAGAGAGAGCTCCTCCAAGGCAACCTAGCTCGAGCATTGGCTAGGGAGGGGAAGTGCTCAGGCAGCCTTCCGGGTGTGAGGTGGGACCTCCACGCTAGAGCCGAGGGTCTGTTTCTAGCCTCTTGATCTTTGGTCCGTGACGTTCCTCCGGGTGCAGTAGGTGTGAGGTCACCCCTTTCTAGGGACCCCGAACTCCACAGAGACCAAATTTTTGATTTCAACAATCAATATTATCAAAATAAATATGAAAATAATAGACAATATCAATTAAAAATTAACTAAAACACCATAGTTATGTAATCACTATTCATTAATCTTTGATAACAAATTTACGTACATTTAATTCTGCACATATTTGATCTTTAATTTGTTTATCAACTTCTTTGCATGTAACATATGTAATTGACACATAAGACCTCGCAAGAGATCCCATAAAACTCATCAATTTATTTGTCTCAGGTCCGGGAATAATGCGGGCATCATCACTCACAGAAATAATTAGCTTTTTCCCTTCTAGCCTAAGCTTATTCAATTCATTCATTTTTGTAAAGCCTCTTGTTGAATTTGATGAAGATCCTTTATTAGTCATTTTCCTGTAATAAGAAAAACCTAAAAAAACCTAAACCATCCAAAAACCATAAACCAAATTCATAAAGTAGGGCAATATTTTTGAGCTACTACCACACAATCACACATATAAATATATATGTTACTATATTAGTGCTAAATACCAATATAGAACTATACAGTCAGTTGGTTTAGACATGTACAATAAGGGTTAAAATGCAATTTTTTTGCTAATATATAGAGTTAGTGTGTTTTTTGACAATCTAATACAAAAATACACATTTTGTTGTTTATATAAATTTAGCATATCCAATACATGAGATTGAAAGATTCAGTGAGTGCTTGATAGGCTGTTATACAATGTTTATAGTACTACTACTAATAATAAAGACATTAGCACATAGATCAATACTGAGAAAAGTTTTAAGAAAAAATATACCTAAGTTAGAATATGAGATTTGTCGAAGAAAAATCTTCAAATCGAAATAAAGGAGAGCAAGGAGAGCAGAAACTTGAACAAAATCGTTTTTAGGGTTTTACGCAAGAAGCGGCGTCTGTAAGAACCAAAAAGTCGAGGTAAAAACGAGATTTTTACGACTCACGATTTAAAATAAATAGTATAGACTGCGTTTTCTATAAAAACCGCAGTCTATTGTTGTAGAATAGACTGCGGTTGTTCTACAACCACCGTCTATTCTATGTAGAATAGACTGCGATTTATATATAAACCGCAGTCTATTCAATGAGCTGCAGAATAAACTGCGGTTTATATATAGACCGCAGTCTATTCTATGAGCCAGAATAAACTGCGGTTTATATATAAGCCGCAGTTTATTCTGGCTTATAGAATAGACTGCAGTTTATTCTGGCTTATAGAATAGACTGCGGTCTATATATAAACCGCAGTCTATTCCCATTTTTTAAAAAAAGGTGTACATCGCCTTGTTTACAATTGTGCGTCGAGACGCCTAGGCGTCGCCTAGATGACGCCATGACAAGAATGGCTGCAGCCATCCATTCATTCGACTGAATTTCATTCTCTCGATTTCAGAGATCAACGTCGGCGGCATGCAGCCACCTCTGCCATCAGCGACGATCAGCGCTTGCTCGGCTGTGAGAGTTGGCAGCGGAGGCAAGAGGCTAAGCAGCGACTGTCCGTGGAGTCGCGAATCCTTCATCCTGTGCGAGTCCGGGAAGGAGTGTTGTTCTTCCTATAAGAACAGTAGCTGTCCTGTTGGAGGTGCTTGTGAGTTTGCAAACTCAGTGGATATGCAGTTACCATTTCTGCAGTGAATCTTATTGGAGGCCTTTCAGTCGATCAGATTTTTGGAACTCGTTTTGGGATTTCTTGGTGGCCCATGTTTTGGATTTCTAGTTTATTAATATTGTAAACATTGCTCTCATATATTAGTGGATCTTCTCCGGCGCTCTCTCCGTGGATGTAGGAGTTTCTCTCGGAATCACGTTAAGTATTGTGTTGTCTGTGTGTGTGCTTTATATTTCTGCATTATTTTCTCGAATATTGCGATTATTGTTATTGCGTTGCGCACACCGAGGGGACAAGGAATCAAGGTGGATTTCAAAACACAGCGCCACTCACTATAGCAAAAAAGAAGACAGTTATCTCCGTGAACGGTGGTCTGTCACCCTTCGAGCTCATTTCTTTCTCTCCCCCGACTATTGTAATGAGGAGCGGTCTGTCTTCCTCGCCTTTTTTACAAAGCTCTATACAACATCTGCAAATAGTGAAAGTTTGGTCGACATCGATCCAGGCACATGGTTAATTTTCCACCCTTTTTTGGAGTTTCCGCCGCAAAAAAAAATCTTGTCAGCATCCTCCTCTTCTCTAACTGTTTGTGCGCTCAACCGCTCCCGATCTAAGACGGAACAATCTAGACCTGTCTAGAGGTGCCTCAAACTGGCCGCAACCAATATATATTTTATGTTCCTTCATAATTTTATGGCCGCGGTTAGCAAAAATAAATATACCGGTACGCTTTTTAAATATATTTTTAAACAAAATGTCTTAAAATTTTTTTTTAAAAAAATTGATGGTAATAAATTAATTACCATATTGTGTGATGTGCATAGGTAGATTTTTCTCAGATAAATGTGTTGTAACCCAACTAAATAAAAAATTTTCTTATATAAAAATGAGTTGCTTAAAGCGATTCCCGATTATAATGGGGACCTGGATGCAAATATTTCCCCTTGTTTGGCTTGTTAGCACCGTTCATTCCCAACTAGTTCCACATAGACCTTCATTTATCTTATCTCTTCACTCCAATTATTATTTTTATTCACTGTTTCAATTATACTACTGTTTAACTATTTATGTAAGACCGGGACTTCCCGGAACAATGGACGATATATAAGTGACTTGTGAGAATCTCTGTTGTATATATATGTTGTCGTCACTTTTGAAACTAGTCACAATACTTTCTTTTAAAGAAGATTTCAGGCCCTCTACTTTATTAAAAAGTTGAAATCACACTCTTCCAGCATCTTTTGCTAATTCCATGCTAATATTTGAAGAGATGAGCTGAGTAAAAACATTAAAACATCAAAATTTAAGACAAAATTTCTGTTGCTTAAAACAGAAAGCTCCATCAAGTAACAAAATTATGCCTATTTTTTATACAGGGGATAACAACTGTTTAACAAAGAAATCAAAGCGAGACAAACTAGTCCTCCCCGCTCAACAACGAATCGTCGTTTGTCACCGCCTACACCAAGGTAGAGCACGAAGCTGTTGTCGGGTCGAAGATGGCCGGAAGCAGATATTTCCTCCCGTGGGCCCCATTTGCATTGTAGCTGGCACCCGTAGCGGGGTCCACCAAAAGCTCGCCGGCGTATCCCGGGTACGCCCCCTTCCCGTACACTCCCGGGCACGCCGTCGCCGCCTCGAGCGGCGCCGTCTTCGGGCCCATAAAGTACCCGCCGCCGAATGGATTCGTGACGGAACCCGCGATCATGCTCGCCAGATTCATCACCATCCCATCGACGCCGACGTTGCCGTTAGGGGCAATTAACGGCGGCCCCTGCGGTCCGTAGATCGGCTCGTGGAAGGGCCAAGCTGTTAAGAGAATTATCCAGCGGCCTCAGATTTCTCCTGCTCTCATCCAACGGTCCAGAAGCAGCATCTATTCTCATCCATCAACGGTCAGGAGCAGATCATCATCATCGGCGGATTTTATAAGAAGGGCAACAGTGATTTCATCCAGCGGTCAGCAGCAGGGCAACAGAGATTTCATCCAGCGGACAGCAGTTGACAGCCGGCTGGCCTTTTATGGTTAATATTAATACATGTAATTAATTAGAGTTTAACGGTCTCAATTGTAACGGTCCTCTTCCGGACCATGCCTATAAATAGCTTAAATAAACTCTGTATTAGTTATGATGATTGAAATAAGAATGTTTTCCCCTCTAATTCTTCCTCCTTTCGTCTCTCTTCTTGCCGGCCACCTCCCCTGGCCTTTCTTCTGAGTTTTACCACCATTTCCTCCGGCGGGATCGTTACATTTTGGTGCTCTCGTTGAGATAACCTGCGATTCCGCCGCTCCAAAATGGGTGAAGGATTACGCTCAATTACGGATATCAAGAACGCGCTGCTGAACGAACAAGACATCCGAGCCGGTCAGATCGAAGAACTACAACAAAAATTCCTCACCGAAATGGATCAACAGTCTTTCCAAATCCGGCAGCAATTTAATACAGAAATCCAAACCAAGGAGAATTTATTGGCACGACAGATTCTGGAAAATCGAGACAAAACATCGGATCTTGCGGAGCAAATCACTAGACTCCGGACCGATATGTTACAGCAATTCCAGAACATGCAAAAGATGTTGGGCAGGGGAGTGGGCGGCACACCGCCGACCAGAGAGGAAGAATTACAAAGCGAGGGATATCATCCTCCGACCAACTATCCGACTCAATCTACTACCGGAATTCTTGGCCCCGCACCAACAACGCCCGAAACTCAGGTTGTTTCCGAACGCCCCGGTAATTTTGACATTCCTTGTCCTAGATTTTCGGAAGGCAATCCTATTGATTGGCTTTACGAGTTAAGAAATTATTTTGAATACAATAACATTCGTAGCCAAGATTATTTACTAATTGCTTCCTTACATTTAGACAAACCAGCCTCAAAATGGTACCAAGCAACCTTAAGGGATCACCCGGCCTTGTCCTTTCCTTTGTTTGTGGATGCAATTAAAAAGAGATTTGGACCCTCTCAATATTTTAGACCCGCAGGTTTACTAACAAAATTACATCAAGAAACTGCCGTAATGGCTTTTAAAAAGGATTTTGAAGAGTTAATCACTCAAGTGCCCGGACTTGCACCCGAATTTGTCACGGATATGTTCGTATCCGGGCTGAAATCGGAGATTAACACCTCAGTCCTTATGCATCAACCCAAAGAATTACATGATGCTTACGCTCTTGCTAGGATGTATGAAGACCGTTTTTTCCCAAGCACAAAATATAAAAACATCCAGCCCAACACACATGTCGGGCACAAATTCGAGCAAAGAAGAACCAACCAATTCCAGCCACATGCCCAACATAACAATTACAGTAAGCTGCCGCCTATTAAACGACTATCACCCGCAGAACTACAATCGAGACGGGAAAAAGGGCTTTGTTATAACTGTGAAGAGCGCTACCACGTGGGACATAGGTGTAAGGGCAAAGGAGCATTGTTGTATTTAGAAGGAAATGAAGAGGAAGAAAATACTGAGGAAGTAGAAGTTGGGGAGAGTTTAGAAGAACAGGACGACCCCACCATGACTGTGTACTTACAAGCCCTATCGGGCATAATACCCAACCATGGAATTAGAGTAACTGGGGTTATAAATAATCAATCCTTAGAGGTTTTTATAGATGGTGGCAGCACCCACAACTTTATTTCCAACCGGATAGCAAAATTTTTAAAACTACCAATCCACAAAATAAAGGAATTTTCGGTTTTTATGTGTAATGGGTCGCCTGAACCATGCAAAGGAAAGTGCCAAAACATCCCACTGCTCATCCAAAATAAATTATATAAAATTCAGCTATACGTCCTTGACATAGAAGGGGCAGACTTAATTTTGGGACAAAATTGGCTTAGAACACTAGGTCCTGTCACCATGGACTATAATCGTCTAACCCTTTCTTATAATAGCAACGAAGGACGAATCCAGCTGAAAGGCATTAAAGATACACAAGCAGGAATGGTTTCATCATCGCAGCTAATGCGGATGGTGGCAATTAAACCTTCAACCCTTTGCCTATTATTAGCTAAGGAATCACCAGAACCCATAAAAACCGATAATACATTAGCAATGGTCTTACAATCCTTGCCAACACAAATTAGTGAACTCTTAAGAGAGTATTCTCATTTATTTGCGGAACCAAGAGTCCTGCCCCCAAAAAGAGACATAGACCATAAAATTACAATCCTTCCTGGGGCGACTGCACCAAACCTGAGACCCTTCCGTTATCCATATCACCAAAAGAACGAGATTGAAAGAATAGTGAGGGATATGATAGAAAACGGACAGATTAGGCCGAGCACATCGTCATTTAGTTCCCCAGTCTTACTAGTAAAGAAAAAAGACGGGACATGGAGGTTTTGTGTCGATTATCGATCCCTCAATAAGCTAACCATAAAAGATAAGTTCCCAATTCCCACTATCGAGGAGCTTTTGGACGAATTATATGCCGCCCGATTTTATTCAAAAATTGATCTCCGATCAGGATATCACCAAATACGAGTCGATGAACGGGATATACACAAGACGGCTTTTAGGACTCACCAAGGGCATTATGAGTTCCTCGTAATGCCCTTTGGCTTAACCAACGCCCCTTCGACCTTTCAAGCTTTGATGAATACTATTTTCCAACCCTTTTTGCGTAAATTCATAGTTATATTTTTCGACGACATTTTGATTTTTAGTCCAACACAGCAAGACCATGCTGAACATTTACAAAAAGCTTTGCAAATTCTAAAGGAAAATCAACTTTTCATTAAATTAGCAAAATGTCAATTCTTCACAACCGAGATAGAATTTCTGGGGCATACCATTAGTCAGGGAACTTATTTTCCAAATAAATCAAATATATCAGCGATTGAGCAGTTTCCCGAACCCATTAATCAAAAGGGAATAAGAGCTTTCCTAGGCCTTACTGGTTACTACCGAAAGTTTATAAAGGACTACGCTCGGATTGCACATCCTCTAACGGAATTATTAAAAAAGCAATCATTTCACTGGAACCAGAAAACTAAGGTAGCCTTCGACCAGCTGAAGGAGCGTCTACTTTCCTACCCCATATTATCTCTACCCAATTTCCTTGAACCTTTCCAAATAGAAACGGATGCTTCAGGAACGGGAATAGGGGCTGTTTTGTTACAAGACAAGAAAACCATAGCGTATTTCAGCAAGAAGCTCACCCCCTTGATGCAAAAAAAATCAACTTACATTCGGGAGCTATTTGCGGTTACTACAGCAGTTCAACGGTGGCGCCAATACTTATTAGGACACAAATTTACAATATTAACAGACCACCAAAGCCTTCATCACCTCTTAACACAAACAATCCAGACACCCGATCAGCAATTTTACCTTACCAAACTCATGGGCTATGATTTCGAGATCAAATATAAGGCAGGAAAACAGAATATCGCAGCAGATGTCCTATCAAGAATTCCAGAAATCACAGAGCAAACTCCACAAGTGCAACTAAATATGATGTCTGTACCAATTTCCCCTCTCTTGGAGGGATTGGAGCAAGACTATGAGCATGACGAGTTAAGAAAAAAAATCCAACAGGAGCCCCAAGCTTACCCCGCATGGAACCAACACGGGAAGTACATAACTTACAAAAACAGAATTTACATTCCACACATTTCACAAATCAGTAAAAATATTATAAAAGAAGCACATTCTACTCTAATCGGGGACACTCAGGCATCAAGGGTACCCTACATAAGATTCAAAGCCAATTCTACTGGCCCGAGATGAGAGCACAAGTTACCAAGTTCGTTAAGGAATGCGATATCTGTCAGAAGTCTAAGGCCGTGAACCACTTGCCTTACGGACTCTTGCAGCCTTTACCAACCCCGAGTAAACTCTGGGCTGACCTTACAATGGACTTCATAACTTGCTTACCCAATTCAGCTGGGTATACAATCATATTCGTAGTAGTAGATAGGTTTTCCAAAGCCGGGCATTTTACCCCACTCAAACAACTCACAGGACCAAAAGTAGCCACAGCCTTTTGGAACAACATAGGAAAACTACATGGAATACCTGAATCTATAATCTCTGATAGGGATAGTATATTTCTTAGCAATTTCTGGGTAGAGCTGTTTAGGTTGCAAGGTACACACCTCAAATACAGCTCATCCTACCATCCCCAAACCGACGGACAAACTGAGCGGGTAAATAGATGTATTGAACAATATTTACGCATTTTTTCACATGAAAACCCTAAATTATGGTCTGAATATCTTAGTTTTGCAGAATATCATTATAATACCTCATTTAATTCTTCGACCAACACGACCCCTTATGAGGTCATGTTTGGTCGACCGCCTCCTATGTTGCTGAATTTTTGTGCAGGTACAACAACAAATGAAGCCGTGGACACTACGCTACGGACAAGAGAGGAAATCTTACATGCATTAAAAGCCAACCTCACAAAATCTCAACAGAGAATGAAGGAACAAGCAGATAAAAAACGACTGGAGCTTAAGCTGGATCTAGGCGATTGGGTACTACTACGCTTGCATCCGTACCGACAACTCTCTCTGTTGAAACCATCCAACAGAAAGCTTAGCCTAAAATTCTATGGACCATTTCAAGTTGAGGAGATCATTGGCGAAACAGCATATCGCCTCTCCCTCCCTACAGGCTCCAAAATCCATCCCGTCTTCCATGCCTCTCAACTAAAACCATACATGGGGGATCCCAAAATACAGATTACCCAGCTACCCGCTCTCAAATGGCGCAACAATCCATTACATCAACCATTAGCCGTCATCAGCACACGCCGAATCCTGCGGCAAGGCAAAGAGGTTCGTCAAGCACTCATCCAATGGCAAGGACTGCCACCAGAAGACAGCACCTGGGAAGATGTGGCAGAAATCGAAGGATTTCCTAGTATTCAAGCGGACCTAGGAAATGCCTTCGTTCAAGCACCCTCCGAACCAGTGTTAGCAGCATGGGGTAAGAAGGAAAAACGGCAACCACGACAAACAAAATCACTAACGGACTCCAACAGCAAAACTCAAGTCGAAAAATCACCGACGGAGACCAACAGCAAAAATCAAGTTGAAAACCAGCATCATCCAGAAGACTCGCTTGCTACGCTTGAAAATATGAAGTGGGCACAAACCAAACCAAGGGGAAAGAGAGCGAAACACAGATCTCACCATAGATCTGGAACGAACGACAGATCCAGAGTCTCCAGCTTGGCACCGAGTTGCCACCTTCAGATCGCGATTCATCTGTTCTTCTATAAGCTTCCTCCGTCATCATGCGGTAGCCATCAACAGTGCCTCACCGGAGCTCCAGTCCTTTTCGTCCTGCGTTTCTCTCTTCATAGCAAAGCTCGATGTTTTTAGGGTTCACGATGAGGACATCGCCTTTTAAAGCAGTCGGTAATGTTAAGAGAATTATCCAGCGGCCTCAGATTTCTCCTGCTCTCATCCAACGGTCCAGAAGCAGCATCTATTCTCATCCATCAACGGCCAGGAGCAGATCATCATCATCGGCGGATTTTATAAGAAGGGCAACAGTGATTTCATCCAGCGGTCAGCAGCAGGGCAACAGAGATTTCATCCAGCGGACAGCAGTTGACAGCCGGCTGGCCTTTTATGGTTAATATTAATACATGTAATTAATTAGAGTTTAACGGTCTCAATTGTAACGGTCCTCTTCCGGACCATGCCTATAAATAGCTTAAATAAACTCTGTATTAGTTATGATGATTGAAATAAGAATGTTTTCCCCTCTAATTCTTCCTCCTTTCGTCTCTCTTCTTGCCGGCCACCTCCCCTGGCCTTTCTTCTGAGTTTTACCACCATTTCCTCCGGCGGGATCGTTACACAAGCGCACTGCCCCGGGCACTGAACCGCCGAGTTTCCGACCCAGATATACACGAATCGACCCGATTCAGACCGGAAAGCCGACGAGCCGTGGGTGGCGCAGCGGCTCATACAGAAGCCCTCGACCGCCACATCATCCGCAGTTAGGACGACGTTTATTGCCCGATGTTGCGGCGGCTTCGCCGCCAACGCCGCGAGATCCGCGTTTTTAAGCGATTTCCCCAGCGAGCAGCTCTGATCGAGGGTCTGCTCGCCCAGTGTGAGATGAGGCGGCGGGGATTTGGAACCGGAGTAGTACTTTTCAGTCATCCGCCACCATGAGGATACGGACGGCTCCGGATTTAGATCGCCGGCGGCATAAAGGGAGACGATGAAATCGGAAATGATGGATCGATGGGAGGCTGTGAAATTACCGTACCACATTAGGTTGAGGGAAATAGGGCCGGATAGTACGGCGCCTCTGTGATAGGTGATGGTGAGCGTCTGATTCTGCTCCGCCGCGGTGAGGCGACGGGAGGCGGAGGAGGCGGGGAAGAGAAGAGCAAGGATGAAGACGAACGGAAGGAGAGAGGAATTTCGCTTCAGAGAAGCCATGGATCAAAAGAAAGTGGAGTATTGGAGATCGAGCAGCGGATGTCTGGTGGCCGTCGGCTGGGATGAGGAGAAAGGTTGGAGTCGCGGGGTTTAAATACTGCGGACGGCCAAAGAGAGAAGGCATACTCCTAAATTAAGCAAATTGTTATTTGCACTTTATTTTTGTTAGATGCATATCACTTCACTGTTGTATCATTTCGATTAATAGGCGAATAAATCTTTTCTTTGAAACTATGAAAACTATATGAAATTTGTAACTATGAAAACTGTGGTAGTGCGAACCAGATGAATGAAAATCTATGAAATAAGAGAAAAAATTCATCTTTTGAACTAAAATATGCATCACTATTCTACCAAAATTCTCGAAAAAAAATCAAGGAGAAAACATCTTGCAGATCTGGAAGGAGGAGGTTATCTTGTCGACAACTAAAATGGAGGGGGCAAAGCTTTGGTCGTCGGCGGCGGCTTGCTCAATGGGGGCGGCGGCGGCAACAACGGCCTGCCGTACGCGTAAAGAAAGGAGGAACCCGAAAATGACCTCATACTTCCTATATTGCCTTGCACATATTGAAGTGTGATGTGCACATAACAATTCTCTGAATTAATTATTTAAGGGCACAAGCATCACTGTCTTCGCTATACGCACTTTTAGTTAATTGCACGTATTGTTTTTAGATTCACAACTGACGTTATATTAGCATGCATTCTTGTTGTTATTACCAAATTCATTTTTGTTACTAGCAAATCAGAAAAAAAAATAGATTCAGTCATTTTTTATAAATTTTTTCGTCCCAAAAATTAATACTAGCAAACCAATCTTGTTTTTTTGTAATTTTTGCATTTTTGAATTTTGAGCTCCAAATATTTCTCATTTGAAAAAGTGATCACGATGAAAGTTGTAGATCACATCGAGATCTACAACTTTGTTGTTGATCATTTTTTGATTTGAAGCAATTTATGCCTCCAATTTGAGCCTGAAAAAAGACACACACGTAACGAGTCTCCGTACAGATTTTCGGCGTGATTTTTTTCGGGGCCCAAATCAGGAGTCTAAATTGCTTCAAATCAAAAGGTGTTCAACATAAAAGTTGTAGATCTCAGCCAGCTTGTCGACCTTGAGAAGCTTTGTCATCTCCTCTCTGATGGGCTCAGCCAGCTTGTCCGTGGTGCACCTCTTCTTTTGTTGGACGGGGCGTGCTCCCGGGTCCAAGTTGAGGCGGTGGCAAGCCACATCCGCGTCAACCCCCGACATCTCCGCGGCGCTCCACGCGAAGATGCTCACATTCTTCTGGATGCACGCCAGCATCCTTCCTTGAGTCTCTGGGGTCAGCCCTCCGCTGACGCGGACATTCTCCACCCTGCCTTCACGGGTGAGGACCTCCAGCTCCACCACCTCTTCCGCAGCTTCCAACCGGGACTGCTCCCCCCATTTTTCTACTTCCCTCTCCTCTGGGACGAGGACCTCCGCCTCCACCTCTTCTTCCACGACCATCGCCTCGGCCGACTCCTCCCGATCTCCTCCTGTCACCTCAATCTCGGCGCAGCTCTCCGCTTCCAGCTCCTCCCTACCAAATTCCTGCTCCGCCTCCTCCATCCTTCGCTCCATCTCCTCGCCCCCCTCTTGCCAAGAGATGGAGTTCACGGCGGTGACATAGCATTCCCGCGCCACCTTGGGGTCACCCCTAACCCGGACCTGGATCCCCTCGGCATTGAACTTTAAGCACTGATGGAACGATGAGGGGACACAGCGGAAGGCACTGATGAGGGGCCTCCCGAAGATGGCGCTGTGGCTGCTGGGGGCATCCACGATGACGAACCTGCAGTTCCTGCATTGCCCCCCCCTAGGGTGACATGAAGCCCCACTCCTCCTTCTACCTCCCTCCTCTCCCCCGAAAATCCGAACAAGGGCCCATCCGAGGCCAACACCCTCTTTGTCTCCACCTTCATCGCATCAAACGCCTTCTTAAAGACGACGTTGACGGAGCTTCCATTGTCGACGAGGATTCGGGAGACGGTAAAATTTTCGATGGCTGTCTGGATGACCAGCGCATCGCAAAATGGATCCTCATGATCCGGCATATCGCTCTTCGAGAAGGTGATCCTCTCTTCTGGGGGTGGGGTTTGGGACGTGGAGCCAACGCTCCGGCGATACATGGTATGGAGGCTCGCCCTCCGGGAGGCCTCTACCCCCACCCCCCGTGGATCACTCTGATCCCTCCTCGGGTCCCGACGTCTACCCGGTCTTCACAACAGTCCTCCTCCGCCTGAGGCAGGACCTCCTCGATCCTCACTTCCTGATGCCCCTGCTGCTGCTGCTCCCTATTTCCCCTCATTTCGAGGAACTCTGGGCACGTGGCTGTGGCATGCCCTTCCTCCTGATGAAAGTCGCAGTAGGGTAGCTCCACCCTTACTTCTCTCCTCCTCCTCCTTGCTACTCTCCTCCTATCCCCTATGGCTATGACCATAGCCTGTTTTTGATCGGGGAGTCGAGGCCTCTAGGCCTGCCTCCAGCCCGGAGGGTGGAATTGATCCTGCCCCCCTTGATGGCGATCCCTTCCTTGGTACCCTCTTTGTGGCCCCTGCCCTTGCCACTCGGGCCTCCAACCCAGCCGACGGTCGGGCTCCTAACGCCCCCACCGGGGCTGCTACTGCCCCTGGAGCTGCCTCTGCTCCCTCTGTCGTGGCTCGGCTCTCCTCTCCTCCTGCCCTATTCCGTCTCTTGGCTCCTTCTCCTCCTCCGTGGCCCACCTGACCAGCTTCCGGGAGAACTCCGGATTTGACGCCTCCCCGTCAACTTCTCTCGCCGCCCTCTCCATCAGCTCCTCGTAGGGGGGCACTCTCTTCAACTCCATCCTGAAGAAACCCTATTGCAGGCCCAAGGTGAAGGCCATCATCAGGCTATGGCCTGACATCTCCTGGACCTGGGTGAGCTCCTCCTGGAACCGGTCGACGTAGCTCCCCAACGTCTCACTCACTCCCTGCTTGATGTGGAACAGGGACTCTGACTCCTTCCTCCTCTTCGAGGTAGTGAACCTCAGCATGAACCCCCGGCGTAGGTCCTTGAAGCAGTAGATGGAGCTGGTCGGCAGCTGGTGAAACCACTCCCTCGCCTTTTCTTTGATGGTGATGGCGAAGAGTCGGCACTTGAACCCATCCGACATCTACCGGATCGAGACCACGTCCTCAAACCACTGGACGTGTTGGACCGGGTCTCCCTTCCCGGTGTAGTAGGACATCTCGGGTTCCCTGAACCCCTCTGAAAATGGGGCAGAAGAGACCAACTCGCTGAAGGGGCTACCTCCCCCTACTGGGCGAGCTGGCGCGTCTCGCGGGCTCAGCTCGCCGATCCGGCCTCCACCTACCGAGTCGGGGAAGAGCACGCGCCCGGGGAGCTCGCACCCCCATCCCTCCTCGGCAACTTCCTTCCCAGCTTGCCTGCCGGGGGCGTCCTCGCCCAGGGAGGGGGTGGCTGCGATCTGGAGAGTTGGGGTCGAGCACTCGGCCCGCGCGCCGAGTGCGAACTTGACGAGGCTCAACACCTCATTCCTGAAATCTTCAAACATCCCCACCGTGACCAGAGGTGGGGGGCGGCGAGTCCGACCTGTCAGATCCTTGCCCTCCTGTCATCGAGCTTGCTGAAGGTTTTCTGTGTTGACCACGCTCTACACTCACCACACCAAAATGTTGAAATCGAAAAATGGTCTCCTGTGGAGTCCACCCTCGGGGAAGGGGTGATCGCGCACCTACTTCGCTCCTGCAAGCAAAATAACAAGGGAAACAAGGAAAAACTGACCCAATGGCTCGGCGAGGAGGACCCACCACACACCCGGAAGATCTTAGAGCGCTTCCCCTCCTTAGCCAAAGGTCGAGCTAAGGTATCCTCGGAAAGCACTTGAGAGATGAAGCAAGAGGGCACAAGAAGCATGCTTTCTGAGGTACTCCTTGGGTCCTATTTATAGATTTCTGAAAACGGCCTGCAAATAGCCAACTCCCGTTGTCCTGAACGGCTATGTGCAGTACAGGTTGGTCTGCCAACAGTGTAACTCTGTTGTTCTAAAAGGCTATGGGCAGGCCAGCGGGGGCAAAATAGTAAAAAGTACCTCATAGGCCTGGGCGAGCTCGGCCACCCCTGAAGATCCTGCTCGTCTGTTGTCTGCCGAGCTCCATAGGGCGAGTGCGAGCTGGCTACTGTGCTCGCCCTCCAATTTTCCTGCATTAGTTGAGCTCAGCTCGACGAAGCCCGGGCTTAGCTTGGCGAATGCCGAGCTTGGGGTCGACGAATGCCAAGCTCGGCCTTCAGATTTCCCTGCCGAGCTCGCCTGCTGCCTTCAGATTTCCCTGCCGAGCTCGCCTGCTGCCTGGGCGATCTGAACCGGCTGGTCTGATTCTCGGCGACCTCACTCGCCGGATACGGGATTGTACAATCACCACCGTTCGTTACAAGAGTAACCACTAGCGTAACTACTCATTAACCCCTATAGTTACTAGGGAATATTATTTAATTAATTAATGATATGCATGTTGCCAAAATCATGAAAATAATATACTTCCGAAACAATACTAAGTGCGGTCTTTGATTAGTGGTTTTTGGTAGTTATGGTGTGCGAATAGCCACGTAACCACCGTAATCACCTTCATATGTCTCTAAAAGTCCTTAGGACCCCTCTCATTTCTAACTTTTTCTCTTCTCAGTCTTCTTCTTACTCAGGTCAGAGCTCTGTCAGAATTCTCCTGTGCGCCTCATCCACCCGTCGGGCCACCCAAAAATTTGTCTAAGCCTACGACGCTCTTGAGAAAAAGCCGTTCTGCTTGTCATTCCGCGAAGTCTCCTACGTGTGCGACGTTACTCATTTAACTGCAGACACATCTCCATGCATCACGTCAGGAAGTTTGCCTGCCGAGCAGTGTCTGAAAACGTTCGTCTCTATCAGAAAATAGAAAGGAACATGCTTCGCGTGAGGCGGTCTGTCACCCACCGAGCACTATACAATCTCGCATCTCAAAGCTGTAACGAGCAGCGGCTTGCCACTATCGATTCTTTAAACACTCTGTAAACTGCTGTCAATAGTGAAGTTTGGCTGCCACCGTAGCGACCACGTGATTTTTTACCCAATTGAGTAGTTTTTCTACGTTAAAATTATCTTGTGTACTTCTATTTATTTTCTGACTGTGTGCGTGATCGACTGCTCCACGGGCTAAGATGACCTAATTTAATCTGATCTACCAAGAGAATTGAGTTGGTCGGAACAACAATAACTCAATATTGAAAGAGTTGCATCATGTTTTATCATTTGTAATGAATATAGAATCCTTAATTATAAAAAGGATAAAATAGTAATATCATAAAATATTTTGTTTGATTTTTTTTCTCTAACGTAAGGGACACTTTTGTAAGGTGGGATATCTTAGAGGGAAGGTAAGTGTAAATTTGAAAGATATAGGGGTGCAACCTGTAATTATGCAAACTCTTGAGGGAAGTCCCGGTAAGATAGAGGCACAAGGCTCCGCCCCTACAACCAATCGTGACAGTATCTTAACAGTGATATTGCATCGGGGGATCTATGTCCTACGCGACATTATCCCGACCAAGACATTGTCCCGATGTGATGGCGCTCACGCTGCTCGCAAATCTCTAAATGTTATACTACGTTCGTCGCTCATTTTTGCGGTCTGCATGAGAGTTTGTGTGCAGTGAGAAGAACACATTTTTATTGTAGGTTTAAGACTTTGTATATATGAGATAATGAGAGCACATTTTTAAAAATAAAGGTAAAACATAAATTTTGAAAATTAGGATTTTGTAGTAACAATAATTAATAATAATAATAAAAGATAAGTAATAACTGCAATTAAAGAGCGTTTTTTTAAGGACGGAACTACACACATCTAAAATATATCTAAAAATCATAAAAAGTGAGTCTCATACACAATAAAATAAATTATTTAGCTTTTTTCACACATTTTGACTTTTTTGTGCATAAAATAAATTATTTTATTTTGTTTGGGCACACTTTTTGTGGTTTTTAGGTATGCTTTAGGTATGTATAGAATTATCTTTTTTTTAGGGCGTTGATATCCATACCACAGTTTTGACTAATTACACCGCACTTTCTCTTAATTTTTCGTGTTTTTTAGAAATAAGCCTTGTACATGCATTTTTAGGAAAAACGTTCAACACAAAAGTTGTAGATCTCAACGAGATATACAACTTGAGATCTACAACTATCGTGTTGAATACTTTTCCTAAAAATGTATGTACAAGACGTATTTTCAAAAAACGTGAAACATTATGAGAAAATGCTGTGACACTAGTTAAAAGTGCGCTTTTTTATTAATATGTACAGATATATCATCTAATAAAATTTAGTTAATGTGTATGGCAAAGAAATGTCCACATCAACATCGCTAGTTTTTTGGGGAAGACAAATATAGGCTTTAGAACAACTCCAATGGGGATCTCTATATTTAGAGATCCCCATTGTACCATGTTCTCTAAATATAGAGAACATGGGTAGAGCAACTCCAACCATGTTCTCTATATTTGGAGAACATGTTATTTAATATATATATATATATATATATATATATATATATATATATATATATATATATATATATATATATATATAAACCACTATAAAGGAAATATAAATTGTATGAATTTAAAACTCATTGGAGTAATTTCGGCCGTCCGATCTGAATGCATTATTCAGTAACCGTCTTATCAAAGGCACCATCTCTCCCCATTTTTTTGTAGGTTGTCACTCGTGTATATATATATATATTATATATTCATATGTATAAATAAATATATATAATATTATAATGATATTTTTTTATTTTTTATTACATTATTTTATTATATTATATTAATTTTAAAGCTTTTTTTAATTTCAAATTTGATTACATAACTAAAATACAACACGCATAACATAATTCAAAATAAAAAATTACATTTGGAAATAATTCTAAAATTCGGGGAGGTCATCATCGGGTTCGCTACGACTTCCGCGTGCACTTCCCCCTTGTTGTTCTCCTCTATACCCGGGTACTCCATAGTCGCTTCCTCCATACTGGCTTTCTCGATACTGGCTTCCTCCATACTGAGGTCCTCCAAATTGAGGTCCACCAAATTGAGACCCTCCAAATTGAGGTCCACCAAATTGAGACCCTCCAAATTGAGGTCCTCCATGTGGGACTCCTCCATAGTGGCTTCCTCCATATTGGCTTCCTCCATGCCAACCTCCTCCAAACGGAGGTCCTCCATGTTGGTCTCCTCCATAATGGCTTCCTCCATCACCACTACCTTCATACATGCCTCCTCCATACCCGGTTGCTTCGAGTGAGTGATGATCCTCTAAACAGGAATTGTTTTACATTTTATTCATAATTTCTTATTTTTTCTGCCGAAAATATTGCCGCTTTGGAGTTCCTTTTATGCTTTCCAAATCAATCATCATAATATCATGATCTTGTTTAGCACTCTGAAGCTCTAGTTTTTTTTTTCAATTTTGACCTTTAACTTCAAGAGTTGAGTCATAGAAAACCTATATTTTTCTCGTTGTTCTTGTCCTCTCTTCAAAATCTCTAAGATTTCTTCATTTGCTTTATTATGGGTTTCAATGTCAGAACTCTTACCACTAACTTGTCTTTTTCTCTTCTTTTCTTTCTTTCTTCCAGTAGGTCGAGTATTTGAAATTGAGGCTGGAGATTCTTCATCACCAGTACTATTAAGGTTTATTTCATTATTGTCTGTGTTTAGGTCTACTCGTCTCTGTTGAGTGGGAGAGTTAGAATCAAAAGCTTGCGACATGTCAAAATGCTGAGAATTGTTACCTTCTGTAGTCCCGGACGACTCTATCCACTTTTCTGTATTTTTCAAGATTGACCAAACATGATCAAACAAGAAGCCTCTTTTCTCGTTCGGATCTTCTCCATATAAAATTTTGGTCTGATTGATCTACAAACAAACAAACAATAATTATAATATAGTGATTATTTAATATAATATTTAAAATATAAATTAATACTTACAATATCGAGTTCAGATGCACCACTCAGATTTCGTTGCTGAATTTGTCGAATAAATCCTCGAAATTTGCTAGACTTACTTGCTAACAATGACCAACGACATGAGAGAGATTTAGGGGTTCTCTGTCCTAAACAAGTTGCGGGTCTTGTCTTGTGAAATATGACTGAAACTCTTTCCCACATCCTATGCTCCTTTTGATTGCTACCCATAACTAGGTCTTCAGAGACCTCAAGTCATACATATCATAGTGTTTGATCTTCTTTCACTGAGAATGTTGTTCCCCGACTGGAAGTCATGGTTAAGGAGAGAAGGAGTGCTCTTCTTAACTAAAGAGAGAAAGATTGATTGATCTTCTTTTGTTTGCACTTCATGTTGGTGAGGTACTTATAGAACCAATGATGGTGGATAATCCAATGCTGGTGATAAGAATTCAATGCTGGTGGAGAATCCAATGTTGGTGAAAAATCCAATGGTGGTGATAAGAATCCAATGCTGGTGGAGAATCCAATGCTGGTGATAAGAATCCAATGCTGGTGATAAGAATCTAATGCTGGTGATAAGAATCCAATGCTGGTGGAGAATCCAATGCTGTGATAAGAATCCAATGGTGGTGATAAGAATCCAATACTGGTGGAGAATCCAATGCTGGTGGAGAATCCAATGCTGGTGATAAGAATTCAATGCTGGTGATAAGAATCCAATGCTGGTGGAGAATCCAATGCTGGTGATAAGAATCTAATGCTTGTGGAAAATCTAATGCTGGTGATAAGAATCCAATGCTGGTGATAAGAATCCAATGCTGGTGATAAGAATCCAATGCTGGTGATAAGAATCCAATGCTGGTGATAAGAATCCAATGCTGGTGATGAGAATCCAAAAATTCTATATAATCATCACTTCCCTTCTCATCATCCGGCTAACTAACTATCTTTTCCTCATACAAAAAATGTACTACGGTGCAAGATCATCTCATTTGCTATCTTCATCGTCTTCGGATGATGAATTATTTTCTCAATAAATTCAATAGTGGGAAGAAGACACGGCTGAGTGAGAGCAAGAAGATGAATTTTTGGCTTGTGCTTATGAGTCAAATAAAGCCAAAATTGCAGCTCGACTTCACGGAGATGAACTTCCGAGACGCAGAGGTTCAACACCTGGTCATGCGGTAATCAACCGGGATAGGATTGAAGGTGATACTAGATTGTGGAATAACTACTTCTCCGATCATCACACATTTGGGGAAACATATTTTCGAATAAGATTTCGCATGTGAAAAAATTTATTCTTTCCTATTGTTGTCGCGGTGCGGGAGCACGATAATTTCTTCATTCAAAAGAAGGATGGTCTTGGAAAGCTTGGATTGTAAACTTTACAAAAAATTACTGCAGCATTCCGTATGTTGGCATATGGAACAACAGCTGATAACTGCGATGAATATATTTGAATCGGTGAGTCAACTGTGATTCAATGTTTGAAGAGATTTTGCAGGACAATTGTACAAGCATACAAAGAAGAATATTTGAGATATCTCAATGTCAATGATGATGCTAGATTGTAACACCCCCTATCTGTCGCATAGTATATAGCAGTAGGTCCGGCCGGGTCCCGATGCCATATACCACAGACAGACTGGGTGGTTACTCAATGGAAACCATCTAACCAATCATAACGTCCTACACAGAGCATTCTAGTGAAAGGGGACGTTACATAGATTATTACGGAAAGGTGAAGGACGAGAATTTCCAGGGATGTTGGGAAGTCTAGATGACATGCATTGGCAGTGGAAGAACTGCCCAACAGCATTGGCATGACAATATTCAGGACGGCATAGTGGACCAACAATTATTCTCAAGGCAGTAACATCTTATGACTTATGGATATGACACACATATTTTGGTTTACCAGGCTCGAACAATGATATCAATGTTCTGCAATCGTCTCTTTTGTTTGTCAACTTAGCACAAAGTATTACGCTTTCTACTACTTATGAAATTTTGGGAAAAAATATGACGTTGGTTATTATTTAACCGACGGAATATATCTGAAGTGGTCAACACTAGTTCAGATTATTTCTCATTCACATGACAAAAAAAAACAACACTTTGCAATGATGCAAGAAGCACGCTGAAAAGATGTAGAGCAGACATTTGAAGTTCTTCAATCAAGATTTGCGATAATTAAGGGGTCAGCCCATTTTTGAGATAAATATGTTTTACACGATATCATGACTGTTTGTATTATAATGCACAACATGATCGTCAAAGACGAGCAGGATGAAAATAACTATGTCACTATTTTTACTTCATCACCAACTCAAAATGTTTAAGAGTTGAACACAAGTGAAGCCGAACGATTTCATCAGTTCCTAAATCGGCATAAAAAGATCAAAGACAGAGATGCGCATTTTGCACTTCGAGATGCACTATTTGAACATTTGTGGAAACGACATGACAATGAAGCAATGTAATTTTGAATATTTTATGCATATTAATTTTCAAGTATTTTGTTGTATGCACGCGTTTAATCAGTAAAACGTCTTCTTTTCGTATTTCAATACTAATTAAAAAATATTTAATATTAGTTTTGTTTTGTATGTGTCGAAAAAACAAATTTATTGATATATTACATATCATATTTGAAAAAATATATTAACGATTACGAGCAAAATGAATAAATTTTATAAATACCTAATTTAAACAATATAAAAATAAAAACACATTAAATTATTTTTGCCGCCCGTGTATTTTCTCTCTCCCCCTCTAAATTTAGAGGGGGAGAGAGAAGATTTATAAATTTGGAGGGGGCAATGGCGAACGGTTGGAGACAGTACTGGCGCTATTTTTGGAGAATAGCGATGCGTTAGAGTTGCTCTTAATTGAGTTAAGGAAGAGAGTCGACAGAATAGGGAAATTCGAGAAATAAAGTGAGTCCGTGTTTTTTGAAAGTACTATTTAAACATGCTCCTAATACAGAAAACAACCCTACACACATCCAAAATTTTTCCCTCGACCTTAGCGTTTTCTGGCACGTATGAAATGAATATGAGTATAGGATAACTCGGACGGCCGCACGTGCCAGCTGTTGCCAGCTAGCATTGCACGGCTAGTCCACCGAGTGCAAATTAATCAATTATTATTTTCTCCTAAATTTGCCTTTACAAAGTCCAAGGCTCCCAGCTTAAAGTTTTATTAATTTTCTAAATTTGTTGGTTGGGTTTCAATTTTTGATAAAAGAAACCGACGTATGTCCCAATATCTAGATATGGACCCGAACCGAAAAGTTGAGCTAGAATCGAACCGAGACATGCAAGAACCAAACCCAACTGCCAGACTCACTTCGATTTCGGTCCGATTCTCGATATTTCAGTTCTTTTTGCACACCCATACTTACACATGAATTCTGCGAGAATCGTATGGAGGGCGGAGTGTAATATCATGTAATTACTCAATTTTGATTAACAATTAATAATATTGATTATAAATTAATAATCATGTTTGAGCATTCAATTATCAAATGGAGCCGAATCTTAAAAAGCGGAGTCCATGGTTAGACTCAAAATGTTGAAAAACCTATTAATTGGTATATTGTTTTCTCAAATCTTAGGTCATTAGGAAAAACATATTTTCCAGCGTAATCAACACGAATTTTGTGAAACAGAGCCCGTCAATTGACTCAAAACTTCAAATTACATAGAGATGAGAATATTATTTGCCGAAATCAGAATTCATAAGAAAAAGTGTGTTTTCAGTGCAACCGATGCAAATTTTGAGAAAGAGTTTGCCCATAGACTCAAAATATCAAAATATATTGAAATACAAATTTTACTTATCAAAATCAGGGCGCGTATGAAATAAGTGCATTTTAGGCAATAATCATTCGAAATTTGGCGAAGCGCGGGCCAGATTCGTGTCCAGAACGTTGAAAAATCCTAAAGTAGGTATTTTCTTAGTTTTTTTGACTTAAAATTGACCGAGACTGACCAAAAAGAGAAGAAGGTGCCATGTGGCATCCACAGTAAAGCGCTACGTGGCGGACCCAAGAGAAGTAGCCTGCACGAGCCACACACTTGCCTACGTAGTTGTCACAACCCGCATTTTCTCAAGGTTTAAGGTATTATCAGAGTAAGAGAAAATATATCTTGTGATGTCGCGTCATGCAAGGGATAACTGCAGACGCTCAAGTAAGAGCAAACCTTCAATTACCTTTTATAAAAGACGTATATCATGATGATTGAAAACATGAATTTGAGATTAAGGTTTAAGGTGGTTTCCCTCAGTTTAGTGTCTCAACTAGTCCACAGAATAGACAGATATAGTTTGCAATGAAAAACCCTTTGTTTACTACATTCATTTATCATACGTGAACAAGAAAACCAAACAAACATGCTAATGAAATGCAGTCTCTAAATTTAGTATAAGTAAAAGAAAAGAGTTTTATATCTATTAAAGTAAATTGATATAAAGTGGAAAGAGATGTTATGATTTCAAGCTAAATGCAAATTTGTTTAGTTATAAAAGTAACTAACATGCAACCTGACATAAAACATTTCCAGAGAGAAACACTTCATAAATGAAAATTGCAGTAGTAGCAGAGACAGTAAAACAACAGTCCAAAACACAAGAAATTGAGCTATGAGCGCCAACAATCTAACACAAACTCACAGTACTGATAACAAAAGTCTGAAGTTCAAAAATCTAGAAAAGAAATACTGACCACTCTCCAACTAGAGGAGGGAGGAGGAACAGCTGCAGAAGACTGACCAAACGAACCCGGTCGGCTCTACCTGCTACTGGCTCGAACCTGAGGCATTCAAAAAAAAAATGTCTCAGCTCAAAGAGCTCAAAAGGAGACTCAAACATAAATCAAAAAGTTATAAGGTAAGAGAGTTACCAAACCAACCGGAGAGAAAACAATAAGAAGAAAGATTTGCACTAAGTGCGAATCAGAACTCTTATTGATGTCTAAAGTATATGTATATATATAATCATAGTAGTAGAATTTATAAACTTGAAGAGTGAATCATCAACGCCAGACTTAAAATGGTACTGAGGCGGTAGCTATCTTTCTAACACAAACCATCAGACTAACACATCCAAAGAAACAAGCACTGAGGTGGTGGTCATTTATCCACTGCCTACCAAATGTCCAAAATAATAAAATCACCAGGCGTAATGATTCACATCAGAGACTAGGGTGGCGGTCATTTATCCACTGCCAGTCAAAAGTCTAATATAAATATAATATTAAACCAAAAATGCCTAAGACTTGGCACGGGTTGCCACAAAGACAGGGGAAAAATGATCAAGAAGTCTCTGAGAGAAAACAACTTTATTAGATGGATTGACTAAGAATACTAGACGAATTCCCTAACCTCTCGACGAATTCGGCGCAAGGACTTGACGAATTGCTGAGTCCATGTGACGAATTCGGAGCAAGCACTCGACGAATCCACAAGAACACTCGACGAATTTCACTTCGTTCACTCGACGAATTCGCTTAACCTCCCGATGAATTCTACTTAATTAGATTCCTCGACTAACTCAGCCAACAACACGAGAACACTCGACGAATTCGGCTCGACCTCACGAGATCACTCGATGAATTCAGTTTGACTTCACGAGTTCACTCGATCAATCTCACTTGACTTCACAAGATCACCCGACAAATTCCACTTGACTTCACAAGTTCACGCGACGAATTCCACTTGACTTCACGAGTTCACCCGACGAATTCCACTTGACTTCATGAGTTAACCCGACGAATTATACTTGACTTCACGAGTCCACCGGACGAATTTCACTTGACTTCACGAGTTCATCCGACGAATTTACATAGAACATAATTTGCACAACCCCAAATCAGCAATTCGAACACCGTGGAGGCGAAAACAACTTCTTTTGGATCTTATAAGGAAAGAAAATAAAAGAAAAAGAAATAACAATGACATCAAAGCAAGAGGGGTAGACCACTACTTGCCTCAATTCTCTATGTTTCTGGCTTTTTTAGCACACCATACCGCGGATCGGCCAAGAGGAACTCCTAACAAGTAAATTCTGAAAGATTTGGGACAAAAACGAGGGTTAGGGCTACTCGATCCAATTCCAAAACTCCGCGAAAACAAAAGAACTTGTCGTACACACGAAGACCTCGACGAGAGCAATCCAAATCTCTACTCCGACGACGATCTCCTACGCCCAAGCTCCGGCGGCGGCAGACGAAAAGCTTCCCGAAAGAACGACTCCTTTGTCTCTCCCTTTCTCGACCTAGTTCGTTGGGACTGAAGAAAAGACCGAAAAAATTAATTTCTAGGGGGTGGGGGAGTTCGGCTTTTATACAAGAGAATTTAAATAAATAAATAAAATTGTTATTTCATTATATATTTATAGACACATAGCTAGATACTTAGGAGGAAATTGCTGACACACCACAACTCTTGTACTAATGTAACACCCTTATGCCAATATTATGCAATTTATGCGATTAAATTAATTGTCGAAAATTTAGGGGTGTTGCAGTCACTCTCCTAAAAGAAGTTTCGTCCCAAAACTTAGAACGCAACTCGAACTTTCGAGAACAAGAAAGACAACTAACTTAGCTGGATAAAACTCTTACTAGAGAAACTAGGAGAACAGAAAAGGAAGAGATTCTCTCATAATAGACTTCAATTCCCATGTTGCACTCCCGATGTCCTAGTTTCGCTAAAAAACTTTCACCATAGGAATTGTCTTTCTCCTCAATACTCGATCTTGCGTCTCCAAGATACGGGCATGTTCTTCAACATAGGAAAGATTGAGTTGCAACTGAGGCACAACGTTAAGGACATGACACTCGCTGCTCAAACACTTCCGCAACTGGCTCACACGAAACACATCGTGAGTACCAGAGAAAGTAGTAGGCAACTCCATCATATAAGCTGACACTCTGATGCGCTCAACGATCTGGAAAGGCCTTACATATCTGGGATCCAACTTATGGTTCTTACCAAATCTCTTAACACCTGTCATCAGAGAGATATTCAAGAAAACCATGTCTCCAACTACGAATTCCAGATCAACTATATGTCGATTAATGTTCTTCTCATAACGCTCTTAAGCAAAACGAAGATTCTCACAGATATGTGTTACCTCCACACTCATCTCTTCTAAGACCTCAGGACCTAACAACGACCTCTCGCCAACTTCAGCCCAAACATGGGAGTTCGACAACGCCTCCCATAAAAGGCTGCAAAAGGCATCATCTATAAACTCTCCTGATAATTATTGTTGTAGGCAAACTCCAGAAGTCCAAGACTCTTGTCCTAGGCCCCACCATGGTCCAAGATATAATATCTAATCGTATCTTCCAAAATCTGATTTACTTTCTCCATTTGACCACTTGTCTGCGGATGATAAACAATAGAATATCTGAGGTCGGTGCCCAAAGCTCTCTGCAAGCTTCGTCGAAAATGGGACATATATCCAGAATCTCGATCTGACACAATACTCACTGACACACCATGCAACCCAATAACCTCACCCAAATAAAGCTCTGTTATCTTCTCCATGAAATAACCAATCTTAAAAGGCATGAAGTGAACACACTTTGTTAATCTGTTGATAATGACCCACACAACATCATGCCCTCAGGGAGATCTCGGCAAACCGGCAATGAAATCCATAAAAATACTCTCCCACTTCCAATTGGGGATATCCAAAGGCGTCAACTTACCTACAAGCCTTCTATGATCTTCCTTAACACGTTAACAAGTGTAACACTCAGAAATAAATTTAGTCATATCATCCTTCATACTTGACCACCAAACGATCTTTTTTAGATCTTGATATGTCTTTGTAGAATCAGGATGGTAGGCAACAGTTGAATCATGCGCTTCATCATAAATCTTTGCTCTGATATCCTCAATAGCGGGGATACGATACCTACCACGATACCTCAAGGTACCAGCTCCGTCAATCAAAAAAATCTGATAGTTCTCCTCTTTCAGTTCTACTTCAGAGGTGCTGCAAATCAGGATCATCCTTCTGATGTAATCTCGTTGGTGTAATCCATGAGAGCTCTACAACTTCGAAGTTATATGACACACTGCCATCCTTAATAGTAATGTTCATTAATAAAAACTCATCCACTAAGGACTGCACTGAGAGGCTGAAAACATGCGTGACTTTACCGCTCAAGGCATCGACCACCACATTAGCCTTGCCCGGATGATAAAGGATATCGACCTCATAGTCTGCTACATACTTCATCCATCTGCTCCGGTGCAAATTTAGCTCTTTCTGTGAAAAGACATACTTCAAACTCTTATGATTCGTATAAATTTTGCATGACACTCCATACAAAAGATGTCTCCATAACTTCAAGACATAGCTGACCGCAGCAAATTCCAAATCATGAGTAGTGTAATTCCTTTCATGTACCTTCAATTGTCTTGGTCCATGCATGATCATCTTTCCTTCTTGCATCAGAACGCAACCAAGACAAACTCGCGAAGTGTCGACATAAACATCAAATTCAACTCCCTCAGTAGACAATGCCAAAACTGGGGCATAACACAATCTCTCCTTCAATTCCTGAAAGGCTTCCTTGCAATCGTTGCTCCAAACAAAAGCTACGCTCTTTTTGCATCAGTTTGGTTAAGGACACAGACAAGACTGAAAATCCTTGCACAAACCTCATATAATAGCTTGCCAACCCTAAGAAACTAATGATCTCCTTAGGCGTTGTAGGTCTCTTCTAATCCAAAACTGCGCTTATCTTTGCTGGGTCTACCAAAATTCCATCCTTACTTACCACGTGACCCAGGAAAGACACTTGAGTCAACCAAAACTCACATTTACTTAACTTCGCCAACAACTTGTGCTCCCTCAGCGTGGACATCACCAAGCATAAATGCAAGGCATGCTCCTCGGCGCTTATAGAATACACTGGAATATCGTCTATAAAGACAACGACAAAGTGCTCCAAAAACTCCTTGAATACTCTATTCATCATGTTCATAAAAGCAAATGGTGCATTCGTTAATAAAAAAGACATCACTAAAAACTCAAAATGCCTATACCATGAACAAAAAGCAGTTCGCGGAACGTCCGACTCCCGGATCCTCAACGCGACCACTAGGATAGAAGGGGTCGAGCATTCGCCACGCGCGACGAATGCGTGGTTCAAGCTCGCCATGACTTCACGCTTAAATTCCTTAAAAATCACTACCGTGACTAGTGCTGCTGGTGGCGACGAGTTACCTGGGTTAGTACCCTGTCCTTCATCTCCAGCCATGAAACTTGCTCAAGGTTTTCTTGTGCTGGTTACTCTCCAAGATTATCGCACCAAAATGCTGAAATCGAAACTTGGCTTCTTGTGGAGTTCGGACCCACAATGGGTAACCTCGCACCTACTTCTCTTGAAGAAGTGCCGTTGAAACCGAAGAATCAGTCTCTGTGGAGTTCGACCCTTTGGGAATGGGTGATCACACACTTACTTCTCTCTCACAAGCTAAACAATCAAAAACTTAGCACAAAGAATATACCCAAGGCTCCAACACGGAGGTCCCACCACACACCCAGAAGATCTTAGAGCATTTTCCCTCCTTAGCTAAGTGCTGAGCTAAGGATACCTCAGAAAGTGCAAGAAAACTAGGACACAAGTAAGCATGCCTTCTAAGATACCCACTTGGGTTTATTTATAAATTTCTGAAAACGACCTGCCAACAACCAAGTTCCGCTGTCCTAAATAGCTACCTGCAGGCCAACAGGGGTAGAAGGATAAAAATATTGTTGGGCGAGTTGTCCATGAGATTCCACTCGCCTGGGGTGGCGACTGCCTGATAAGGCTGGCACTCGCCACCTCCTCGAGGGCCAGAGCGAGTTCGGGCCCGGTCCACCCCACTCGATGACTACCTGCCGAGGTGTCAGGGGCGAGTGCGAGCCCACCCGCTCCACTCGCCCCTTCTATACTACCCCCCAACCCAGGCGAGTCTGGCAGCCCCAAAGGTACTTGGCCCCCTCCTGACTCGCCGAGAACTTGGACTGTGCCAAAATGACTGGACCGACTCTTGATGACGCCACTCACTGGATATGAGGTTGTACAAGTGCACAAGACAAAAGACTTAAGACTAGAAATAAATCCTGAGCTACAGCGCGAAGGTCCCGCTACACACCCGAAAAGATCTTAGAGCGTTTCCCATCTCTAACCAATACTGAGCCGAGGCACCTTGGAGGGCAAAAAGTCAACCAAAAGACTAGAGGAGGAAGACGCCAAAAAAGGATTGGATCCCCCAAAGGTGTCTATACAAATCTATTTATAATTTTCCAAGTCTGGTCTGCGGATAGTGCAATCACACATTTTGATTTTGCTAAATGCAGCCTAAATTGGTCTGGCAACAACCAAGCTTCGATGTTTTGAAAGACTATTAGTATGACAAATTGGGATTCATCTACGAGAAAACTATCGAGAGAGGGTTTACCACTTGCCCGGGACGGCGAGTGCTTGATGATGCATGCACTCGCCGCCAACCTTGACTCCGGGCGAGTGCGAGTCGAAACACCCTACTCGCCCCTTGCTTGCCCTTGGTCCATACCGCACGCGAGCTAGGTGAGACGTAGCCACCCGCGAGCTAGATGAGACCTAGCCACTTGCAAGCTGGGCGAGACCCAGCCACTTGCGCACTCGGCTTGCCCGGGTCACAGGGCCCTTTTGCCCCTGGGACATTCTGAGGGATCAACTCGACAAACACGGTGTTGTACTATGGGCACTGAAAATTCTCTCAAATTTAGTTGGCATTGTGCTGCCTGCGGAATTTCCTAACCTAGAAGTTATATATGTCAAGAAGTTATATAATTTGAGAGAATTTAGGTGGTGTTTGATTGGAAGATGAAAGCCCGCGGTGCAGTTGAGAAAATGGAGTTTTGAAGAGATGCTGTGTCTGGTTAGGCTTATTTCAATAAGTAGGTTGTAATAATCTCTCCTTCTCCCGAGCGGTGATTTCTCCTCCGCACTACATCAGAATTCGTCTTGACGGCGATCTTCTACGACTCCCCTCCCGTGGTTTCGCCGGCGATAGCTTCCCCTTCTAAAGTTCTCCTTCCGTCGGAGAAATGCCTGAACACTGCCCTTGCCCGTCGGCCCCTTCACTCAACTCCTCACCGGCGACGGTAGCTACGGCCACCAGTCCAGCTCCACCAGAATCCTTCTGTCGATTCTGCGGCGGCCCTACTAATGATGCGGCCTCGATCTCTTCGCCGCCACCGTGGTCCGACTCCTCCCCTCCACCGGCCTATCGCCCGCTCCGTGCTCCAGCAATCAACGCCCCGACAAACACAAGTGCAATCATCCTCTCTCCCGTCCCCCGGCCACTCCCAGTTCCCGTTGCAGAGCCTCCATATCATTTCGAGGTCCCCATGAAGCGCATCTCGTCCCCCGACGACATCCAGCGCTTCAATTCCTCCTCTTCTGGCCGCCACTTTCTCGGCTTCGTCGCCGCCCTCTCCGACTCCGTCCGCTCCCGCAAGATCTCCGATCCCATTTCCCCTCTCACCCCCATCATCTCCCACCTTCTCTCTGTCATCGAAACCCTAGACAAATGGATCGATGACATCCCACCTCTCCCTCATTCATCTCGTTATGGAAATCCAGCCTACCGTTCCTGGCATGAAAAGCTCTCCGACAAGGGCATCTCCCTGGTCGTTCCTCTCCTGACCTCCGACGAGCTCGGCCCCGCTGCGGATGAGCTCCTCCCTTACCTCCTTGACTCCTTCGGTAACCCCTCTCGTATAGACTATGGCACAGGCCACGAGACAAATTTCGTTGCCTTCCTCTTCTGCCTGGCTCGCCTCGGGCTTGTTAAGGAAGAGGACTATACCGCACTGGTAACTCGCTTGTTTGTTGCATACCTTCGTCTGATGAGGAGGTTGCAAACTGTGTATTGCCTCGAACCTGCTGGTTCTCATGGAGTGTGGGGTTTGGATGACTACCACTTCATTTCATTTATCTTTGGGTCAGCTCAGCTCATTGATCATAAGTATATGAAACCCAAGTCGATACATAACCCAGATATATTGGATAATTTCTCAACTGAGTATATGTATCTGACTTGCGTGGCTTTCGTGAAGAAGGTGAAGAAAGGGGTGTTTGCAGAACACTCGCCCATGCTTGATGATATCAGTGGTGTGGCGACCTGGAACAAAGTAAACAGTGGCCTGCTCAAGATGTACAAGGCAGAGGTGCTGGAAAAGGTTCCCATCATGCAACATTTTCTTTTTGGGTCACTCATCAAATGGTATGATTCACGTATCTTCTGAAAATAGTTGGTTTGGCATGGTGCTTACGTTTTTAAATTTGGGAAAACTCGCTGTTTCTATGGATGTCACAAAATCCTTTTGTTTTGTGCATGAGATCTGCTTTTGAAAACTAACAATTAGGAAATGTAAAGAGTTCATTTTGCGGATGTTTGAATTTTGTAGGTTGTAAGAGGTGCTGACACAAGTTGAAGTAGGAAGTTTTGAATTTGTATGCTTTGAGAGTGATAGGAGGAGTAGGACATAGAAAAGGCATTCATTCAAACTATTATCAACATTAGCTCTATACAAACTGCTTAGAATTAGCTATTTGAATCCTTATTCTATCTTAACTCTTGATTAGTCTTGCTGATTACTGTTGTATGAGGCGTTAAATCTATTTTGCAGATATATCTTTTTGCATAACTTGTATTTGTAATTTTATCTTTTGCACTTCTTCTATTTATAATACCTTTGATATTACTTTTCGATTCATATTTCTTTCATATTAATGTTATCTACCCATAAGCAGTGCATATTTCAACTTTTCTTATATATGCCCAGTCTAGCTAGCTAGTTTTTTTTTACTTGTTCTCGCCAAATATAACTCGCACCATTTCTTCACCTGAATGGCTGAATCTTAGTAAGTTTTTTTTGAACACTACCTTATCTTTAACCAATACTATTTTCACTATCCTCATAAGTTGTGTGAACCACAACTGCGCCGGACCTAGTAGGTGGAAGGAGGCGATGCCAACTTGTTCGTCATCCGGTGTGCGTTGATTGATGAAGAAAATGTCACAACGGGTAAGCCATAGCAAGGGATCTTCGCGGCCTTCGTAAATGGGAAAATCCGTTCGGACAGAACGAGAGTAGGCAGGATAGTCCGCGCGAGGTTCAACAGTCCACCCGGCTTGTCCGGGGATATTCATCCATGTTAGGGGGCAGACGAGGCGGCTCGCCCTTTAGGGCATCCAAGTGGGCGTTGAGGGCCTCCATTTTGGAGTTCTGGGTTGTGAGCATGGATTAGAACATTTCCATCAGCTGAGAGCCTGAGACAGGGACGGATCACTGTCAGCCATCAGAACGAGGCCTGCATGTGCAGTTGGCGGGTTTCGAAGAAGATCAATGGAGGTGTTGAGCCACGAGGCTGTCACAACGGGACTGGGAGGACGAACGGGTGTGGGAGAAGTGCCGGAACTGGTGTCACCGGCGTTTGGCTCTGATACCAAGATGTTATGGGCTTCCGATTGAGATCTCGTGAGTGGCCACGCGCGGAGGATGCACCGGAAGAGGAGCTTCTCCTTTCCTTTGACCAGGAGGCGCTATGGTAGCGACGAGACAGGTACGGACGACCGTCAGCCATCAGAAGGAGGCCTGGACGAGCAGTTGGCACATTCGGAAGAAGGCCGATGGAGGTGTTGAGCCACAGGCTGTCTGTTACGGACGCGGAGGAGGGTGACCTCGAGGAAGGAGCATCGTCAACGTGGCGCGTGTATTCTCGAAGGAATCGACCGGCGGGTGGGACCACCACGGAAAGCGTGGCGTGATGTTCGCCAATATAATATTTTATTTCCCATTTTGGTTATTTTGCTTTTGTTGCACTTTAATTCCCGCACAATATTTTATTTCCATTGTCGTACATATTTCCTTTTTTTGGGGAGGGAGATGCTATATAGCTCCCGAACTCTTCTCATGTATCTTCATCTTAAATTTGGTTTGGAAAAGAATTGGAGCCTAGGACTGGCCAAGAGGGTATTTCCCCTTGGAGTGCTTTATCATTAGGGCGTAATATTGGTCCGACCTGCCATTCCCGCCTGCCCCGTGCGCCGCTGGGTTCCGCAACACCATCTCCTGCAGCGATTCCTCTTCCCTGACGCACGCTGCGACGCACCGCCGCGGATCGATCGCTCCTGCCGCGGCAAAACACGCGATCCGTTCGCCGATCGCGCCAGACCGACTCCGTCACTTCCTCTTCCGCGATTCCGACGGGATCCCGCTTTACGCCAGGTAACGCCGACCGTTGGGCACTACGTTTTCCTCCGGGCTGCCTGCGGCTTCTTCCCCAGCCGGCTTTTTTTTCCGTCTTCCGCGTTTCTCTCCGCACGGTCTCGTTCCTCCATCGGCTCCTGGCGCCCCAACAACGGCGGCCAACCACTCACGCGATGACTGAAGCCCGTCTAGACGCTGTCGTGCTCCGCCTCGACGAACATGCCAGCTTTCTCACATTGATTCAAGAGATTCTCCACCGCTTGGAGGCTCGAGAGGCCCGACTGGACAGCTGCTCCTCCACACCCCTGACCAAGGAGGAGCCCTCCTCATTCACTGGTCAGGCCGCCCGTCCGTCTACTCCCCCTCCACTCGCTACGCCGGCCACAGCCCACACGCCGTGATTCCTCCAGGTGCCGCACTCCAACGACACTAATCCTCTCTGATGGATTGCAAAGGCAGAACAATTCTTCGACATTCATGACACCCCGGAGGGACAAAAAGTGGCTCTGATGACACTCGCCATGGAAGGCTCCGTTGGTTGCGCCAGTCGACCCCACTACTTTCATGGACCGACTTGACACAAGCGCTGACAAAGCGCTATGATCATCGGTACTCCGACAATGCGATGAAGAGCTTATGTGCCCTACGACATACCACTTCCGTGGAGCAGTACATCGACGTGCTTATTGAGCTCGTTAACCACGTCCCCGGTCTTCCTCCAGATCACTACCTCGGCTTTTTTCTTTCAGGGTCTCCAGCCCCACATTCGCTCCCTCCTACGCACCCATCACCTCGGGATCTTTCCGACACAATGGACGGGGCCCGCTTGGTGGAAGCTGATTTTGCGGTCCGTGCCAGAGACCGACCACGACCATCTCCGGCAGCTCCTCGCCCACCAGCACATGCCACATGTGTTACCCCTCCACCGCGACTTCCACCAGGGGACCAACATCATCCAACCGTGGCTCCTCGACCGGCCTTTCCTCCCCGGCCACCACGACCGCCCGCCCCCCATCGCTTTACCACCCATGAGTACAACGATCTGCGCGAAAAGGGTTTGTGCTATCGTTGTAAGCAACACTATTCGCCGACACACGTCTATCCGCTAAAGGAGCTGCAAGTTCTCATGTGTGCTGACGAGGACGAGGTGATGGCCGCGGAACTTGACGCCTTGCTGCTAGAGGATGATCCTTCGGAAGGGCCGCCGCCGCTTGGTCTGCAGCGTTTAGAGCTTTCATGTGCTTCTACGGGGGGCATCACAAGACCCCACATAATGAGGCTCCAGGGCCTCCTCCAGGGAACATCAGGGGCGTTCATGATTGACAGTGGCGCGAGCAACAACTTCATCTCCCACGACTTCGTGACACGCTTGCAGTTGCCTTCAGATCCAACACAGGGCTTTGTCGTTCACCTCGGGGATGGCCGTCGATCGCCGACTCTAGGACTATGCCACAGTCTCTCTTTACAGCTGGGTGAGTATACCGCCCCTACAAATTTTCACGTGTTCCACTTAGGTGGGGTCGATGCCATTCTAGGCATCACCTGGTTGCAGACCTGGGGCGACATCAAACACAATTGGGCTTCCATGCGTTTGACCTTCCAGTGGGCCAACTGGCCTTGCACGCTCCAGGGTGAGGCTTCCCTCCAGCGGATCGTCATCTCTTCGCGCGCAGCTCAGCGCACTGACTCAGTGGATTTTTGCGCCTTTCTATTGCAGATCATGACTTACGGACCCGCACACCTACCACCGCAGCCTACTTCGTGTCCGCCCAGTAGTCTCGCCTCTTGGAGGCCTTTGCCTCAGTGTTTGACCCACTATCGGTTCTTCCACCGCCGCGCCCCACCGACCACCGCATTCCCTTTCAGGAGGGAGTCCAAGCGATCTCAGTCCGCCCTTACCGCTACAACCACATCCAGAAAAATGAGATCAAACGCTTGGTTGCTGATATGTTGACTGCTGGCCTGATACGACCGAGCGCTAGCCTATTTTCCAGTCCGGTCCTTCTAGTCCGTAAGAAGGACGACAGTTGGCGATTCCGTGTGAACTATAACGAGCTTAACAAAGCTACCGTTGCAGACAAGTACCCAATTCCAGTGATACAGGAGCTTCTGGATGAGCTGAGTGGAGCTACTTATTTTTCCAAGATCGACTTGCGCTTCGGTTACCACCAGGTTCGAGTTTGCGAGGCGGATGTTCCGAAGACCGCCTTCCGCACTCATGACGGCCACTACGAGTTCTTGGTCATGCCGTTCGGCCTAACCAATGCCCCAACAACCTTTCAGGCCACTATGAACGACATCTTCCGTGCGGTGCCACACAAGTATGTTCTGGTTTTCTTTGACGACATACTGGTTTATAACTTGACATGGCGGGATCATCTGCGCCACTTGGAGGCCACTCTGGCGACACTACGACAGCATTCCCTAGTCGCTAATTGAAAGAAATGCGCGTTCGCATGTCACAAAATCTCCTACCTTGGTCACACCGTGTCACCTCAAGGGGTAGTTATGAATCCCGACAAGGTGAAGGCGGTCCTGCAGTGGCCGACACCGCGCTCATTACGTGAGATCCGGGGATTCCTCGGATTGACCGGCTATTATTGTCGTTTTATCCGCGACTACGACAAGCTTGCGCTACCTCTCACACGCCTTCTGCGCAAGATGACCGACACAACATTTCAATGGCCCCCGAGGCAGCCACTGCTTTCGCAACCCTGCAGTAGGCCTTGGTTACGACCCCAGTTTTCGTCATGCAGGATTTCACCCAGCCCTTCATCGTTGAGTGTGATGCCTCTGGCTCGGGCATTGGCACGGTGCTTATGCAGGCCGGGCAGCCAGTAGCGTACTTCAGCCGGTCCTTCTCTTCTACCATTCGATCCCGCTCAACATACGAGAACGAGTTTATGGCTCTTGTCTTGACGGTTCAGCACTGGCGGCCGTATCTCTTGGGGCGCCATTCCATAGTCCGCACAAATCACCAAAGCCTTCAGTACCTTCTCAACCAGAAGATGACTACTACATCACAACAGCTTGGGGTGACAAAGTTATTGGGCTATGACTTCACGGTGGAATACCGTTCCGACAAGTCCAAGTTGGCGGTTGGCACGCTATCTCGGCAGGCTGCGTCCGCAGAACTGACAGCCATCTCACGACTAGTTTGACAGGAGACGAAGACTTTACAAAGAGAGGTGGAGACCGATCCGGCTTTACAAGACATCATCAAGCCTTACGGACGGATGCCGAGGCTTCCCCCGTACACACTTCTTGGAGGTCGACTGTTCTATCCGGGCCGCTTGGTCATTTCATCATCTTCACCCAGCATCCCACGACTTCTGTCGGAGTTTCATAATACTCCAACAACGGGCCATTCAAGGCGTTTCGTAACTGCCGCCGCCTCGCAGCGGCACTCTATTGGAAAGACGTGATGCGACACGTGGAAGAATTCGTGGCAGCATGCCTCGTCTGCCAGCGCTCGAAGTATGAGGCCGCATTTCCAGGCGGTCTACTGCAGCCCCTGCCCATTCCCGAGTTCATTTGGGAAGACGTGGCGATGGATTTCATTAAGCGCCTCCCACGGTCTTCGGGTTACAACTGCATCTTGGTAGTGGTGGACCAGGTGTCCAAATACGACCACTTTATGCCCATGTGCCACCCATTTACAGCTCCAACGGTGGCCGAGACGTTCATTTCCGGCGTCGTCCGACTACACGTCTTTTCTCGATCCATCGTCAGTGTCTGCGACCCCGTTTTCATGAGTTCCTTTGGCAGGAGTTTTTCAAACTCCAAGGCACACAACTCCGTATAAGTTCGGCTTACCATCCCCAGACAGACGGGAAGTCTGAGGTTATGAACCGCTGCTTGGAGACAAACTTGCGTTGTTTCGTCTCCGACCGCCCTCTAGACCGGAGCAAATGGTTAGGGTGGGCCGAGTTCTCGTACAACACGCCCTTTCAGTACTCGGCCGACATGACCCCTTTCCTGGTTGTCTATGGTCGGCCGCCGCACACCGTCATCCAACACCTTCCGGGAGAATGTCTTGTCGGAGCAGTGTGCACCCAACTTGTGGACCGGGACGAGATTCTACGGATCCTGAAGACCCACCTCCTCCATGCACAACAGAAGATGCTCCACCACGCAAACAAGCGTCGACGGGACATTTAGTTTCAAGCGGGAGACGCGGTATTCATCAATCTCCGCCCTTACCGTCAGAATTCAGTGGCGTACCGATCTCATCCAAAGCTATCCGCTCGTTTCTATGGCCTGTTCGAAGTAATTGCCCGCATCGGTGAGGTGTCCTACTACCTTCGTCTGCCTGCCCATAGTCGCATACTTCTAGTCTTCCATGTGTCCCGACTCAAACGGGTGGTAGGAGACCACCCGGTCGAGGCGACGCTTCCACCGGACATGGCATCTGATGGCTCCACCGTTTACCTTCCTGAGGCGATCTTGGACCGTAAGCCTTTCACCGTGGAAGGCCGGGTCCGAGATCAGGTTCTGGTCGCATGGCGCCAACGACCCCACTCTGAGGCGACATGGTTGGATCGTGAGGACTTTCACAGCCAATTTCCGGAGTATTGCCTTTAGGGCAAGACAAATTTTCCAGATGGGGGCATTTTACGGACGTGGAGGAGGGGGGCCTCGTGGAAGGACCATCGTCGACGTGGCGCGTGTATTCTCGAAGGAATCGACCGGCGAGTGGGACCACCATGGAAAGCGTGGCATGATGTTCGCCAATATAATCTTTTATTTCCCGTTTTGGTTATTTTCCTTTTGTCGCATTTTAATTCCCGCACAATATTTTAGTTCCATTGTTGTACTTATTTCCTTTTCTCTTTGGGCGGGAGAGGCTATATAACTCCCAAACACTTCTCATGTATCTATCATCTTGAATTTGGTTTGGAAAAGAATTGGAACATAGGGCTGGCCAAGAGTGAATTTCCCCATGGAGTGCTTTATCATTAGGGCGTAATATTGTCACAGCGTGTCTGGGAGGACGAACGAGAGCGGGAGAAGTGTTGGAACTGGTGTCACCAGCGTTTGGATCTGATACCAAGATGTTATGGGCTTTCGATTGAGATCTCGTGAGTAGCCTCGAAGGCGGAGGATGCGCTGGAGGATGAACTTCTCCCCGACTTTGACCGGGAGGCGCTATAATGGCGACGAGAGGAGTTGCGATCAATCCACGTGACAGGAACGTCGGGCGACGTATTAGGTTGGGAGAGGGGAATTGGCGGCTTAAAGAGAGAGATATGAAGAAGGGAAAGGAAGATAGAGAGAGAATTGGGATTAATACTTGCATAACAACCAAGACCCAGTCGGCCAATTAAGTAGTCACAAGCTGCCCCCATTCGGGCTTACAACATATGGACAAATATGAAAATTGTATTATTTAAAATAACACAACATAAAATAAAATAGACGAAAATAGCGGACATCGTCACACCTCCACTGCATGCAGACGTCTCTGGTACGTGCGTCCCCAACACGGGTTGGACTCGTCGCACATCATAACATTGCCGCCCTCGTCAGAAGACAACTTGTCCTCAACCTGTATCAGAATGTCAACCAAGGGTGCAGTCGGCGGGAAGCCCACATATGGCTTGAGCTGAGAAATATGAAAAACATCGTGAATGCGGGCTTCCAAGGGAAGACCGAGGCTGTAGGAGACATCAACTATGCAGCCAACGATCTGAAATGGGGCATAAAACTTCGGCCCGAGCTTGTTGGAGGTGGCTCTCGTGGCAGAGAGTTGGCGAAAGGGCCGTCGACGCAGCCATACCCAATCGCCGATGTCGAAAACTAACTCTCGGTGGCCTCAGTTGTAAGCGACCTCCATCTGTTGTTGAGCTTGGAGTAGACGAGTGCGGGCAGCCAATAAGAATTCATCGCAATCCATCAGTTTTTGGTCGACCGAGTCGACAAGGGCAGTGACACCCGTATAAGATAAGAGCCGAGGAGGCTCGCAACCATAAATCAAACGGAGTGGGGTGGTTTGGAGCATCGTGTGATAGGCGGTATTGTAACAATACTCTATCCATGAGAGCCAACATGGCCAATTGCGAGCACGATCTCCGGTGAGACAACACAAATACATCTCCACAGTCCGGTTCACGACCTCCATCTGACCATCGGATTGGGGATGATAGACCAATGGAGCTTGGTACCTCTAAGAGTGAACAACTCCTTCCAAAAGTTGGTGGTAAACACCTTGTCGCGGTCCAATACGGGAGTCTCCGACATACCGTGCAAGCAAAAGATTTCCTAGATGAAGATCCGAGCCACATTTTCAGCAAGTAGTGGGCGTGCTACGACAATAAAGTGGGCTCCCTTCGAGAAACGATCTACCACCACCATTAGAACCGATTTACCGTGGACGGTGGACAGTTCTTCTACAAAGTCCATGGACAATGCAGACCAAATCTGTGTTGGGCCGGATGGGGTTGTGGAGGCCCGCAGGAAGGAGATGATCAGTTTTGTTGCGTTGGCACGCCGCGCAGGCCGATATGAATGCGTGCACATGTTTGCGGATTCCTTTCCAAAAAAATTCAGCACAGAGGCGTTGGAGCGTGCGGTGAATGCCTTCATGACTGCGGCCAGGAGTATCTTCTAGGATAACGACAATGAGAGGAGAGGTAGGGTCCACATAAACCCGGTGCTGGTAGAGAATAAGGCCCTCGTGGGTTGTCCACCGTGGGTCTGTGAGGTGCACGACTGCCCGGTAGAGGAGTTTGGACAAGCTCGAGGAGAGTTGTATCTCTTGGCGGATCATGTCGAGTAGCTGGCGGTAGGAAGGGAGATAGCAAATAGAGAGGGCTCGGTTGGAGCATCCCAGCAAGAAAGGGCTTTGGCGTCGGCGCGACGCGATTTAAAACTCCGGCCTTGTATTCCACTCGAAAGTCAATTCCGAGGAGTTTGCTCACCCAACGCTGTTGCGACACTGTAAAGAGGCGCCGCTCGAGTAAATATTTGAGACTGTAATGGTCCGTGCGGATCATAAAAAGTGCATCCCCACAAGTACGGACGTCAGTGTTGGACTGCCTTGACCAGATCGATCAATTCCCGTTCGTAGGCCGACAATTTGCGATGGTGGAGGGCAGCCCGACGACTGAAATAGGCATTGAGGTGTCCCTCTTGCTGGAGTACGACGGAAGACCGAGACTGACATTAAGGCCTCCTGCAGTAGGCGGAAGGCTTGGGTCGCCGCTTCCGTCCAATCTGAAGATGAAGGAGATTCCAATGTTCTGTGACTCATCTAGTGCTATAGCTATTGCAAACAATCCAGTCTCTCACAGCCGGATAAAACACATCGAGATACAGTATCATTTCATGCAGGAGCATGTGGAGAACAATGACATTAATCTCAGCTATGTCTCGACGGATAAGCAAGTTGCAGTCATTTTCACGAAGCCGCTGGATGAGGCCAAGTTCACTTTCTTCAAAATGGAACTTGGTATGCTCAACAAGGAATCATGAAAAGTTCGAGAAATCTGCTCAAGTACATAAATTCAACTTCTCGAGAACTCAATAAAGTATTGGTGAAATTAGTCGAAAGCACTCGTGTAATTTCGACGAATTCGTATAGACATCTCGTATCATTTCGACGAATCTGCTGAGTTCTCACGTGTCATTTCGACAAATCTGCTGAGTTCTCCCGTGTCATTTCGACGAATTTCTGCCACTCAGGATTTCTTGTCAACTTTTATTCATTGGATACGAAGAGTCAAAAATTTCAAAGGTACGCGCATCTGTTTCTTCGAAACTTTAATACTATATAAATAGTCTTAAGGGCTTCACGAATTTCCCACATTTCATCGAGACTTCACGGAAACTCCCGCCGATTCTTCTCCCGTCAGCACACTGATCCTTCCCCAGACGATTAATCTTTCTTTTCCGTCAATGGCGCCCAGAGGCTCTGAAAATCTGTAGGTCGCTGGCGAACTAGTACGAACTGGATTTGCGACTGCTTCTGATGAGTTTCAGAACATAATCCTCATGCTAGAAACGGTCGGTCTGTCATTCCTTCTCGAGCATGCATGCAGGGTCCATGATAGAGAAGTCTTGGAATTTTTCAAGAATGCAAAGATAAGGCGTGAAGGTACCATGATTAAAAGTAAGGTCAGAAATTTGGTGGTTCGACTGAAGGCCAGTTTACTTAATCGATTTTTGCGTCTGCCAGTGGTTGAGAAAGAAGATTTGCTTGAAAAAAGAGATTTTCACAGAGCTCTTTCTTTCTGTGGTTTATCTAGCAAGACAACTTCAATCCGAAGAAAAACAATGAATGACGAGGGAAAGCTATTGTCTGACATAATTGGAAAAGTTCTATTATGCAAAGTTGGGTCACACGATTATGTGTCCAATGACATGTTCAAGCTTCTAGCAGCTGTTATTTGCAGGAAAAGATTGGATTGAGGAGTGGTTCTGTTTGATAAGTTCAAGGAAAGTCTTAATACACCAAACTTTGGAAGGATTCTTACGTTATATCTGAATCAAGTTGATAGGAATGAGTTTGATATGTCCTTTGGAATGCCCATACAATATTTGAAGAAGATAGATTGCTCCATCTTCAGTAGATGTGAGAGAAGAATTCCCAAGCAGGGTGGGATGAGAGAAGTTGTAGAAGAGGAAGAGTTCTTTGATGATGAGAGAATTCCGTCTCCAGACCCCAATGAAGCAACAGAAAACTTTGGTGCAGCTGCTGAGGGGGAGAGCCTCACTTTAGTGAATGTTGAAAGTCTGCTAGACCTTTCTGATCAAGTTCCAATCAGTGCAGATGTTGCAGAGATAGTGGTTCAAGAAAATATTCAGGCTGATGATATTCAAGATGATGATATTCAAGATGATGATATTCAAGATGATGATATTGGTGTTCTTGTTGATGAAAGTGTTCCTTGTGAGAAGGAACCTGCCGTGGAGGCTGAGGGGGAGTTATTTGCACACTCTCCCCAAGAGGACCTAGGAGATGTTAGAGTACCTGCTGAGGAGGAGAAGGCGGATGTGCTCTCTGAAGCAGTTCAAGAAAATGTGGTTGTTCATACAGAAGAGATTATAGTGCTGTCTGAAGAGGTTAAACAAGATCTGGTGATACCTCCTATCCAAGAGCCTATGGTTCCACACCTAGTGCCCAGGGATCATTCTTCTCCAGGGGGAGCAGCTTCAAGCAGTTTTGAAATCAATCCAGTAAGCTTTGAAGTTCAGAGATCTGAGGGTGAGAGTGCCCCTCCTACAGATAGTTCATTGTTAAAGTATATAGAAGCCATGCTAGCCAAGCATAAAGAACAATTTGATTTATCTCTGAAACAAGTTTATGACAAGGTGATTGAAGTAGAAAATGATCTGAACAATGGATTTGCAGAAATGAAACACAACGTGGACAAGTTCGAGACCTCCTCAATTGAATGGTTGACACAAGGTGGCAAGACCATGAATCATTCAATTAAGAGCATTGGTCATGTCTACAATGAGGCAGTACAACTATCTAAATCACATGATGCAATGATACACTCCTATGACGCAAGCATGCATCACATTGATAGGCAGATGAGAATCTACAAAACAGAGATCATCCAAACCCTCATTTCCGAAGTCAGAAAGGGGGAGGGAAGACTTCAGAGAAGGATGAGTGAGCTTACTAGGGAGGCGCAAGCAAAATGCACAGTGTCACTGCTTATACATATCAGAACATTAAGTGGATACATGAAGAATTAACATGTTAAGTTCCAGATCAAGCTCCACCTGTTGAGGTTGAATGTTGAGGGTCTCGGTGGACGAGGAAGGTGAGCGACTGAATTGAGACCGTGAGAGAGAGAGAGAGTGAGGGAGAGAGAAAGAGAGAGATGTTAGGTTCAGAAATTTAGAAGAGGAAAAAACATACATTCATCCAACATGACAATCTCAACGTTCGCGCGGCCTGTTATAGATATGAGGAGCAAATACAAAAGCAAAGTAATACAAAAGGAAAACGGGAAATACTAAAATTGCGACATCCAAATATAGAATATAATAAATGTTAAACATAGAATATAATAAACGTTAAATATTCTCCGTGATCTCGGTGGGCCCATGTGATATTCTCGCCCGACGCGTGTAGACTTGCCATTTGGGCTCGTCCTCATGCAAATCCGTAACAATGAACATCCTGCTATAGGTAGAGAGTTACATGCTGAAGAAGCAGAGTACTTTGAGCAGCAGCCTGAAGGGGGAGAGTATGCACCTTCTGGTCTATATCAACAAGTTTGATCTGATGTTGCTGAGGAAGAGGTAGAGATCTTTGGAGAATCTTCTCAACCTCCTCAGAAGAGAAGAAGATATGGGGAAGGTTCCTCTGCTAGGAGATCTGAACCTAACAAAGAGAACAGGGAGTATGTTGAAACATGGAGTCCTATTTCTAAAGGAATTATGTTGGACACTTACAATATTGTTAATCTAACGAATGAAGAGCCAATGATATATTATAGCAAAGAAGAATGAGATAAACATGAAGTTTCTAATGTGAAAAGAAGACTACACTTCAGAAAGCATGAAAGAGAAAATCTTGATGCTCATTGGTGGAGACCAACCTAGGTCAGGTCGACGAAAAATGCCCGTCGTCGCATTTTCAGTTTATGTTTTATTGCATTTTAATTTTGCAAGTTTTATGTTGTTAATTTTAGTTCGTCGCACGCCTGCGAGCGTAGCCTTGGAGTTATTTTCATTATATATATATATATCTTAAAGAGGATAAAATATATATATATATATATATATATATATATATATATATATAATGATTAAACTGTGTGTTTGTGCAAAATGTCAAGATAAGCTGCCAGGTTCCCGAAGTCAAACTGCTCATCTTCCCGGTTCAGAGTTTTGCTAATGAATAGCCGGTCTAGGCTTGTCTCCGGTTCAGGATAAAATGAGAAGGCTGCTTCCAATTCTCCTCCAGCCCTGCTCATCTTCCCGGCTCGGGAAAATCCCGCAGGAATAGGGCGTGGTCAGTCGCACCCTCCGCGAAATGGCGCCTCCCCCACGATCCAGCCGCGTGTTCTCTTCCACGAGATCAGCGCTGCCCCAAGAGAAGCCCCACGCCGCCGCCGCCTCCTTCGGAGCCCCAACCGCTACCCACGATGGCCGATCCAGCCACGACAGGAGCTCCAACCGACGGCCCTCGTCCTGCTCCGCCAAGCCCGCTCCGCCAAGCTTCTGCCATGGCCGCTCAATCCTGGAACCGCCATGGTCGGTCTTGTGTAGGTTTTATTTTTTAGTTTTTGTTTTTCCCCTGTTCAAAACCCTATAAATAGGGATCCTGTAATCGTTTTTTGGGTTGTTGAAAAATGTGATGAATGTTGATGAATGAAGTCTTGACATCGATTGTGCTTGCCGGATTTTTTTCCGATGAAGTTGTTGTGTGCTTCCCGATAGAACTAGGCGTGATTAAAACTCCGTGTGGGAGTTGTAGGTGTTAGGTGTTAGCGAGCTAGCTGTTTCCTGTGTGACAGTGCTGGCATTTGATTTCCTGTAGAAAGATAGTTCGGCCGTTCCTGTGAAGAGAAGATGAACAGTAACTGTTCTTATACTGTGCCTGATAATTCATTTCCTGTAGGTTCATGCTGAAGAATAGGTGTCCTTTAATGCTTTGCTTAAGTGCAGTGGTAGGGGGAAACTAGTTAATAGATATTAGAGTTAGGCAGAGGTGAATCCGCCTACTGAATGCTGCTGGGCTCCCGTGAATTAGAAGTTAGGAGTAGTGATAGATTGATTTGCTGGTGCTGAACAGTAACCTTAAAAGTTACTGTGCAGTAATCAGATGGCAGTAGAAGATTAGGAGTATGTTTTAAATTTCAGTTCGTATACAGTGAAAACGGGATTTTAAATTCCTGTGTTAGTGAAATTTCGTGGAGCCACCACCGGTGATTGAGAATTCGTGGAACCACCTCTAGTGCGAAGAGCGAGTGAATTTTAGGTTTGTTAGCTTGTGGCCTCCTTACTTTGAGTGATTCCGTGGAACCACTTTGTGTGAGGGAGTGAACTAAATCCTTGGTGCCCGTGTGCGATAGCGGCCGACCTCGGAGCGGAGATCGAAGGTGACGAGGAACTCCTCGCGTGATCGCCATCGACTTCGGATACGGAAAGACGGCTCTTTCCGTGGGTAATTTGCTTCTATCCCCTCTTTGCGTGTGTCTACATTTTCTCTTAGGATTTTAGACTCATTGCTGGGTTTTCGCCGAATATTGTCAGCAAACGCTACGTCGAAAACTCCAAACGGAAACGTATTTGGAGTTCACGATTTCCGTTTTGCTACGACAAGGGGAACGGAACGAAAGTTGCAAACTTCCGTTCCCGGATTTAAAATCGGACCTTAATTAAGAAAATTCATTTTTTTTGTAAAAAGTGATTTTGTGCTTTCAAAAATCCAAGTTGCGTAATTTTTTTTGTACTGCGCCCGCTCTAACTTTGACAAAAATTAATTATTCGTCGCATGCATTTAGGGTTTCCTAGTAAAAAGCCGATAGGTGCGTAAACCCTACGCACCGTCCTGCATCACTCATCCTCCTCCAAAGTATTATCCCAAGCCATATACTTATTTTGACAGGCAGAATGAAAAGAGCAAGGGACAACATTAATGGAATTCTAGTGAGAACAGCGAATGCCCATAAGACATTTTTATATAGATATTAATGTTTTGATGATTTATTTCTACTTGCAATTCACTGTATCATTTTCTATGGTTTATATTTATGATTATTCTGTTAGGAAGAAGGTGGGACTGTGGGAGAGAGAGATGGATCTAGAGAACTAAGAGGAGAAATTAAGTTTGAGAGCATGAAAGGAGAGAATACATGATAATAATCTTGCATAGTTCTTCAAGAGGGGGTCCGAGTATATTTATACCCGAACCAAGGCTGGCCGGCCAAGGGGGCCGGCCGGCCCCAATGGGGGCTGAACCGGGTGGGTTCAGCCCCCCGATCCGCTATTTAGATAGTGGGGGCTGAACCGGTTGGTTCAGCCATGTTGTTGCCTTCAGACCCCTTGCGCCGTTGTGTGTATTGACTCCCAAATAAGCGGACGCCGTCCGGAGGCGTAACATTCCCTGCCCCATCAAGAACCAGCTAGTCCCCAAGGTGGTAGTCAGGGTACAACTCGCGAAACTCCATCAGATCCACCCAAGTGTTGTGCGCTGGATTCATATGTTGCCTATTAACCAAAACTTCAGGACGGTACTCGGTCCCGCGATGCTTCCACTTGAGCAACAAGACCTCCTCAGGTAACGGTCGTAGTTCGCCCGCAGTTGTAGCCTCAGGCAGAAGAGGGCTTGCCTGGACGGAGGCGCCAATCTTCTTCTTCAGCAGGGAAACATGAAAGGTCAGATGTATCCGCGACCCCTCGGGCAGTGCCAACGTGTAAGCGACCGGGCCAACCCGGCGAACAATTCAAAAGGGCCCATAGTAACAGGGGGCCAACTTTTGATTCGTCTGCTGGGCGACGGACAATTGCCTGTAGGGACGGAGCTTGAGAAAGACCTCATCATCCACCTGGAACTCACGGTCTGTGCGATGTTTGTCCGCCTGTGCCTTCATGCGATCCTGTGCTGCCCGCAGATTCTCCCGGAAAGTAGCAATAGTGCGATCACGATCTCACAGTGCCCGATCAACGGCGGGAAGCGTCGTGCTACCTGGCTCATAGCTGCTCAAGGAGGGCGGTGGCCGGCCGTATACGACCTCGAACGGGGTCATTTTGCTGGCGGAGTGGTAGGACGTGTTGTAATAGTATTCGGCCCAATGTAACCACCCTGCCCAAGTACGCGGTTCATCCATGACAAAACAATGCAAGTAAGTCTCCAGCCCCCGATTTAGAACCTACGTCTGGCCATCCGTCTGCGTATGGTGAGCTGTGCTGAACCGTAATGACGTGCCCTGTAAACGGAAGAGTTCCCTCCAGAATGTTCCCACAAAGGTCGGATCGCGATCCGAAATGATCGCCCGTGGGATCCCATGCAACCTGACAACCTACCGGGCAAATGTAGCTCAACTGATGGGCCGGTGTACGGATGACTCAGGGTGATGAAGTGCTCGTACTTGGTTAATTTATCGACCGCCACCAAAAATAACGGATTTGTCCAGAGACTTTGGCAACCCATCGATGAAATCCATGGAAACGATATCCCAGACCTGATGAGGGATCTTCAACGGTGTAAGCAATCCGGCGGGGGAGGTCGTCTCATACTTCTGGCGCTGACATATGTCACACTGTCGAACAAACAACTGAATATCACGCTGCATACCCTTCCAGAAGACGTTTGCCCGTGCGCGCTGAAGGGTGCGGGCGAGACTGGCATGGCCACCTGTCGGCGAGGAATGGAACTCATGCATCATAACTGTCCGCCATGCTGACTGAGAAGGAATGCCCACACGGTCCCGAAAGTACAACCAGTCATTCCGAAGATGATAACCCGAAACCGTCTCCAGTGCCCGTCGGAGAGGGTCCATAATATGTCGGAGCTCTGAGTTGCGCTCCACCTCGTCCTGTATCTCATCCAGGAGTCTAGTAGGGGTGTAGAAATCTGAGCGAGTGTGCCCTCTGGCAAGCGGGATAAGGCATCAACAACTCGATTGCCCCGGCCCCGGTGGTAGACAATCTCATAGTCGTACCCCAGAAGTTTGGTGACCCACTTATGTTGGAGAGGAGAGGAGATCCACTGTTCCAAGAAGTGCTTTAAACTCTGATGGTCCGTCCGAATCTTGAATTGTCGCCCCAACAGATAAGGTCGCCATAGAGCCACGACGTGAATAACGACCAACATCTACTTCTCATAAGCAGACAACCCCAATGTCCGAGCCAATGCCTTGCTGTAGAAGGCTATCGACCGCCCTTCATGCATCAACACAGCACCCAGACCCACTCCCGATGCGTCCGTCTCGACGACGAACTCCTTGGTGAAATCCGGAAGTGCCAAGACTGGCGTAGTCGTCACAACCCGTTTGAGTGCTTAGAAAGTCGCCTCAGCCTCATCCTGCCACAAAAAAGCATCCTTCTGCAGTAATTGGGTCAGCGGCCTGACAATCTTGCAGTAGTCTCGCACAAAACGCCGGTAGTATCCCGTGAGACCCAAGAAGCCCCGCAAGGCCCGTATAGTCTGGGGCCGCGGCCAAGAAACCATGCTCTCAATATTCCGAGGGTCGGCTTTAACTCCAGCCGAGACTAAATGGCCCAAATACTCCACCTGCTCCTGACCGAAAGAACACTTCGACCGCATGACATAGAGCTCATGCCTGCGCAGCAGGGAGAAGACCTGTGCGACATGGCGCAAGTGCTCTTCCCAACTAGCACTGTATATGAGGATGTCATTGAAAAAAATCAGCACAAAATGACGAAGGAGCGGACGGAAGATCTCGTTCATATTAGCCTGGAAGGTGGACGGTCCGCCAGTCAACCTGTTGGCCATCACCAAAAACTCATAGTGCCCATCGTGAGTCCTGAAGGCCGTCTTGTGGAGTCTTCTTCCCGCATGAGGATCTGGTAGTAGCCTGACCGAAGGTCAAGCTTGATGAACCGCGTCGCCCCGTGTAGCTCGTCCAACAGTTCTTCAATCAATGAAATCAGGAACTTATCCTTCAGGGTGGCGCTGTTTAGTGCACGGTAGTCCACACAAAACCGCCACGACCCATCCTTCTTCTTGACCAAAATGATCGGGGCCGAGAATGAGCTCGTGCTGGGCCGGATGATTCCCGCATCGAGCATCTCCCGAACGCTGCGCTCAATCTCAGCCTTCTGCATGTGGGGGTATCGATATGGCCGAATATTGGTAGGGTCCGCCCCTGCCTTGAGTACAATCTGATGATCCCGAAATCGTGACAGTGGAAGTGTGCGTGGCTCCTGGAAAACGTCAGCATACTCCTCCACAAGAGACTGCATCTGTATGGGCACCTCAGATGGCCCGGCCTCATCCGACCTCACCCCAAAAAGTACCGCCATCAAACTTGCTGCCTCCCCGAGTTGCTGCATGCTACGAAGAGATACTTCCTTTATTGGCGAAGATGTGAGACCCTTCAAACAGAACTGTTTCCCCTGCTGCATGAATTCCATCGTCATCTGATCCCAATCAAAAGTGACCCGTCGCAACTGCTGCAGTTACTGAACTCCCAGTACCATGTCTGTGGCCCGAATGGGTAAAAGATTGACATCCGTGCAGCACACGTACCCCTGCATCCGAAGCGCCACCCCTTTTAGCACACCTTCGCACTGCAACTTGCTGTCGTCCGCCACCATAACCTGGAAGCCAGCCCCCGTATCAATCACATGCCCAACCCGCTGGGCCACGTCAGGATGGATGAAATTGTGCGCACTCCCACTGTCCACCAGAATAGTCACTTTCTCTTGCCTGATCCTCCCCGCAAGTCGCATAGTGAGTGAAGGAGGGTTACACCCTTCCATAGCATGTAGGGAGACCCTGAACTCGGTCAGATCGAAGTCTTCAGCGGGGACCTGCTCCTCTGGGCTCGACTCGTCCTCCACATCTTCATGTAACATAAAGACTTGTACCTTCTGACATTTGTGGCCTGCTGTGAACTTCTCGTCACAGTTGAAACAGAGTCCTTTCTACTTCCTTTCCTGTAACCCCCCCCCCCCCCCACGACAGTCGCATCACCGTAGGCCGTCCGGGTAGCGGTGGTTCTCTCCTAGCAGTCGCCGGTGCAGTAGTGGGCCTCACTGTAGTACGGGACCGCTGCCTGTTGAACCGCTCTTCCTGAATGCGGGCCAGACTAATGGCGTGATTCAAGTTGCGGGGCATGTACGCCTGAACCTCATCTTTTAAGTGTTCCGTCAACCCAGAGACAAAACAGCTGAGGAGTGTCTTCTCCTCTCAGTGCACCATATTTGACAACTTTTCGAACTCCGTCCTGTATTCCATCACGGTGCCCTTCTGACGTAACTTTTGCAAAAGGGCCTCAAAGTCCTCAAACTCCAGGGGCCCGAATCGAGCGCTGAGCCCATTGACAAACTCCGCCCAGGACACATAATCACGTCCCCGCAGGAACCACTGCGTCCACTGAAAAGCGTCATCCTTTAAGTGGAAGGACGCCAGTTGCACCCACTATACCTCTGGCACCTCTTGATAGCTGAAAACAACTCCGCCTTCTGTACTCACTCCAAGGCGTCCTCTCCGTTATACCAAGGGAAATTCATGCGTGTCTGCTTCAGAGGCATGTACGCCCTCGGTGCGGCTTGCCTTTGCCACCCCGCTCCTTGTCTGTTCCACGCCGGCCGTCTGGAGTCCATGCCCCCAACGTATGCGCCCGGGTAGCCTTGATGTTGTTGTACCAGGAAGCCTGGATAGGGCTGTCCCCCAAATTGAGCGCCCGCTGCCCCTCTGGCCAATCCACCAGCCCGCGGCTGGGGAAGGATTCCCACGTTTCCTCCGCCGGGAGGAGCTGCCCTACCCGCGCCATTCTGGTCGACGCCGACCCGCGCCCAGGACGGGCGACCAATTCCGCCCTCCGGTCCTCCGTACGCAGCCGAGCCAGCCCCAGGTGGAGGCTCGTGATCTCCCCAGCCCGATGCCGCGCCGCTACCCCCGAACCCGGTCGATCCGCCTCCCGCGCGCGTCGGATCATTCGATCCCGCCGATTCGGCGATGTGCGGAGCCGAATACTGCGCTCCGGGGATTTCGGTGGCCGATCCTTGTCCTCCGCCATTGTCGTCGTGCAACAACGATGTCCCCTTCAGATTTTGTGCAATCAGCGCCTTGAGTTCTTCCATCCTTATATCGATCCGTTCTTCCAACCGCTGGGTGGACACCTTCATCTCTTCTTCGATGGCGACCACCGAATCAGTCAATCCGGCGTAGTTTACCTCGAGTGTTTCCAAACAATTCGCCTCTTCTTGTCCGCGAGTAGCAACCATGGTGGAGGAAGGAATCCTCTGATACCAAATGTTAGGAAGAAGGTGAGAGAGAGATAGATCTAGAGAACTAAGATGAGAAATTAGGGTTTAGAGCATGAAAGGAGAGAATACCTGATAATAATCTTGCATAGTTCTTCAAGAGGGGGTCCGGGTATATTTATACCCGAACCAAGGCTGGCCGGCCAAGGGGGCCGGCCGGCCCCAATGGGGGCTGAACCGGGTGGGTTCAGCCCCCCCGATCCGCTATTTAGATAGTGGGGGCTGAACCGGTTGATTCATCCCCGTTGGTGCCTTCAGACCCCTTCCGTCGTCGTGTGTATTGACGCCCAAATAAGTGGGCGCCGTCCGGAGGCATAACATATTCTCTGTGCAATTCAGCTTGATTTGAAGAGGAGATTGTTGGGTATTGTATCCACAACAAGCTTGATTTGAAGAAGTCCCCCTTGAACTAAGATGAATTGAGATTGTATTTGATGCTGCATTCTAGTTAAGTACTTGCAGGATTTTAATTGCTAAGTACAAACCAATGTCAGATTACAATGAGTCATAAAATACAGGACTATGCAATGTAATTGCTCATTGTGTAGGACATAGTGTTGACTCATGTGTAATCTCTCTATTGGGGTGTACTTCATCTCCAATTGCTGAGTTCAGGACAGTCAGAATTTTCCTAAGTAAAATTCGTCGAGTACTCACGTGAAGACTCGTGTCATTCGTCGAGACCTCACGTGAGCACTCGGGTAATTTGTCGAGTTTACTCGGGAAGTTTCTGAAAGTCTCATAAATCATTTTCTGTTTTGGCTAAGTTAAATTCGTTGAGTGATCTGTCGATCTCTCATGAATACTCGACGAATTCGTCGAGTACTCATAAGAGGTCACGTGAACACCGAACAGAAGTTTCATTTTGATTCAATTTTCAGCCAAGTATTTTTCGTCGAATGGATTCGAACAATTCGTCGAGTGATTAAGTAATTCGCCGAGTGTTCTGGAGATGTTACGTGAAAACTCGATGAATGGAGTTAACGGGTTTTCAATTTGAATTCTGTGACGACTTTTCTTTAGGGCACCAGCCATGTACTGTACACGTGGAGCTCCGTCCTGAAGTTTCGTTCTAGCCGTTTGGAGAGGAATCTCTCTCTATAGTTAAGGGTTAAATTCAAAGAACCCTAATCGTGAACGAGCCAATAAATTCGCAAATTTCTGTCGGCTAATTCACACACGAAAGTTCTCGTCGCCGACCTCTCGAAATCACGATTCCTCTTGAAGAAAGTTTCGACCAGATCTCTGCTCTCAAATTCTCCAAGATCTAGTCGATTCTCAGATTAGATCAAGCTTTCAAGTCTTCTCTTTTTACGTTTATTTCAGGATTTACATTCCAACAAGGAAGAAGATTGAGTATCTAAGATCTGAAGAAGATTGTTATTGCAATCTACTTTGTTTTGTAAAAACCATTTTTACAACTCTTGCAGGAAGTTTCACTTCCGAGTCTTGTAGATCCTAGTTTAGAGGATCGAGCGTAGGAGAGTTTGTTCTCCGAGTTTTTGTAGGTGACGCTTCCGAGCTTGTAGGAGTTGAAGAATCCGAGGTGTAAGATTGTTGAACTTTGAGATTGGTGAAGTAGCCGAGTCTAGCCCGAAGTGCTAGATAGGCGAGGCGGGAAATTGGACGTACCCATTCTGGGGAACCACTATACATTTGTGTGTCTCTGCCGTGTGATCTCTATTATTCTGTGTGCTTAATTTTAAAGTATTTTAATTCCTCTTAAAGACATAGAATTCACCTATTCACCCTCCTTTAGGTGATTTAGGTAGACAACTGGATACTTTCAACTTTCAAACAACACTTGAAAAATATCCATAGACTACCTTGCTACTCCGTCGAGTAACATGCTGGTTGATCCTACCTATTTTTTTATCGAACATGGAGTCAATGATGAGCCATCTGTAGTCCAAGCTATTTAATTTTAAAAAAATATTTTGACTCCCCAAATCGATTAAAGCAATAATCACCTCATACTCGACTCGAATTTGTAAGGTAACTAACTCATCGACACTGGAATTGATCACCAGCTCTTGGTTATCTCTTGCGACTTAACTATTTGGGATACATCTCAATCCGTGCCCTTAACTTGCTCCAATGTCAGGTATAGTTTAGTTGGCCATTTAGTAAAGGCATATTTTTTTTGGATGCCTCCAACCATATTTCTACCGCTCTGCTTTTAATTTGAATAATCTTCCTCGTGGCTTCAAAGCATTAATTTGACCAATCAGTCTATTTAACTACACCCAAGTGATATTTTGGTGTCCATGCCTTAAATGATATTTCCACGGAGTCAAACGTATGATGAAACATTTGGGCCTGGCAAAATAAGTCTCGAATTGATTTACACATGTCTACAACTTCTCGACATTTGAAGTTCGTCGACTGATGGAATGTCGATTTTGGCTTCCACCTTATATGACTTTGCCCATCACTCTTCTTGTGAAGCTATGATGCTTATGACCTCATCAACAATGCCATTCTTTCCCTATTTGTTAAGGATTCTTCCATCTTGCTTTATGTGCTTGTGATCATCGCTCTGGTTGATTTTTTGGTTTAGTCAATGTCAAAGATGATTTTTTGCTAGACATTTCCACAATTGATGCCATCTGTTTTTGAGGAGAGCAATTTGTTCAACCAAGTTCCAGTTGAGAAGTGGAGAAAGTATTATATGACACCTATATATATGCAAAAAGAGGAGAACCAAAACCAATGTTACAATGAATATAATTCAGCTCTCTCCCCCAAGATGAGAGTGTATGTCGATCATTCTCAATTTGGAGATATTATCATTGATGGTGTCACAACTAAGATTTTTGGTGAATATATTTGCAAGTTGATCTTGATATTGATTTAACAGTGTGCAAACATTACTTTTTTCTAGGTGATTCTGGATGAAATGTCTGTCAATTTCAACATATTTTGTTTGGTCATGTTGAACCAGATTGTGGGAAATGCTAATAACAAATTTATTGTCGCAATAGAGGTGTATGGGATTTCCATCTTGTAGGCCCAGATCCTGCATTATAGATTGAAGTCATAGTCTCTCGTATATCCCCTGTGACATTGCTCATTCTGCTTCTACGACCTTGATACCACATTTTGTTTCTTATTCAAGTTACTAGATTCCCCCCAATAAAGGAACAATATCCAGTAGTTGATTTACAGTCATCTTACCTTCCAGCCCAATCAACATCCATATATACTTCAATACTTACATGCTTATTCTGGGAGACTTCTTCTGGCACCGCAAAACCTGTATGTCAGCTTCCTAATGTTTCAATTTGGGAGAATGCATGTACTTGCTCAGGATCCCAACTGCATATGTGATATCAGAACGAGTGAGCATGAGACAGATAAGCCTTCCCACCGATCTTTGATAGTTTGTAAAATTTACTTTCTCACTATCATTGTCTTCATTGATTTTACAGTTTGCTTCTATAGGGGTGTTGACATGTGCACACCCAAGCATCGTTGTTTCTTCTAGGAGATTCAAAACATATTTTCTCTGAAAAATGAAGATTCCACAACATGACCGCACAACTTCAATCCCTAAGAAGTATTTCAATTTTTTTAGGTCTTAGAATTTGAACTCCTTCCATAAACATGTTTTAAACCACATAATTTATTCCTAATCATTTCATGTGATAATGATATCGTCTACATTGACAATAAGGGTGGTTGCTTTCTCTGCTTTTCGCTTAGCAAATCTGTTTGTATCCCAACAAAATCATGACCTTTTGAATCTTCCTGAAGCATGCTCTGGGGTCTGTTTCAAATCAGAAGGGGATTTTTTGAATTGACAATTTTTTCTTTTTGATTTTGTCTTTAAGAATCCCGACAGAAACTTCATGTATAACTCCTTCCAGATCGCCATGTAAGGCATTATTTACGTCAAGTTGTTGTAGTGCCTATCACAAGGATGCATCACATGATAGAATGAGGTAGATGAAGTCCAATCTTGGCAACTGACACAAATGTTTCATGATTGTCAATATCAGAGGTTTGAGCATATTCCCGAGTGATTAGTCATGCTTTGTATCTCTCTACAACCCCTTCTTGTTTTTGTTGGACAAAAATTTTTTCCCAATTGGAAGGAGATATAGTTCCCATATGAGTAGACATGCTGGTTGGGGTAGTGGAAGGAGGAATATGCGAGGCCGCAATGAGAAGAGGAATATTGGGAACGTCGATATCAACGTCCCTCTCCCCTTGATGAGAGCCAAAGAATTGTTTTTCATTTCAGAATTTAACGTTTATGGTACGAAAGAAACGCCGAGAGGAAGAGTGCTAGTAACGACAACCTTTCGTCGTGGAGTAACTCACAAAAACACATTTACGGGAACGAGTATCCGGCTTATCACCGCTTGGTTGATGAATATGAATAAAAGAATTACATCAAAACACACATGGAGGAGATGAGATGTGTGAACAATGCATTTGGTAGTTAAACGTAGAGGAGACATACTGTAGAGTACTAGATAGTAGGCCTGAAATTTAAAAACCGAAACCACAAAAAACAGCAACACTGCACTTCGTCGCACCATTTTCAAACCGCACCGAACGGTGCGGTTGTGGTGTGGTTTTGGTTATTGGAAAACCGCATAGTTTGCGGTTCGGTTTTTTGTCTTGACAAAGCCACATAAACCGCACTGCACCGCATTGATTATAATAATTTTTTTTATATCTTATAAATATGTTACAAATTAATTTATTATTTATATAGCTTATATTAATTAATATATATAACGCTAACTAATTCTTATACAGACCGCAACAATCAACACTCAACAGACCGACAACGCTATATACCTACATTAATAATACTCTACATATTATATATGATATATGTATAATACTCTACAAGTGTACATATTATATATGATATATTAATAGCACTCAACCCTCCCATCCTTTCTTCCGGTTTACACAACGCTGCACCCGCACGCCTTCTCCTTTCTAATTTTCTGCCCTAGCGAGTGCGAGTGGCAGACGGGTGACGACGACTCAACCAACATGCGACAACTTCAAGGTTCAAGGTAAACCTCATAAAGATTGCAGTACACCCATGTCCTTACCATGTGGTAAATGATTTTGTTTATCTTATAATCTTTATTTCTTGCACTGTCTTTATTGATGCTGAGTTATAGTTGAGTATATAATGTTTATCTTATTGAATGAAGTTTTTATCTTATTGAATGTGCAAAAACCGAAACCGCATCGCAAAAACCGACTCCAAACCGCACCAATGTCAAACCGCACTGCACGGTTTGGATGCGGTGCGGTTTTGTAAAGTCCAAAACCGACCCTCTTTGGTGCTGTTGCGGTTTGGGCTCAAACCGCACCAATTTTACCCCTACTATATATCTTCACCCTTTATTGATGCTGAGTTATCGTTGAGTATATAATGTTTATCTTATTGAATGAAGTTTTTATCTTATTGAATGTGCAAAAACCGAAATCGCATCACAAAAACCGACTCCAAACCGCACCAATGTCAAACCGCACCGCACGGTTTGGATGCGGTGCTGTTTTGTAAAGTCCAAAACCGACCCTCTTTGGTGCTGTTGCGGTTTGGGCTCAAACCGCACCAATTTTACCCCTACTATATAGCTTCACCCCAGTAGGATATGGGGGGATTCATTGTAATATGGAGGCACCGTGTGGTTTCTAGGAGTTATTTTTTTTCGCTCAACAACATTGTTTTGGGTGGAGGTATAAACACATGTGATTTGATGAAGGATACCGTGTTTAACATAATATATCCCAAAAACACCATGGTCGTCATACTCCCCCCATTGTCACTTCGAAGGACACAAATCTTACTGCCAAATTGAGTGTCCACCATTTTGTGAAAATGTTTAAAGCAGATAAAAACATCACTCTTCCATTTTTATAAGTACACCCACAAAGTGCGAGAGAAATAATTAATAACTATAACAAACCAACTGTGAATGGATAGAGAGATAATAGGAGAAGATCCCCAAACATCTGTATGAATAACATCAATAGGAATCATATTCGGAGATGATAAATTAGTCCGATTATGTTGTACATGTTTAGAGATATTACAAACATCACAAACAAAATTATTTATACACTTTGAAAAACAAGACACATCTTATGAGGATAACTTGTGGAGGGGTATCCTAGACTTTGTCGCCACCGTCGTACATCCACGGAAGAGGGAGTAGTGGTACTGATGAGTGCTTGGTGAGTAGCATGGTTCAAGATGTATAGATCCCCCGTAATTCCTACCATTGTCAATATGCGGCTTCATTGCCAAATCTTAACAAACACAACCATCAGGAAGAAATGTCATAGAGTAGTTTATGGATGTAGTCAAGTAACTAATAAATAGTAAATTTCGGCAAAATGTAGGAAGATGTAAAATTTGTGAGGGGCATGACAGAGGAATATAAGACAGTCCCTTTGTTAGCTATGGAAGAGAAAGTGTCATTGACTGTGATATTTTTATCACGGCCCGAGAGAGGGTGTATGTGGTAAAACCTAACGAAGCCCTGTCATGTGATTAGTTGCACTAGAATAGATGATCTGTTCGGATTGGATGTCAGAAGCAGATTTTGCATTTGGAGTTCCCGAGGTAGCGAATTCAGCAGTGCAAGAGTTGCCTTAAGAGCGTATTAGACGTCGCAGAGCATCAAATTCTTCAGCTGAAAACCCTTCAGAGGGAAGCTTGCCGGTATTAGTGTTAGTAGTGTGGGCAACAATAAGGTGATTGTGATGGCGAGGACCACTACCAATACGTCCACGACTAATATTATTCTCTCGTAAAGTGGAGACATGAGGATAAAGGAAAAACATGATTCCCGGACATGTCCTTATTTGCCACAATGATTACACATCCTAACAAATGAACTGGCAAGAGGCAGGCCTCCTCCAATGCCAACAAACACTGTACGGTCAAGTACTCTGTCGAAATTGGGAGAGCGTCGTCGATCCTCATCACCCAAAACCATGTTGAATGCTTCTTGAAGAGAGGGAAGATGTTGGTGGTTCAAGACATGAGTGCAAACCATGTCAAAGTCCATATTAAGCCCAAAAGTAATACATGGAGATGGTAGCGGTCTTCCTTCGTCTTTAATACCCTAACATCGAGAGTGCATGCGAGAGTAAAATCTTCAAAGTAGTCGAGTTCTTGGTAGTGATGTTCAAACTCTAAGAAATAGGATGCAACACTAGAATAACCCTGTCTTAGTTTAAGAAGAGGCTGAGTAAGCTCATACGCTATTTGGAACTACCAATTTGAAAATAAGTTTCTCGTGGTCGAGTCCAAATCTCGAAGGAAGAATTCTTTAACACGCCGTGTTTGCCGACTAAGTAAGACATTGAGTGGAGAAGCCACGTGACCACCAGAGAAATGTCAGTATCCCGTTTTCTCCACGTGGGATCAGCGGTGTAAGGGTGAACAATGGTCCCATCAATGTACCTGTATAATTGATGGTTGCGGTCGGGACCATTCAAGTAATGGAACAATCCAAAGACACTGCGTAATCCAGAAGTTGCTGAAGGAACCAAGGCTCCGCGGACAAGCACTTCTCGTTGGGTTCATATCGGTGAGGGTGTTTGATGACTCGAACTCGAGGATCCCCCAATTTAGATATTTCAACCGCAAATTGAAGTTCTCGAGATGGAAGTTTATGTATGTGTGTGTGTGGGGGGGGGGGGGGACATGGGGCACACAGGAGCTCGCAAGAAAAAACTCGAATTTGCAAATAAGAGCTCACAAATAGGAGCTTGCAAAAAAGGCTCGCCGTCGATCTGTTATGAGCTCACTGAAGTCGATCAACAACGCTTGCATGAGTCGCAGTCGATGTCGTTAGCTCTCGCATTTGCAGAGCTCGCAGGGGTGGCTGGATCCAGTGTCACAACATCGGAGCGTTGGAAGGGATTGAAGCTCGGAGGAGAAAGCTTGTAGCGCCAAGGATCACAGAGGCGTCGATGTGGAAGGCTCGTGGGAAGGCTCACAGGAAGGAGTCAAGTCAATGTCAGAGGCTTGTAGGAAGACTCACAAGAAGGCTTGCGGGAAGAGGCCTTGCAGGAAGGCTTGTGGGAAGGTGTCTATGTGGAAGGCTCACAGAGATGTCTATGCGGATCGGGTCCGGAAAAAACTACAAAATCAACAGAACTGGATTCTTTTTTCCGAAGATGCGGAGAGCTTAGCTGAGCTTGCCAAGTTGAAAAAAGGAGCAACAAAAGTATGTCATCGCTTTGATACCAAATTGATATTAGACGCGGGAAACTAAAAAATTAAAGGATATGGGATTCATAATGGGGCTTTACAATTTTAATTCAACTGTTCCTTGATGACGCTCCTGTTGGTGTACGACATCTCACTTTTCATCTTAGGCAAGTCTTTAAAGAATTTCAATGACTTGCCAAATTTCACGATATCCTCTTTTGTATCAAGACCATCTGATACCATCCTGATCCAAAACTACTTCTAGTCCACAAATAAAATAGACAAACTAACACAAGCTAGTAAAAAAAGAAACTCTAATCTCTTACTATGATCTCCAATGTAATGATAAAACTATGCCTCCTTTCATTTCTCAGTTTAGGGTTTTATTTGTTGTTGTTCCTATTTCTCGGTTCACACTCACGCCCCCTTTACAAGAGCAACTCATTCTTTTTGTAACATATGGATCCAAAATTTTCTGCTTTAGTACAAAAGAGCTGAAATAAGCACTAGGAAGGTGGTTGCTGTACACTTTTTTGTATGCTTCTTTTATGGTGTTAGCAACCTCTTAAAGGCGTCTGAATCCAACAGTGTGTGAAAATAGAGTCAATATTGCAGGTTGGTTTGATGTAGATGCGTTGGCACGATGGGCTCTTCCGCTCGAACAATATAAAACGGATGATGTTCTTCTGGACAATATCTACCCGGGAAGAACTACACATTATATTTAAGCTTCTTGTTCTAAACATGGCATTGGATTTCTACTGAAACAATGGTTCGCCTCCAATCCCTTCATTGCTTAGATATTTGATTGGACATGCATTCAATCATTAAGCACATTTGACTGGACAATCACCTAAATCTACATCTTCACCAATTCTACCTACCACATCACCAACGTCAGCCAAAAGCACCAAATCCAAACCCACCGCATTAGCCCGTCCAACACAATCACCACCTCTGTAAACCACGAAAAACACAAACCCATTTGACATCTCCAACATAATTTACCTACCTACAAAAGCTCACATACAGCACAATAAATTATTCCCCCAAACCAAAGCCCACCCAAATAGCCTCCATAACATTGAACTCACGGATGAAGATTGCACTAACAAGTTTATCACCTACATCACTACATCTTACATAACCTCCCTTTCCAATTTGTCCACCCATCTCCACGGCATGTCTCCCCACTAGACATTTCAGTTCTCACTATCTGAGATTTTCCACTTGGAAGTCAATGTTGCTTCCGTTGTTGAATGCCTTTAATAATTGCATGGTTTCCTGACCACTGGCTCTTTGGTCCCGAGCTTGAGCCTTTTATGTGTTGCTTGGAGTCCACCTTGAAAATTGTTTTCTGACTCATGAACATGAGCTTGAGTCACCAAAATGCTGCTAGCTCTTTGGCTCATTCCGAGCCCAAACCTCCAAATCTGTTGTAGAGTTGTCATGTGATAAACCGACCAATTGTACCTCACTCTCCGCCATGACTGCCACCTTCTATTCTTCAGGAGAGTATTTTTTTGCAACCTGGGAGAATGATACTTATTGAACATGGAGCTGATGATGATAGAGGCCACATGCTTTTTATGATTTATGTTATTTGTATTAGCTTTTCAACTCCTATATATTAAAGAGTATCAGATGTATTGAGTTTTAAGGATGAAATGAAATTTAAAACTTCCTTGTGTTCTCAGTTCTCTCTCTTCTCTTATTTTTCTTTTTATACATCTCACTATCTTCTACTCTAATCTCTAACTCTCTCTCACCTTCCATTTTATACATCTCTCTCTCTCCCCACCTCTACTCTTCTAACTCTTTCTCTTAGCCTAGTCCTTGGATTATTCAAAGTCTGGGTGAACACCTCCCTTCAATCCCTACCTCAATCCAACCACTTAAACCATTTCATCAACATTCATTCATCCTCATTCCAATGAAGGCTTGAAGATCGTTGGACAGGAAGAAGCCTATTTGCCATCATCAATAGGCCTAAGGTTTCAAGTTATTACTAGTAGGCAGGATTTGATGCATCACATAATAACAAATAAACAATAAAAATACATATAAACTTAGAATTGTACTAAGATGTCCTTACCCAAATAAACTATATTACTGGTAGGGATGATTTGATGCATCACATACTAACAAATAAACAACAAACATGCACTTAAATTTTTCCCTTTCCGTTCATCTTAGGCTCTATTTGGGGAGGTGATGGTGTGCCTGGTGGTGGGAAAAACTCTATTCCCACCTCCACCTCCACCGCCTTTTTACGTTGTTTGGATGAGAAACTTTTTCCAAAGAGTTTTTTCAAGAAAGGTGTTTTGGGGTCTTTTTGTGCAGCCGGTTCAATAGGGCTTCCTAAAAACCACTTTCTTTGCTTTCAGTTTTTCCTCTTTTATTCGAGGGTTTACTAAAGACACGCTCCGACCATTTGCGATCTGTCTTTCTTCCTTCTCGCCACCGCAAATGTTTTCTTCTCCCTTTCAAGATTCATCCATTCACGATTCTTCACTCATTCACGATTTTTGTTTCTCTCCGTTCACCTTTTGTAGCCATGCTTATTTATGATATATAATAATTTCTTATTTATGCGATAAATGATTAAAATAAAAAAAATTTTATTATTAAAAGCTAAACAACTATTATTAAAAAGCTCTTCAATTTTTTTAAAAAATTTTGAAGAGCACTCACATAAAGATTTTTCAAACAGTCCGTAGCTTTTTCAAATTGTTTTTTGGGCTACTCTAATGTCATCACTAGTCCCCCCCCCCCCATTGGGTCACGAACACCTTGTTTTAGAAATTGAGATTCCAAATCGCCATGTCGCAATCTACGCGCTGTTCCTTGCGGGTTCATTTGAATTTGAGCAATTGTATTATTAAGCATCTATTTAATTGTCTAACAATGTCCAAATTATTCGTCATTTGACCAAAAAAGTAGGATATATTTGCAATCTACTGTTCTCGTTTCGTGCTTGCATTCATAACAAATTATTTTGGGTTCGCATTCTTGCAGGGAATGAAGTGCTTGTATCCTTTTGTGAAAGAGGTTGGTTCAGAACTTGATAAGATGGAACTCTTTTTACCTGAAGACAATGCCTACTGTTTTGACTTATTATTATTTTTAATTTAGTCATGTATATTCGCTTGAAATTTATTTTGCTCTTAATCGTCAAATTTTTGTTCATGTAATATATTTATGTTCAGACTCCCCACACGTCTGTGCATGAACGTTTTTAGCTGATCCGACTTTTGATCGTACTCCACTTCGTCCATGATTTCGTGCCTGCGCATGGGTGGAGCGCAAATATTAATATTATATGGCTGGGTGGTGTGCATATAGCCCCCGTGATCATGCACCAGATGACAATGACCGCGCGCCTCATCTTGACGTCCAGTCGTATTCTCTCGTTTGAGTTTAGCATTTCCTCCATGATCAGGAGCAAGACGGTGCACCCAATTGTACACAACCATTTTAGGGTTTGGGATGTTTCGCTCTAGTGATTGGCATGCTGGCCTCCCACAATTTTATAGGCTGGGCGCATGCAGCTCGTCTTAATCTCTCCGTGCAGGTTTTCAGGTTTTTGTAGCTCATTGTTCCAGTTATTATTATTATTGCTGTTGTTCTTGTAATGCTAGGAACATGTCATGTTATGAATTGTTGTCAAATATGTGAATTATGATTCATTGCCACAAACACTTTTTTTTTTATAAAAAAAACAGGTTTTGATTGAATATTAAATAATGATGGAAGCTACATACTATAGTTGAACACAAGGCTATAAATTCACCACTTAATACTACTCTGATCTGGACTTGCTGAGAAATCAAGAGTGCAAATATTAAAAAAATACTTGGATTTTAAGCTATCTACAAATAAACATTCAAGCATTTGCACCTACTTTGCACCTACTTTTAAAGTGGGTGCTGGGATCCTTGTTTCCTTTTTTCTCGCACAAACTTGAACAAGAAATGTTCTCGAACCAAACGCATTTCGATCCGAGATCGAAGTGTATTTTCAAGTAATGAATCCTCATCCATGTTTCTATGAAGGTGATGGATCTCCGTGAAGATGAGTCCGAGGTTGTGTGGTGCCTCCTGCTCGACTTGAGAAACTCAAGGGCAGTTGTGTTCCCATTGCAACTATAGGCTGTGTTTTCTCGTGCTTGTTTGTAGCATTCAGTTGTGACTTGTGAGGATTAATAAATAATGCCAGTATGATGATCAGTTAACAACTATTTTCTATATTAATAAGAAACGTTTGCATACATATTACTTCATGGGGAAATGATTTGATCCATTGCCCAGCAGTAAAGATAGTTCATATTATTTATTTTTAAATTTAACGTTTTTATTTATTTTTAAAACAGTAAATTCAGCCATCTTCCAAAAATATGATTTTTTTTCTAAAATAAAATGACATGAATTCCATGTTTTCTTAACTACTATTTCTTTATAGAGGCTGTTTTATTGTTTAAATATAATTTCGGATGTGGTTCCTTGTGAATTTGTAAGTCAAATCGAGAGAATCTCGAGAATCTTGAGAAAAGACACCAATGAAAGTCAACACGTTCTAATGAATCAAGCGCGCCAAGCCGCACTCACAACCCCAAAATCACCCCAAAAGAAGAGGCAAAGCCAAGCGCGGGCACTCAAGCATACAACACCGGCGTGGCGCACACACATGCATGCCCCGCACCCGCGTGCAACGCGCAAGCACCCGCGCATTGCGAGCACAAGTTGCGTGTGCGCGAAAGCTCCCTGCATGAGCGTGCGCCCTCCTGCACGCGAGCGCCTGCTCCGCGCTCTCCCGCCAGGGCTATTCGGACCGGCCTTGGGGCACTTTTATCATTTTGCTAAAATTGATGATTTTGGTGATAGAAACGTAGCGACGTCATTCACCAGCACAAATTCTGCTCTGACGAGAATATAAAAGGCTCTCATGCCTTCATTTAAAGGCAAGCAACTCCAGATGCTAGAATAGCTCTGAGATTTTCTGGCGAGAATATGAGATTTAGATCGTTCCTCCGCTAAGAGTTCTCTCCGCTCCCTCTCTAGCAGAGTTTAGAGGCTTTAAGAACACTGTTTTTCTTTATCCAAAAGAGCGCTCTCATCAAAGCTCAAACTCAACAAAAACGCTTTCATCGAGACTCCGATGATTTAGATATTTTCCCCATCAGCTTCCACCCAGACTCCAAGAACTTAGAGATTTTCACCATTGGAGCGCTTCTATTCAGCCTCCAAAGACTTTGTTTTTTCTCCATTATTTTCATATTCTGCACTTGTAACGGAGATGTGAGCTGTCACCATGCGAGAAATTGTCTTTTCTCGTAAACTCCAACAAAATAATGAATTTTGGCCCGACACAGATCCGATTATGCGGTTTTTCATCCTTTCCGGGTTTTCCACTTAAAAAAGGCTTTTGACATTTGCTGTTGTTTTTCTTTGACTGTTTGCTCACTCAGTCCGATTCCTAGCTAAGACGGTCCGATTCTCCAGAGCGGGAAAAAACCAGGTGACGCGCATCAATTCTTATTTCTAAAATAAAAAATATTGAAGGTAGGGCACACTTTTTTTTGTATGTAGGCGTGACCGCACTTTTCTCTAGGTATAGAAGAATCGTGTGTCGTCCGACATATTATAGGATTGTTCACAAAATCTAAAATACGGTGTTTTTTTGGCGATTGTTATCCGCACTACAGTTTTGACTCTCCACAATTTTTGATATCCGCAAAGTAGTTTTGTTAAAATTATATCCGCAAATCAAATTATTATCCGCAAATCAAATTTTTGATATTCGGAAATTGATACACTTTGAATCTTTGCTTGCATCAATATTTTACAACAACTTCATCAATAAGAAAGAGAGAAAAGAGAGAACTAGGTCATTGGATACAAAATTCTCATCCATACAAATATCTATAACAAATGTTGTACTAGTTAAGGTAAAACATCATCATAGAAACAACATTTGTCAGCAAACAAAAATGTATGCATCCGAAACCCGAAGTGCCATGTCAACACACACATGTTGTGCTAGTTGTTGTGACGACGACGATGATGGTTGGTTAGGCGACAGTGATGGTGGTTGGCGCAGCGGCGACGATGACAGTTTTGGTGCGGTGGCGGCGATGACGGTTTCGATGCGGTGATGGCGATGACGGTTGATTCACATTCATGTTTTCCACACTATAATCAAATACTCATTTGATCACACAAAAAACTGAACAACAAGGCTCTAAAAAATAATGTAAGAGCATCTCCAATGAGAATCTCTATATTTAGAGATCCCCATTATATCATATTCTCCAAATATGGAGAATATGGTTTGAGCAATTCCAAACATGTTCTCCATATTTGAAGAATATGATATTATATCTAAATAAATATGGAGATATTTAATGTATATAGGTATTATATCTCTATATTATACCATATTTAATGTTTATAGGTATTTAATATTAATAGGTATTTAATGTATATAATTTTGCGTGAGTCTTTAATTATTTTTTGTATGATAAATAATAATTAGAACATATATATCTATGTCACCACTGGCTCAGAATGTTGAATAGATAAACACAAGTGAAGTCAAAAGATTTCGTTAATTTTAAATCAGCATAAAAAGATCAGAGATAAATATGCATATTTTGTATTTCGAGATGTACTGATTGAACATTTTTGGACACGACATGGTAATGAGGACACTGTAATTTTAAAAATTATATACATATTATTTTGAATCTATTTTGATTTATATTCAAATTTATTCAGTAAAACGTCTTCTCTTTCTCTTTATATAATCAATAATAATCAGAAAGTATTTAATATTAGTCTAATTTGACAAATCTTAAAAAAATAAATTTATTAATATATTATATTTCATATTTGAAAAAATATATGGACCATTAAGAAGAATATATTGAAATCGTTGAGTTTTTAAATACCTCATTTAAAAAATATTAAAAAAATACATTAAAACTAAAATTGCCGCACCTCTATTTTCTCTCCCACACCTCTAAATTTATGGGATGAGAGAAAAGATCGATGAAATGCCGACCGATTGGAGGCATTGAGGGCGGCAAATTTGGAGAATGGAGGTGCATTGGAGATGCTCTAAGAAGAAAAAAATAGAATGTGTATAGCCAAAATTGATTTGCGATTATCTAAATTTGGGGAGAAAAAAAAACCTAAAATTGTGACATTCCGTTTTCCCACATTTTCTACGGCATTACTCGTACCTAATTATCGTTCGCCCCCACAAGAGTTTGACTGGGCTCACAGAGTAATTTTGAATTTTTTGCCACTTCAAAGAAAAAGGGCGTTTATATTGGCAGCCCAGCTTTCGATATTTAATAGCAGCCCAAAATGCAGAACACGCGACTACGTATTCAACATAAAAGTTGTAGATCTCGTCGAGATCTACAACTTTTATGTTGAACACTTTTTCTAAAAATGTCATATAGTCGGCCTATTTAACCCCGGAAATATGCTATTTCCGCCCGGGTTCCGAGCCTTTTGAAAATAGGCCGACTATATGACATTTTTAGAAAAGTGTTCAACATAAAAGTTGTAGATCTCGAGGAGATCTACAACTTTCATGTTGATTGTTTTGCCAGTATCCATCGGGCTGTCAATAGCCATATTTTAGACTGCCATTATAATTGGGCTGCCAATATCAATATATATAAAAAGAAAAAACGTGGGATTTTATGGTTGAGACAATTTTCTTCATCTACCCCGGTCCCGGCGTCTGCAAGACCAAACTCACCAACCCCGACCTCGCCGGAACTTTTCATTATATATACCCGCCGATTTCCTCGCATTCTTCTCAGGGTTCTCTACCAATTCGAACCCTAAAAGGAATAGCATTAAAAGAGAAGAAGACAACAATGGCTCTCGCTTTCTCCACCACCTCCTCCCTTTCTTCGAAATCCCTCCTCCAATCTCACTCTCCCTCCCGAAATAATTCCGGCACCAACGCCGTTCTCCAACCTCGCTTCATAATCCCCGCCGGAAGCCGATCCCACAAAATCTCCCGCCCCATCTTCGCCGTCCACGCTGCAGATCCAGCCAAGAACCCGGACGTTGCCGAAAAGCCCTCCATTGCAGCCGCGGTTCCCGCTGCGCCCTCCATTGCAGCCGCGGTTCCTGCTGCGCCGTCGTTGAGGCCGGGGAAATGGGCGCTGGACAGCTGGAAGTCAAAGAAGGCGCATCAGCAGCCGGAGTACCCCAGCTTGGAGGAGCTTGAATCGGTGCTCAGCACTATCGAGGACTCCCCGCCGATCGTCTTCGCGGGCGAGGCACGCAAGCTCGAGGAGCGCCTCGCGGAGGCTGCCATGGGCCGCGCTTTCCTCCTGCAGGGAGGCGATTGCGCGGAGAGCTTCAAGGAGTTCAGGGCCAACAATATCCGAGACACCTTCCGCGTCCTCCTTCAGATGGGCGTCGTCCTCATGTTCGGCGGCCAGATGCCGATCATCAAGGTAACCCTAAACCCCCGACCTCTCTTCTTATTCATATATTCTCGATCTCTTCCTCTCGTGAAATCCGGAATCGATTAATTGCAGGTGGGGAGAATGGCTGGCCAATTCGCAAAGCCCAGATCGGATAGCTTCGAGGAGAAGAACGGCGTGAAACTGCCGAGTTACAGAGGGGATAACATCAATGGCGATTCCTTCGACGAGAAATCCAGAATTCCGGATCCACAGAGGATGATCAAAGCATACAACCAATCCGCCACAACGCTGAACCTTCTCCGCGCTTTCGCCACCGGAGGTTACGCCGCGATGCAGAGAGTCACACAGTGGAACCTCGATTTCACCGAGCACAGCGAGCAAGGAGACAGGTACGAATCAAATCGAATTCCTACATATGTTTGTGAGAATTGTTCCACGAATACTGATGCCATCAATCTTCACTGGATCTGGGAACATACAGATACAGGGAGTTGGCTCACCGGGTGGATGAAGCACTGGGATTCATGGCGGCTGCGGGACTCACGGTCGAGCACCCGATCATGACGACAACGGAGTTCTGGACATCGCACGAGTGCCTTCTCCTCCCCTACGAGCAATCCCTAACACGGAAGGACTCCACCTCCGGCCTCTACTACGACTGCTCCGCCCATATGGTGTGGGTCGGCGAGCGAACCCGCCAGCTCGATGGCGCGCACGTCGAGTTCCTCCGCGGTATTGCCAATCCTCTCGGAATCAAGGTAGAAGAAGAAGAAGAAGTAATTGGTCGTTTAATCACAAGTTTCATGATGAAAACTGATTAATCGGGGCGAAACGGGTGTTGCAGGTGAGCGAGAAGATGAACCCTAGCGAGCTGGTGAAGCTGATCGAGGCGCTGAACCCAGAGAACAAGGCGGGCAGGATAACTATAATCAGTAGAATGGGAGCGGAGAACATGAGGGTGAAGCTGCCTCATCTGATCAGAGCCGTCCGTGGAGCCGGGCAGATCGTCACCTGGGTCAGCGATCCTATGCACGGCAACACCATCAAGGCCCCATGCGGCCTCAAGACTCGCCCCTTCGACTCCATTCTGGTATGCATATTGTTGCCATTATTTCAAAAGTAAAAATTTTCTGATGGCTGTAAAAAATGTTATTTCAAAATGCCGTGCCAAAGGGACTCTGAGTTGTCTCCCGCATTGGAAGTGGGTGGTAAAGTGCATTTTTGCAATTTACCGTAAAGTGCGCGGATTCTACGGTTCATGTAGATCAATGCACACATCTTCAATTGTATTGCACTGATCTACACAAATTGTCCAATCAGTACACTTTATGGTAAATTGCATTTGAGTTTTTTAACCTGCTGGTTGCTTGAAATTAAACAACTGATATAGAGATGTGCTTCCAATTAGAAGTTGGTGGTGGAGGATGACATCTCTACAGCCACTATTTGGATGTTAATTGTTTTGGGTAGCATGCTGCATTTGGGCTCTATCTTCTTAATTTCTCCTTTTTAGTTCTGAAATTAACACAATAAATATTGGGCGCTGATGAGTTTTAGCATGTGGACCATCGTCTTGTATACATCTTATATATATATATATTACTTAATATATTATATTATATATATATGTAATTAAAAAGACAGAAGGTTTGATTCTGTTGGAATATTCTAGAGGGAATTAAATATAAATATTAAATACTGTTTGGTAGGTTTAACGAGTAGTAATTCGGGTCAAGGTCAACATTGGCAGGCTAGCAGCTGCACGTTATTCACGTCTTTCTCCGGTCTCTTTGCTGCATTTTCTCCACGCTGCTACGGCGGTTGGTGATAATCTGGTTGAGCTATTTTTAATGCCTGCCTCTTTCAATTTCAATTCCTTCTTATTAGGGATGGGCATCCATGCGGGGCCCAGATTAACCCTACAAATTATTGGGTGACAGAGCCTTGGACCTAACTCCCAAACTTTAATATATATATATATATATATATATATATATATAAAATAGATTGAAATGTTTAAATCAATTATGGGGGATTAGTCTTCATAATCAACCCACGACCCATTAAGAGCATTGTGTTTATGGGGGATTAGTCTTCATAATCCCCCCTGCTTTCCTTTATCATCCAAGCAAGATTTACAAATGAGAACCTACTCTAATTGAAAACACTGGATGATCAGGCGGAGGTCCGGGCATTCTTCGACGTGCACGAGCAGGAAGGCAGCCATCCCGGAGGAATCCACCTGGAGATGACGGGGCAGAACGTCACAGAATGCATCGGCGGATCGCGCACGGTGACCTTTGACGACCTCAGCTCCCGCTACCACACGCACTGCGATCCGAGACTCAACGCCTCGCAGTCGCTGGAGATGGCGTTCATCATCGCCGAGCGCCTCAGGAAGCGCAGGATGGCTGCCAAGCGGCCCCAGCTTGGTTCCATGCCTTCCCTGGGCTTCTGAACTGGAATTCTGATGGTGGGTATTTTTTTGAATTGCTTGATGTATTGTGACGGTAAAGGCTTTTATTGTCCCCTTTTATTTAATTAGGAGATGTTATTATTATTATTATTGCGTCTTTTATGCTGCTTCGGCCGTTCGGTGGCTTTGTGTCGGAACGGTTTGTTTCAAAAGTGAAACTAAATAACACCATTTGTTAACGTTAGTTTCCGGTTTATACTCAAGCATCAGGCGCAAAATATACGTGTGATGAATGGATGTAAAATTTCATCCTTAATTATTAGTGTCCATTTTTTTGTAAGTTAGTGTGCGAAGAATAATAAGTTGAGAAATCTCTTCAAAATTGCAACTGCTGTTGGTTGTTTCGGGATGAAATTTACCAATTCATTCAAGAGTTTGAAGGATAGTAAAAATAAATGGAATTAGGATAGCATGATTATCATTGAATTATTTGATTGAAAAATACAACTGCTACTCTTTCATTTCCAGTCTTTCCTTGATATACACCTTTTTCATCATCGCAGTCTTCACCTTCTCGCTGGCCTTAACCGTAACCCAAAACATGAACCTATAGAGCACCACCAGTCTGAGCAATATATACAAATCAACCGTTGCTTCCATATGCCAGTAGTTCCTCAACAGCTCCTTGCCCGACAAGATCGAGGAGCTGTCCCCAGCTAAAATATCGCTATTACTCGGAAAAGTCAAGCCGATGAACTCGTTCTTGTTGAATCCCTGGCACACATCCTTGTGGATCGACGACCTTGATTGAGATTGCAGCATCTTCCTGAACCGCTTCTTCCGAGCTTAGTTCCTTTAACCTATTACATGCATCTACACCAATAACACTAGACGAGCTGCTATGAAACATACTTAATTGTTTCATCAAATACAATATTTATAGACTCTTTTACGATCAGGGTTTTCTTATTAAAAACCCTATATGTCTTACTATGACTACGTCTCTCTCGTGCTCTGCACGAGCATGCTGTTCGGCAGTCTAGAAAAGCCGCTGACGAGGAGCATTCCTCCTTGGATTCCGGCCCCGAGGATGATGCTCATGACGAAGTCGGGGATGAGGGTCGCGACTATCATCATGAGTCCCTCCACGAGTAACATGCTCGCGCAGAGCACGAGAGAGAAGTAGATGAAGTGCTGCCGGTCTCTCTGAAGACCCGGGATGAAGTAGGCAAACACGACCGGAATGATGGAGATGAATAGAAGAAACGGCGCGGAGGAGAGTGTGTTTCCGATGGTGTATGCGGCGGCCCCGTAGTGTCCGTTCAGCTTCTCTCTGGAAGATCTGCGAATTCATGCAATAAAAGATGTTAGTTTGTGAATATGAGGCCTTACTAGAGTTAGGCTTAGTTTGGAGCGACTTATCGTGGCTTACTTTCTCCGCTAATGTTGGCGAAAATTGTCATTGTCATACCAAAATCTTATGCCCCAAATTATTTTTTTTATAATTGTAGTAACATTTGTAATACCAAACATACATTTTATGATCCTAGATCTTAGCTGACCGACCTTAAGATCCTCCACAAAAGGAATCCACCTATGGCCATGAAAGCCAGGTATCCACCAATGCTCATATAAATTTCTCAACTACATTTAGAAGTCATGCTACATTATTATTATTATTATTATTATTATTATTATTATTATTTTTGGGGTAAAATCATGTTCCTAGATTTCTTCGAGATATATATTTGCAAAAACAGTCCTATTCAAAACGCCCAGTAGACTCGATCCTGGACCGGGCCTATCGAGCCCAGATTTTTGTCAGCCGAGCTCGTCACCTCTCCAAGAGGAGGCCTACCAAGGCCCCAAAGGCCGGGCTCATTTATTTAAAATTTTTAAAATATACTTTAAATTAAATATTAATTAAAAAAAAGGAATATCCTGGCGATTTCTTAATGGAAATCTTGCTTATGTAATCCCTCTTACGGCGAGATTTGGGCCAACTTGTGCCTGACTTGGGTGCTAGGCCTAGGCCAGGCCTACACCGTGCCTGGTGCTCGTGCCTAGCCTGGGCGTGGCCTATGACGGGCACCAGACCAAGTTTTTATCTTATATGGGGGCCCAGTTGGGCCCTTAAAGCTTGGTATGGGCCCGGGGTGAGCTAGCCCGAGAACGGACCTAGTCAGGTATTTTAATCCCAAAGCCGATTTCTGTTAACGTCCTAACGAGCAAACATTATAAATTAAAATTTTAAAACCAATTGGTTACTCTCCAGGAAAAGCATGGGCCAACAAGCCAGCAAATAGTTTTTGGAAGCCAATAGGCCAGCATAAAACTTTTGAACACAGGCAACAAAAAAACAAAATCTCTGAAGCTCAAATTAAAAACAAAATGACAGATAATAATAAGGCAAAACTAATAATTTAATCCATAAAGTTTGGCATTTTTTTTTAAAAAGATTACAAATGTTTTTTTTGGATAAATTTAGGCTCCGTTCTTCACGGTCATGAACATGTGGATTAAATTGTCATTTAGGGATGAAGTTCTTTAAGTGGGCAGTAACATAGAAGTGGATGAAGTTCATCCCTTTAAACATAGAAGTGGATGAAGTTCTTTAAGTGGGCAGTAACAAATGACAATTTAGCTCCCGTGTTCACGACCACCACCGCAGTGTCAAATGGAGCCTTAGGCTCCGTTTGGGGGGACTTATTTTCACCGGTCAAGCGGTCATGACCGCATGAATCGGGACTTATTTTAAGTCCCGATTCATGCGGTCATGACCGCTTGACCGGTGAAAATAAGTCCCCCCAAACGGAGCCTTAGTCCTCAAACTTACCCAAATATATTTAATCAATCCCTCAAAAACTTGGTTGTTAAATGCAAATGGAAAAATTAGTCGTTTCTGGGCCGCCATCTCCCCAAACTAGCTCATCGTTCTTCAATGCTATCTATACTTTGAGATCCCCAGTTGGGCTCGCCGGCCTGATTGGTGGTGTGTGGGAGGATGGAACAATGTCGTCGACGTCCTCCATGATGCGACGGTCAGAGGCACCCTCAAGGAATCCCATCACGCGTGCCTTTTCTTTCAAACAAAAGGTTATGTGCATGAAGATCTTATTTATCCTTCTAGCCTAGACAACCATTAATTTTCAGTGCAGCCCTATTTCACTATCTGCAAATCACTAAAAAAAAGCCAACTTCAAATAAGATTAAAATCACAAATGATCCGTTCGGCATTCCAGGAAACCGCGGAAGCGACAGGGCGGTGAGGTCCGCGCGACTGGCGGATCCGCCCCGCCAAACGTAGACCAAGTTTGAAAGGACAGGCGGGTTGTAAATTAACAAGAGCAACATGACCGGGAAAGCACGAATATAAATTTTCATTTCATCTAAATAGAATCAAAAACAGTATTTAATTTAGAAGATACAGGAAAGAAGGAAGAAAAGGTAAAATAAAAGCATATAAAACTTATAAAATCATTATAAATAAAGCAAAATTTTTTTCCTATTCTACAAAATCTGGTTCAGCAACTTGTGCACCTGATACCTCCATTTCAGCAGAAGCGCCGAGGCTTGCATCACTCTCATCAGGTCCCGATGCTCTCTGGCCCCCGAAACGGGCTTGAAGCCGTTCCAGCAATTCCTGGGCATCCAGCTGCGAAACCATGATGCTCAGATTGGTTTTGCCTTTCCAGCAAACAATGGCGATAGCTGATGAATCATCCTGAAAGATTTCTTTGTTTTCTGCGATCATAAAAAGTTAAGATCATTCCGTTGCAATGGAAAAAGAAAAGACGAATCTTTATAAATTCCGCCTGTGCTTACTTTCTTTGAGAACTATCACGCAGCAACCCGATATGAGGGTCGAAGCATTCTCTCGGAAGTCGGCATCAACGAAATCAGGAAACTTGATAGTCCTGTACTGTAGAAGGTGGCGGAAATCTTCTAAGGATGCGGATAAGATTTGCTTTCCGATGTACGGAAGCAGCAACGGCAGACCCTCCGATGACAGACGGAACGTGCACGTGCCAGAGTTATCTTTGGAGGCTTGCCGCTCCTGGTGTAGCAAAAAGATGAAGTTGAGGAAACCGGCGAGAATTAGAAGCATGGAATTATGGTCACAAAATTGGTTAACAGTTTCCGGTTTTCCCTTGAAATGCCAAAGAAATGGAGACCAACGGGACAATTTTATGCACAATATATGCTTGAATCACAAGATGTTAGCTTATCTTTCAGAAATTGCATAATCCATTAATTAGGCTAAAACTTATAACATACAGAAAGCCCCGTGACATTGTCCAAGCTGATGATGCCGGGACATCGTAGGAATGTAGTTTCATATTCCAAGGGAGTAGGCGGCAGCGAAAGGTTCCATACTGTGTCAGGGGTTGGACTGCCATGCAAGAGGGCATTAGCAAAAGACTCTATCGGGCGGAGAAAAAAAGGCGAGTGATAGCGAAATTGCTTTAGGGATAGTGGAGCTCTCCCGTGCTTTCCGGAAATCCCTATCCTACTCTGATGGGCGGACCAAGAGTTCTCCGGCTTAAATTCCCTGGGTGAACCCTTCTGATTTTTTTTCTTTTTCGTTCATCAATTATTTAATATTTAGAGGTTTAAGAGCCATCCCTCTCTGGTCAAGATGGACATGCAAGGATATCACATCAAAGCTAATCTCTTTACCTCACAAATTCGTTATGGATATGTGATCCTGTATGGTTCTATTCCAAACAAAAATTTCAACATTGGGCTGCAAAGAGAAAGATAGCGTTAAGAAACTAGGCCAAATAGAGGAGAAGAACGAGTACAAAGAACTTACAACTTGTTTTGACTGTTTAGACTGCAGACAGATCATCCAAAGATCAAGGCGATGCAAAAAAAATAGGCCAAACAGCGGGAACAATAATAGTAAGAAATTACAACATGTATCAATTGTTTACAATGTCGAAAGATCATCCAAAGTTCAAGGCGAGGCAAGAATGTACTGAGTCACCCATCGGAATTGGAGGGAAAGTTACTTAACTTAAGTAATAATTTGAACCTTCAAATATAAAATGGGGGCTTTTCGGAGTAAGTTCTGGGATTGTGCTAGAAATTTCATAGTTAAGTATGTTGTGGTGGGAGTAATCTTGAGACGAGTGATCCCTTGGAAAGTATTCATAGATGATCTATGAAAAAGAATAAAACAATGTAGTTCAGCATATTATGAGATGGGTTGAACAAAAGTCTACAATACCTCAAATATTCTGGGTTGAGTTATGACAAATTGGTATCATAGTCAGGTTTTCTGGGTCCGGCCGTGGGTTAAGTTTGAGGGGGAATCTCGTTGGAAGGTTTGAGGAGTGACTAGTGGGGCAATCTTATGCGCCCATGAGCATGACCTTTACCATCCCACCCACGCTTGAGGACTCTAGATCTCTCATGTCATCATGTTCACTTCATATTCATTGAGTTATGCTCAATGCAACCCTTTGTTGCCACTTCCTTCACAGCTAGTGAGCTGCTCAACCTTCAAGATGGCCATCAAGTACCTTCTCTCTTTGGCACATATGACACTGAGCAACCCATATAAAATGAATTCCAGCTTGTTTCGTAGACTTAGAGTTGATTTGATGTGAAGTCACATCAAGTTCACTTCTTCATACTTATACTTAACTCGACCATGGTCACGTCAAACATTAAATCACCTTTCGACTTTTCTAAATGTATTTCTGCTCCCTATGTATACTCACCTGACTTTATAGATGAAATTTTTGGCTCATGCCAACTAGACTCTCTGTTTGCTTGAGCGTTTGTTCTTCATTGAGTTATTTAAAAAACACCACAGATCTCCCAAAGTATTGTTTTATGCCTGATTCAAGAACATTGTTTTATCTTTATCTCCAACCCCTTCATCTCCAACTGATACCAGCCACCCAAACATATCTTAAGTCTATTGAGCTATTAGCATAAAGGATGAATCCGAAAATGAAAGGTTTTGGTAGTCGAAATCTTTTCCTTGGAGCGTGGTTAAAAGGTCTATGGATTGCCCCATTGAATGCGAATTGATTGTGTGGGACACACATCTCAAGTCTCTCAATTTCTTCCTTTATGCTACCAATTTACCACCTCAATTTGACCATCAATATGTGCATGGAAACCAATACATTTCAACACGGTCTTAATCAAGAACTAAAATATGCCTCAAAACTTGTCAAGGAATTATGACTGTGATGGCGATCGACAACACGCTCGCGTCTATTCCCGTAGGAGGTGATGATTGGCGACCTGGTTGGGCGATCCGAGCCCGCGGATGCGTCCAGGGGGTCGTTCCGAGCCAATTTCGTATACTAGTTTTCATTTTTATGTTATATTTAGCCCCCGATCGGCCCGAACAGTTATAGCCGCCCGATCGGGAGCCCTAATTTTATTTTAGTTTTCTCTTACATATATATGCCTGTTGTGGTCGGCCAAAAGGATCTATAGTTGTCCTACTGCAACTTGCCGGTCGACTCCTTCGGTGGATTCCGAAGGCGCAGCTCCTGTCTGCTTCCCCGCCGCCGTCCATACCCGTGCAGTCCGCCTCTCGCCTCTCCAGAACCCGCAACTTTCCCCTCCTCCAGCCTCAGGTGAAGCCGTCCGCTCCTTCCCTGCCTCCGTAAATACACGTGCAGACCGCCCTCCCTCTCTCCAGAACCCGGAGCTTTCCCTTCCACCTCCAGCCTCCAGTTGATGTGATCTAAAACCTAGGGTTGTAATCTTCAAAATATAAAATAGCGATCTTTTAACATATTTGTGGCGCGGGGGGCATTTGCGGGCTATTTCCAACGAACTAAACGGTCAAGGCGTAGCTCGCGAACGCAAGACTACCGCACAAACGTAGTAACGTCACAAAACATAATTCCACAGACACAGAGACAAAGTGGTGGCATTCACGTGTAACAAGAATAACGGTAATCAGGAGATATGATTTAGCTAAGACAAGCTCCAATAATTAACTATTCATTTTAACTTTGAGCATAAAAGTAACTAATAGTTGTGAAATGAGATGGAGAGATGCACCAAGGGCAGAGGTGGCAACCACGACAAGATTCCAGATAGGCTGAAGGAGAAGCTACAGGATGCTGTGCTCGGGATTGCCTGGAACCGGGCTGCCTGGAAGTGTGGGAGAACTGAGGGCTGGCCGGAACAGCTGACTGAAGACTGGTCGGCCTGGCGGTAGCAGCTATGGTTGGAACACGTGAAACGGGTCCACGAAAGAAGGAGAAATGTCGGAGGTACGCTGAATCCGCCGGAGGAGCATGCACAGGAGGTCGTCGGAGACCTAGGGAGGTTCTGGAGTACTCGCCGGCGGCTGGAGAGGTTTCTCGGGCTGGTGTCGTCGATGTAGGGGGGCTGGAATGGGCAGCGAGCTGGCCGAACAAGAAATTGCACAGGATCGCTGAGAGGAGTCGCCGAACCTCGGTGGAGCATCCGGGGGCGGCGCTGCTAGCAGTCGAGGGAGGGGAAGGCGGCGATGGGCCTCCGTCGAACCGGGACAGTGAAGAAATCGGGGCTTTGGCTGAGCGGCGCTGGACGGAACCAAACCGAGAGAAATGTCTCGGTTCAGTTCTATTTACAGCTGCCTTAGGGTTAGGGGAGGGGTTTGCTCATATAGAAGGGAGGGGGTTTAGGGTTTTGGAGGAAAACAAAATGGGCTTAAACTAGGTGGGCTTTAAAAGGGCATGTGGGAGAGATTTAAGAATTCGGAAATAGTCAAATATGTCAGAATAGTTAAATATTAAAGCTTGCGCTAAACTATCCCTTCTCCTAATTAACGAACCTATGCATTTAGGATCTCGTTGGCCGGTCACACCAACGAGCCAAACAAAAATTGCGCGAAATCGTGCGCGATACAAAATTAACATCCGGGGCGCTAATAACGTGCGCGACAAAAGGAAAAATACAGGTACAATAAATAAAAATAAAAAGATGCACCACAGGTTGCATCAATTCCCCCGGGGTTGAAAGAACTCGACCCCGATGAGAATAAAATGCAACCGATCACTATCAAGCCCAAGACGATGGTCAGAGAGAAGCTGCATAGGTGTCCTGTTGGTGCCGTGACTGCGACCCAAACCTAGAAGTAACCTTTCATTCCCAAACTCGCAATCCATTAACCAAATTTTATGCAAAACATTTAAAGAAATAGTAATTATTAGAGCTTGCAGGGGATGACAGGGGCGGTGTGTGTAGCAAACAAGTGGTGGGAGGGAAAACGTGAAACAAATGGAAGCAAGCCGTGGAACCAGTAATTCATGACGCAACATCCTCTTGCATGGCACACTTACGATCGTCCGCTAGACCAGGACCGTCCATCGCTTTGACGTCACCCGAAAAAATCTCACTCGAGTCACAACATTTTAAGCAGTTCCCAAATCTATCGATTATAATCTTCCACAAAAACCCATGGAAATGAGTGTCCCGATGAGGAGTACAAAACCTACGGGTCATCTCAACTCTCCTCGTACGACTCGACCTAAGAATCACAAACATCAAACGATCGAAGTGGGGAGCCTCAATGTGCTCGACTGCCACCAAGGACAAACGATGCGGATTAAATGTGTGCTCATCAAATACAAAGTCAATAAAAAGTGGTGCTTCCAGAGCACCCAAAATAGATGACTCTCAAAAATCAGATGCCTCCTACCTGGAGCGAGGGTCCAGGCCGAAGCGTAGCACTAAATATGAGTGATGTAGTGGAGACTAAAGACGACGACATAGATGCTAGTGAGGTCCTCCCAGGTGCTCTAGGAAAAGGACCATTCTTCTGGGGAAGAATAATCTTGCGCCAATGAAGATCAAAAGAATGGGAGTTCCTCACACCATCATGCAGAACATGTTGGTCATACTGCCAGGGTTGCCCTAGAAGTATACGACAAACATCGATGGGGGGACATCACATAACACCAAATTACGATACACGTTCCCGATAGAGAACTCTACCTGATAATGATGAGTAATGAGTATAGTCAACGGACTACTGACCCCAAATAAATGGTACGACTGCTCTAAGGGGTGCGTCAAAAGTCCTAACTTCCCCACCATTCGCTGAGACACATAGTTTTCCATACTGCTACTATCAATAATAATGGAACAGAAATGCTCTTGAATGCAGACGGTAGTGCGGAAAATTTCCTTTCTTCGAGGATCCTGCGCAGTGGTCTCGCCAGAGGTAATCAAACTAGAGTGAAGAGCACAGACTAGGTGCTCTGATTGCTCGCCCTCGACCTCGATGACACTATTAGCCTCGGGCAGGGGCTCGGGCTGGGGGTCACTAAGGAAAACCCCATACTCGGGTTCACCCCCGGAGGTGGAATCAATCACAACAATGAACTGGCATCGCGGACACTCAGAAGACTTGTGCCCGGGATCCATACACTTGAAGTATCGAAACACTCCAGTGTGGGGGCGGGCTCCCATGGGCTCCTTACCCTGGGACGGGCCAGGGTGAAGAGTCGGCGCTCCAGTAATGGCAAGAGGTGGGGAATCAGTAGTAGCATATGCGGGTGTAGTAGTGGTGGTGCTTGAAGTGGGTCTATCAGTAGACCTAGGTCCATCAGTAGATATCTGACCATAAGTCCTCTTCTGGAGGGCCTCCACTCGACGTGCTCGGCTGGAGATCTCTCCAAGGTCCCGAAAATCATGAAGCTCTAACTGATCTCGTATCGCGTACCGTAGCCCATTCAGATAACGGGCCACAACCATGTGGTCTTCCTCATTCAGATCTAAGCGTGACTGGAGGACTAAGAACTCATTCGTGTATTCGTCGATAGTTTGCTTGACTTGTCGTAGGTTGTGATACATACGATACAAGGTCTGCACGAAATCTGCGGGGACGTACCTCCTCTTGAGTTGAGCTTTGAACTCAACCCAGGTGGTGATAGGTGGTTGTCCCATAGTGTATCACATCCGCTCGACTTGCCCCCACCATGTGAGTGCGGGGCCCTTCAGCTTCAAGGTAACATACTCCACTTGCTGGTGGGCAGGTGTGCGCTTCCAGCTGAGGAATCGCTCAAGTCGTTCGCACCAATTAAGACAGACTTCAGGCTCGAATGTGCCCTCAAAATCCCCAATATCTAATTTAATACCCGCATCCCACCTAGGTGGATGCCCGTGTTCGTGAGCTGGTTGGGGTTCTGGCGGTGGAGGTGTAGGAGGTCGTGCAGGGGCAGTAGGGGGTTGTGCAGGAGGACCCCCTAAGTGATATTGTGCTTCCAAGTTATTGACCGAAGTGCGTAACCCTAACATGACCTGATTCGTATCTCTTACGGAGACAGTGAGTGTAGTGACAACGACAATGAGTTCTTCCAGACGTTTACCCATGTCTCCTAAACTTCCCTCGATGTGTCCGACTCTAGACTCCATCAATTATTTTTTTATCTATATTTTTTTTTGAAAACTTAAAACTCCTAAAATGAACGGCGCTCGGCTATCCCACAATAGGAGTGAGATATCCCAGCAGTCACACCAAACTGATGTGATCTAAAACGTAGGGCTGTAGTCTTCAAAATATAAAATAGCGATCTTTTAAAATATTTGTGGTGCGGGGGGCATTCCCGTGCTATTTCCAACGAACAAACAGTCAAAGCGTCACTTGCGAACGCAAGACTACCGCACAAACGTAGTAACGTCACAAAACATAATTCCACGGACACAGAAACAAAGTGGTGGCATTCACGTGTAACAAGAATAACGGTAATCAGGAGATATGATTTAGCTAAGACAAGCTCCAATAATTAACTATTCATTTTAACTTTGAGCATAAAAGTAACTAATAGTTGTGAAATGAGGAGAGGTGCACCAAGGGCAGAGGTGGCAACCACGACAAGATTCCAGATAGGCTGAAGGAGAATCTACAAGATGCTGTGCTCGGGATTGTCTGGAATCGGGCTGCCTGTAAGTGTGGGAGAACTGAGGGCTGGCCGGAACAACTGACTGAAGACTGGTCAGCCTGGCGGTAGCAGCTATGGCTGGAACACGTGAAACGGGTCCACGGAAGAAGGAGAAATGTCGGAGGTACGCTGAATCCGCCGGAGGAGCATGCACAGGAGGTCGTCGGAGACCTAGGGAGGTTCTGGAGTACTCGCCGACGGCTGGAGAGGTTTCTCGGGCTGGTGTCGTCGATGTAGGTGGGCTGGAATGAGCAACGAGCTGGCTGAACAAGAAACTGCACAAGATCGCTGAGAGGAGTTGCCGGACCTCGGTGGAGCATCCAGGGGCGGCGCTGCTAACAGTCGAGGGAGGGGAGGTGGCGATGGGCCTCCGTCGAGCAGGGACAGTGAAGAAATCAGGGCTATGGCTGAGCGGCGCTGGACGGAACCAAACCGAGAGAAATGTCTCGGTTCAGTTCTATTTACAGCTACCTTAGGGTTAGGGGAGGGGTTTGTTCATATAGAAGGGAGGGGGTTTAGGGTTTTGGAGAAAAACAAAATGGGCTTAAACTAGGTGGGCTTTAAAAGGGCATGAGAGATTTAAGAATTCGGAAATAGTCAAACATGTCGGAATAGTTAAAATATTAAAGCTTGGCCAAAACTAACCCTTCTCCTAATTAACAGACCTATGCATTTAGGGTCTCGTTGGCCGGTCACACCAACGAGTTCAAACCAAAATTGCGTGAAAGCGTGCGCGATACAAAATTAACATTCATGGCGCTAATAACGTGCGCGGCAGAAGGAAAAATACAGGTACAATAAATAAAAATAAAAAGCTGCACCACAGGTTGCATCACCGGTGAAGCCGACCGCTCCTTCCCCGTCCCCTCTACTCACCGACCGTACCGCAGGCTTCTCCCTCCCCTCCAGTGCTCGCCGAACCCACCACAAGCCCCGCAAGACTTCCTCCGCCCCACCTGGCCCCAGATTCCCTTCGCCGGCCCTGACCCTACAGATCCACGGTCCTAACTCGTCGGTCGGTCACCCTCTCGCTCGTTTTCCTACAGATCTCGTTTTCCCTCACCCAAGTTCCTCAAAACCACACTTTCCTAGTTACTTGCTGCCCCACCGTGGAACCACCGTCCAACCGGAAGCTCACCCGCCACCGTTACTCCATCCAAAAGCCGAGCCGTCGCGGGCATGAGCAAATCAAGGTATATGGTGTGTTATTTCTCTCATTTGAATGCTTGATCTTGAGCTATTGTTGTGGTTGTGGATTTATTATATGCTTTCGTATTTAATTTGTGGTTTGGCTTGCGGGCTTCCTGCTGGCGCGCTCTAAGTGAATCACACCTCATTCATTGACAAATTTTAATCGGCTCTTGCGTTAATTGTTGCTTACAATTGTGACTGTCGAGTCTTTAGCTTTTATTAAAGTTTTATTACTTGCTAGTCGATCTTTACTTGGACTGTTCTCGTGTTGGCACGTGCACCACACATAAATCTCATACTCATTAAGTCACATTTTATTGTCCTTCATTTTAGCCGATCAACCACTGCATCATTTTGATATCAGAGCGTGGGTTAGAGTCATATTTGCATGCTCCATAGTGATAGGTTGTTTCGAGCCCCGAGGTCTGACCAAAACGTCACCGATGATCGGGTCACTAGTTTGAATTCGGACATGGCGGGCCCCGAGTTCCAGCGCTTAGTCCTCGAGCAATTCGCCACCCTTAAGAACGAGATCGCTAGGGTCAACACTAGAGTCGATCAGATAGGAGCCCTTAGAGGTCCAACCCTAGCACCCCGTTATGAGGAACCCCTAGAAGATCCATGGAACGCCCCGCCACCACCTGATCGGCGAGGTAGAGAGCCACCGCGTTGGGACCCCGCTCCATGGAGACGGACCCCCGATCTGATACATGATTATCGTCGTGACTCCGCCCTGAGGGGTAACCCTCAGCCACCTTACGAGCCACGACAACCACCGGCCCGACAAGGGCGTGGCCCACCCGCACGACACGCTTACGACTCGGACGATTCCTACGATGACTATGTGGCACTCCGCCGAGAGCGCACCTCGGTGGAGGACGACCTCATCTAGCGCCTCCGAATTGATGCGCCCTCCTTCGACGGTCACTTGGACCCAAAAGCTTTTTGTGACTGGCTTCTGGACATGGACCACTTATTTGATTGGTATGAGATGAATGACGAACGACGAGTTCGGTTCACTAAGATGAAGCTGTTGGGCCAAGCTAAGATGTTCTGGATTAGCGTGGAGAGGTCGCTCGAAAGAGATGGATATTATCCCGTAACCTGATGGGATGAGATGAAGCAGCGATTGAGGGACAAGTACCTCCCACGTCATATCACAATCAACTCCTCGACCAACTCTATGCGTTGCGGCAGGGATCACTTTCCGTTGTCGAGTACAAGACACGATTTGACGAGTTGGTAGTGAGGAGTGATATTTTGGAGGAGCCTATTACGACTGCTTCCCGATTTACAGCGGGACTTCGAGCTGAGATTCAGAGAGAGCTTATACCCCACCGCATAGAGACAGTAGAGCAGGTGTTCCAACTCGCACTCGAGTATGAGAACTACTCGCACTAGAGCAGGTGTTCCAACAAGTTTACACCTGTAGGAAGGCGACATATACTAGCCCACCGATCGGGGAAGAGACCGTCGAGGAGTGTGCAACTTAATTATTTCTATTTTGAAGATGTTTTGAGTTTTTTGCAGACTGCTTTTATTTCATTATGTTAAATTTGATTTTAGTTTTAGTTGGAACCGATTGGAACCGGACCGAACCGCATAGAACCGGACTGAACCGTTAGTAACTGGTTTGGTTTTGGTTCTTGTTAAACCGTAACCGAAACCGTTGACACGACGGTTCCAAAAATTATGATGGAACCGGAACCGAAACCGGAATCGGTCAAACCAAATAAGGTTTTAGTTCTAACTTGAAGAACCGTTATCTTAGCGGTTCAGTTCATGGTTTTAGTAGAACCGGAACCGAACCAGAACCGTGACAGCTCTAATTTTGACGATATACTGATCTTTATCCAGGACCGCACCGAGCACCTGGGCCACATTCGATTGGTATTCGATCTCCTTCGGAAGGAGCACTTGTACATCAATTTGAAGAAGTGTTCATTCTTGACGTCTTCGGTACATTTCCTAGGCTACATAGTCTCGCAATCTGGCATCTCTGTTGACCCCAAAAAGGTCAAATCTATTCGCAAGTGACCTGTCCCGACCAATATCCACGGGGCCCGGAGCTTCCACGGTCTCACAACCTTTTACCGAAGGTTTGTTCGGGGCTTTAGTTAGATCATGACCCCTATTACGAGCTGCCTCTGCAAGGGGGATTTCTCCTAGACTGCAGCAGCCACTAGAGCGTTTGAGGACATCAAGCAAAGGCTAGTGACTGCTCCCATATTGCGCCTTCCTGTTTTTTCCAAGGCTTTCGAGATGGCGTGTGATGCGTCTGGGGTAAGCATTGGGGGAGTACTGAGCCAGGAGGGTCATCCAGTTGCTTACTTTAGTGAGAAACTGAATGACGCCCGACAGAAATACTCCAACTATGACCGGGAATTCTACGATGTTGTACAGGCGCTCCAACACTGGCGTCACTATCTCCTACATAAGGAGTTTCTCTTGTACTCTGATCATCGGCCCTGTGATACCTGGATTCGCAGAAGAAGTTAGAACACCGACACACCAAGTGGGTGGAGTTCATGCAGGAGTACCACTACGTTCTCAAACACCGCGCTGGTGTTGGGAACAAATTGGCCGATGCGTTGAGTCACCGGGTCACCATCCTCCACACCATGAGAGCGCGAGTTGAGGGATTTGAGCGTGTCCGCCAGGACTACCCCGAGTGTCTTGATTTTGGCGGGATCTTCTCCGCTTTATCTAAGGACCCACCTGAACCCCGCGAGGGTTTTATCATTTCTGAGGGCTACCTGTTCTTTGGGCCTCGCCTTTGTATACCTCAGACCTCCCTTCAGGATTTTCTCATTTGGGAGCTTCACGCGGGCGGAGCCGCGAGGCACTTTGGGCGGGATAAGACGATTGCTTTAGTTAAGGACCGCTTCTTCTGGCCTGACCTGAAGAGAGACGTCATGTGGGTCGTCCGACATTGCCGAATTTGCCAGACGACGAAAGGGACTTGACAGCCCACAGGCCTTTGCACTCTGTTGCCTATCCCCTACCGGCCCTGGGCAAACATCAGTTTAGACTTCGTACTTGGACTCCCCCGCACACTGCGGAAGTTCAATTCAATCTTTGTCGTCGTGGACCGCTTTTCAAAGATGACCCACTTCATCCCTTGTCATAGGACGTACGATGCCCCCACGTGGCGGCCCTGTTCTTCAGGGAGGTATTCAAATACCACGGGTTGCCCACTTCTATTGTTTCCGATCGTGACGTCCATTTCATGAGTTATTTTTGGAAGACGTTGTGGAAGAAGACCAGTACGACACTGAAGTTCTCCACCACCTACCACCCACAGACGGATGGGCAGACGAAAGTTGTAAACCAAAGCCTTGCTACATTGTTGTGTTGCCTAGTGCGGGATAGTACGGCCACCTGGGATTCGGTCCTGCCTATTGCAGAGTTTGCGTTCAATAGTTCGGTCAATCGGACCACGGGTCTGAGTCCATTCCATGTCATATTATGTTACGAACCTAGGAAACCCGTTGACCTAGTTGACGTCTCGTTAGGAGCCCGACCTAGTGAGTCCGCCGAGTCATTCATTCAGCATATACACACACTTCATGAGACAGTCCGAAGGAAGATTGCGGCCAATAATGAAAACTACAAAGCTCAGTCTGATCTGCACAGGAGGGAGCAAACATTTGATGTCGGGGAGCAGGTTATGATACGCCTTCGGCCTGAGAGGCTCCCCCAGGGGGCTGCGAGGAAGTTAAGTGCTCGTCGGATGGGCCCCTACACAGTCACTCGACGGATTAGTACGAACGCATATGAAGTTGACATACCACCAACAATGGGGATTCACCGAGTGTTCAATGTAGAAGATCTGACCCCATACTATGAGGAGCGAGTGTACGCGGATCCCTTATCTCCACCTACCCCTGAGCCCCAGCTTGACCCTCTCCCCTCCAGTGCAGCTACATCCACTTTGCCCAGGCAGTCGCGGACGGTTGAGCACCGCGATCATACGGAGATACATTGCTACGACAGACGCCTACCAGAGATACCCTACAGATTGTTGGTCATGACTTCACGACTGCGGGCAGTTCGGTGGTCTTGCGTTACTTGGTCAATTGGTTTGCCCGCCCGACTTCAGACGACACTTGGATTGCTGCTGAGGAACTCGAGAGACTCGCCCCAGACTTACGCCGGGAATACTACCATCTTCACTCACCGGAGATGAGTGCTTTTGAGTCGGGGGGAGTTGGTGGCGATCGACAACATGCTCGCGTCTATTCCCGCAGGAGGCGGTGATTGACGACCCGGTTGGGCGATCCGATCCCGCGGATGCGCCCAGGGGGTCGTTCCGAGCCAGTTTCATATATTAGTTTTCATTTTTATGTTATATTTATCCCCCGATCGGCCGGAACAGTTATAGCCGCCCGATCGGGAGCCCTAATTTTATTTTAGTTTTCTCGTATATATATATGCCTGTTGTGGCCGGACAAAAGGATCGATAGTTGCCCTACTGCAACTTGTCGGTCGACTCCTTCGGTGGATTCTCAAGGCGCTGCTCCCGCCTGCTTCCCCGCCGCCGTCCATACCCGTGCAGCCCGCCTCTCGCCTCTCCAGAACCTGCACCTTCCCCCTCCTACAGCTTCCAGTGAAGTCGTCCGCTCCTTCCCCGCCTCCGTCCACACCCGTGCAGCCCGCCCTCCCCCTCTCCAGAACTCTATCACAAACCTTCTCAAGATCAATAAACAACATATGCAAATCTAGTTTTCTTTCTCGGTAGTTGTCAATGAGTTTCCTCAAGAGATATATAGCTTATATGGTCGACCGCCCAGACATGAATCCAAATTGATTCTCCGAGATGTTAGTCTTCCGTCTTACTCTTCTTTCTATTACTCGTACTCATAGTTTCATAGTATATGACTCATCAATTTAATTCATTTATAATTAACACAATTTTGTATATATTCTTTGTTCTTATACAGAGCTACCGAAATATTTTCTCTCCATTGTTCTGACATCCTCTTTGACTTCAGTATCTTATTGAAAAAATATGTAAGTCACAAAATCCCTTCATTTTCTAAACATTTTCATACTTCAATGAGTATATCGTCCGACTCAACCGTTTTTCCATTTTCATCTTCTTTAGACCGTCATTTACCTATGATACTTGAATTTTATGATAAAACGTTATGTTCTTATATTACTCTGATTTACTTAATTTTTCTAAGTTCAATTCATCGTCTTTTGTTTCATTATAGAATTGATAAAAATATCTTTTCCATCGCTCTTTAATATTCACATCATCCGTCAAAATTCTATTTGTCTCATCCTTTATGCATTTTACTTGGCTTAAATCTCGTCTTTCTTTTTCTAGCTCGAACAATTTTATATATGTCACGCTCTCCATCTTTGGTATCTAGTCGCTTATAATTTTTTTTATAAGTTAGACTTTTTGCTTACTTACTGTTTATTTAGCTTCTTTTTTGGCGACTATATATGTTGAGAAAAGTAAAATGACAAGAAAACAATACAAGAACAGTTGGTAGTAAACAAATTTAAGATGTATATTAAATAATGATGGATACAATCATTTTTTTTTGAAGTGTTGCCCAAATATATAAGAAATAGATTACAAAATTCTAAATTTTAATAAAGTTGGTAGTCGGTATGCGCATGATAACGTAGTAGTCAAAAAGATCTACCGAGCCTTTTGAACAAAAAGATATAAAAAACTAATGAATCATCAAATGAGGATTGTGTACAAAATTTAATCAAAAAGGATCTACTGAGCCTTTTTGAACAAAAAGATATAAAAAACTAATGAATCATTAGATGAGGATTGTGTACAAAATTTAATCAAATGCATGAGGGGTAAGAAAACCTAAGGTCAATAAAACATATTAACATTTTACAAGAAGATGGTGGAAAGAAAATGAAATTTATAAGTAGTTGTGCAGAATCAATAAATCCTGAACACAAACTTGAAATATGGCACATTAAGAAGAAAAGACGACATAAAATATCGAAAAAATCCAAATTCTTAAGGGCATGTTCCCACTAAGATCCTTCTCTCTAAAGAAAGACCAAAACCAAACAAATGATCCAAGATGAGAGACTCTTAACCCAAGGGCACCTTATGAGAAATACATAATTAACTGCTAACGCAAGATAATCCATAAAGGTCGATGCATCTCTACAAGAGCTCTCGTGTAGTGAGGTCGATCATCTGATCGCGCGTGGGATATGTTCACAAGGCGTATAGCCGTATACACATTAACACACATACATGAAAACGACCTTGTCACGTTGAGCCAATAAGGGTCCCATGAGTGTTGTCGAGACTCAGACAGCTCTTCTGGTGGGTGGTTCATGTGAAACATCAGGAGATTTGATGAGCCATACTAAGCTAGTTGATGTAGATCATTGGAAAATTTGTCTGAAACAAGTATAAAGCTAAACGCGGTACTTCCTGATAAGCGAAAAGATGTACCCCCGAGGGAGGTTGAAGATAAGCTAAGGTTCGTAAGTCCCGAGAACATAGTAAGGCAAGCTTAGGGGTGTTCATGAAATAAATCGAATAGCTCTTCAATCAAATCCAAATTTATCATAGAAAACAAAGATTCAGATTCAAATTCAAATAGACTTTGATCACAACCTTGGCGATAAAAATAATATTATTAAGATTCAAATACCAATCGAATATTAATTTGGATTCGAATCCGAATTGGAGTTTCAAAAATATGAATTTTAATTGCACGATTAGAGAACAAGGTGTGTTAATGTGGGTGCAAGAGAGAGACAAACATGGGCCTATGGGCAAATCGAGATAGGAACATGGGCCTATTGGCAAAAGTGCGTACAAGAGGTGCAGTTTGGAATGTAGTGATAGGAGGGGTAAGGCGTGGGGCTCAAAGATGGGTGACAACAGACAGGAAGGCACTTCAAGCGACACTGGCCGAGATATCGTCAACAGGTTAAGAACAAGTCGTGGTGGGGCGGTAGCGTGGGATAAAAACTAGATGGGTGTAGGGACAAAGGAGTGGCAATCAAATATGGAAGGGAAGGCGACCTCAGACGAGATCAGAGTTAGGGTTGTTGAACTTGAAAGCTTCTGTGCGGGCAACCATTGGGGATGGAAGGTGTCACGTTGGGAGGTGGCGATACTGGGCGCGAGATTGAGAGCAACTGGTAAAGGTGGCACTTTAGGGAACGACAAGCACAAACATCATTGGATGTCGACCGTCGTGGGCGGTGATGCGTGGAAAGGACCAAAGAGGACAAGATCAACATGTGCATGGGGAGGGCTAAGAATGGGTGGGTCGGGAATGGTGCTTGGCATCTGTGGGATGCCAAAGACTGAACTGCCGAGGTCTTGCACAAGAGATAGAGCTTGTGTCGGAGGAGGCTAAAGGAGTCGACGACGCAACTAGTGCGCAATGGAGAGGATGTCATCCATGGCAGCTTCGATTTGATCGCAACGAGCATGCAACGAGTCCGCAAGGGCGGCCATGGAAGGTGTAAAGGAAGACACCATGATTCCGATGACCGAAAACACGACGCGCAAAGAGTGATTGGTTAGACCAGTTGATACAAAGTTGTTGCGCAGACCGCGCGGTATCAAGAAATCCCGAGTACAAGCTTGCAGTAAGTCATTAAGAAGAAAAGAATATACAAAATATCGAGGTAGGCTCGACCCAAACTCTCAAGGACTGGTTCTCTCTAAGAGCCTTCTCTCTAAGGAGAATCCAAGACTAAACAAATGGTTCAAGATGAGAGACTCCCAACCTAAAAGCTCCTTGTATAGATGAGACCGGCTACAAGACAAAATACATAAATGACAAAATACATAAAACACAAATACATAATTAACTACTAATACAAGATAATCAATAAAGGTTGATGCATATCTGTGAGAGCTCACATGTAGTGAGGTCGATTGTTCATGGGATATGTTCGCAAGGCTATCAGAGAATGACAATTCAAATAATTTTCAAGAATTCAAAATACTACTGTAACATTTTCCTTAACAATACTTACAAAAACCTTCAGGCCAAGCGAAGTTATCTTGAGTTTTTGCCCAACTTTAAAATTCAGTTCAAGAATGTCACGAACAGACTCCGATATGTAGTAGATTCTCTTTACATGGTTGGCATCACAGTTTCTAGTGACAAGGTGGCTATCAAGTGGAAACACATCACTTATACCATAGAAAGATCTAATACTGTTGATCGTGTTCTCATCCCTGAAAAACACAACAGGGTCAACCCCTCTCCACTTGCCATGTTTTAATAGGTTTTCTTTGGTCTGTTTGGTTTCCAAATTTCCATCCTCACCATTATCAAATGCCTCAATATTTTCGGTCTCAACCGCACCTTGGTCATCCTTCACAGATGGAAATTTATCAGTAGGACCAGGAGCAGAAGCGGCTTCAACTACACCTGGGTCATCTTGTGGAATATCTATGGATGACCTTACCACTGGTTGATCATCACTCCCAAGGCCAGGACTGGTACTTCTTTGTGTCCTCTGCATCCGTCGATTAGATTGTCCTACCGCCTTCACCGAATCATCTAGAAAATTTAATTGCACAATAATATTAGAATAGTGAAAAAACAATAAGTGATATACCAAGACAATATTTTGTAGAACATGAATATAAGAGAATACCATGCGGTGAAGAAATCTTATGTAGAACAGCGATGAAAAATGCTCCACTATTTTGATCATAGGGAAGTATCCTCATGCAATGCTCGAGGGAAAAACTTGAAACTTTAGCTTTTGTTTCATCCAAGTCATTCTGAGAAGCACCAACTTTACAATCATCCTCTATTTCAGCATCTTTACTTATATGCACCAGAGTAACATCATTTCCCAATTTTTTTGGATCATTATCAATGTCCATGGTTAAAGGCTTGAATGTTGTATTATCGATGTCCATGGTTACACAATGATCTCCGGATTCAAAACTACAATTATTCTTTACCTCTGAGTTATTCAACGTTGCATTCTCATATAGACTATCAGACTGCAACTTACTAGTGCAGATTTCATCACAAGGAAACATACTAGGTAAAATCACTCCTCTCCTAGAGATTGGGACGTCTTCATAAGTAGCTAGCCAAAGTCCCCTGTCTCGAACCTGCTCCAAAAAAGTTAAATGTAATACGGAGAGACAAAGAGGACAAATCTAATTAAGAGGGTAGGAATATAATTTAGAAATAGAATGTTTCCCCAATAGAAACAGAAATTAATCTACTTTCACGTAGGTACGGTTAGGTCAATTATAAAGAGCATGTTTATTAGCTAGAACTATACAATAAACCTGACAATAAAAATTTCATAACCTATCAAATGATAGGCTGTCTATTGAGATGTGTCTAAAGTGTTTGCTATAACAAAATAAATTTTTTACGTGTAGCTGCAAAGATTCATAGAATTGCTGATAAATGCATGGCTCTATTTTAAGTAGAACTCATCTAAACTGGCCCAAAGCAATGGATCGTTAATTCATCTGGGACTGGATTGAGGGCAAATAAGATAGTGGGTGGCCATTCAACTATCCTATCAGAAGATCACACCGTTGAGATCTAGATCAACTCGATATCAAAGTGGCATTCATTAGTGCATGTAAGAAAAGGATATCAAGATTAGAAATAACCTAGCTGAACTTATCAAACCAAATTTTGGGGCTCTGCTTAAGTTCATAACTAGTCTTCTTAAGTTTACATAATTGGGACTCCCTCTTAGCAATGTACCTAGGAGGTTACTGTAGGTCCATTGTTTCTTTCAGATCGTCATACAAGAAGACATTTTTGACATCAAGTTAGAACATCGGCTACTTTTTGTTGACAGAGAACAGAGACGGAGGATAATATCCATATAGAACTAATGGAGCTACAAGAGAGAAAGTGTCAAATAAACTAACTCCATATGTCTGTGTAAAGCCCTTGCGCCTCTACCTAGCACGAAAATACTTATGTGTGCTTTCTGACCTTTTTGGTCTAATGCTACTCTGCTTGGGACATCTCTTTTTGGTGAACTATTGAGCGACCCTTGACTTTCTCGTGGTCAACTAGAAGGGACATTTACGCCCTTGGTTGGACAAATTCCAAGCTTATGTACACGGATAAAGGTTTTGTACCTAACTTTACTGTTCATGATCTGACTACTTTGATCTTGTACAAGGGTGTCATCCTACACATTTTCCGCGACCGTTTTCCTACCACCACACATTTCTATGCATGGTCATGATGTTTGTACAAAACCTACACATGTGTATACAAAATACATTACTTGCTATGTCTAACTAACAGGAATTAAGCTTCCTTACAGTGGTGGTGCGACGCTAGTACACTCTGCGCGGCGACATTTTCTTTTCCGAAGGAAAATCTGACTACTGCGGACTTCTGAAGCCTTGTCTCGAGGCCACCAAAAATCTGCAAACCAAGCAACACCTAAATCTCGCATTTTCCTCTTAGGGTTTTCGCTGGGAAAATTCCAAAATGATAGGGTAATCCAAAATTAACGGCAAACATAGCGTATTACCTTTACGTGGGAGTGATTGAAGCTCTCAATGTGCCAAACTCCAATTTTGCGGTGGATTCCGTACTCCAAACCTAATTAGAGCAAGAGGAAGAAAAAACCTAGTTTAGATTAACTTCCAAATCGAAGGATTTCCATGAAGGAATGGAGAAAAGGGAGAAATCAAACTCACCGGAACCAAAACGTTCAACTTCCACCGGTTAGGGTTGAATCCGGTTCTTCCACGGCCAAGGAAGGAAGAGGAACACCCACTGGCACCTGTATAGGAAGGAGGAGAAGTCGGTGAGGAGTTCTGGAGTGAGGGAGGCCGCCGGCTAGGGCAGCTGGAGGCGTCGGGCTCGGCGCTTGCGGGAGATGAGCGACGCTTGCGGAACGGGCGAAAGATCGGGAGACGGGAAGCACGGGTTCGGCTGCGGTTTCTAACCCGTGAGAAATAGGTTACGCGATACAAATTATGGGCTTTGCGGTTTTGATAACCGTATGAGGAGAGAGGGGTTTTGAGACACGCTATTGGCACCCAAAACTGTGAAATTTCACATTAACTCCTATTCAACATAAAAATTTGTCGCGGTTCGTCACTAAATTAAAATGTGTCTCACTATCAATGAAACTGAGATAAATTACAAATTAACGAATGCGGCCCTTTAGGCATAGTAACATTGTACCTTGACGACGCGCTGCCTCGATCAAAATCCTTCGTGATTTGACCCTATAATTTCAATAAATTTCGCGTCAGATAACGAATGTTACAAATCTCCCCTCCTAACAAAATTTTCGTCCTCGAAAATTATAACCATACCTGAATCGAAGAGAAAAGAATAGTCTGCATTGCTCCTCAGCTCGTCCTCTCGCTCCCAAGTATACTCTGGACGACCACAGTTCATCCAAAGGACTTTGACCATGCGAATCTCTCTATTCCTGAGCTTTTGTATCCTTGAATCCACGATTCTGACTGGTCTAACCCCAATACTAAGATCTGTCTCGATTGGTGCTTACTCGTTACTGATGATCTGACTGGAATCTCTGACTGCTCTCCTCAGATAGGAGACATGGAATACATCATGTACACCACTCATTTCCTCAGGTAGGGCCAACCTATAAGCAACCTCACCAACTCTTTCCAGTACCTCAAAAGGACCAACGAATCTGGGGCTCAGTTTCTTCATCCGCTTTATTCTAGAGACTCCTCTGACTGCTCTGACCTTCAGATAAACATAGTCTCCAACTCTAAATTCTACTGACCTGTGCTTCTGATCATGATACTTGGTCTGGCGATCATGAGCTGTCTTCATACGCTCTTGAATGAGCTTGACTCTGTCAGTAGTCTTATGAATCCATGACTCTCTGACGGTAGATCTTTCCTCACTTTCAGCCCAACACAACGGTGTCTGACAACGTCTACCATGGAGGGCCTCGAACGGTGTCATTCCAATACTCGTCTGAAAACTGTTATTATAGGAGAACTCCACAAGAGTAACATACTTCTCTCACTTTCCTCCAAATTCCAAAATGCACATCCATAGCAGATCCTCCAAAGTCCTATTTGTGCGCTCAGTCTGACCATCTGTCTAGGGATAGAATGCGGTGCTGAAATATAATCTGGTACCCAGCCACTCCTGAACGTATCTCCACTCCCTGGAGGTAAATCTGACATCTCGGTCTGAAACTATAGTCTTGAGAACACCGTGAAGTCGAACTATCTCGTCTATATATAACTGTGTCAATCTGGGACTTTGATCTGTCTTCTTAAGAAGAATGAAATGGGCGACCTTAGAAAGTCGATCTACTATAACCCACAAAACATCATTCCCACTCTGTGATCTCGGCAGACCATGGATGAAGTCCATGGATATATCCTCAAAAGTCCACTTGGGAATGAGAAGTGGCTGCAACTTGCCTCCAGGCCTTTGGCACTCGGCCTTAACTAACTTGCACATCTCGCACTTCCCTACATAATCTGCAACATCATTTTTCAAGTCTGCCCACCAGACAACCTTCTTGAGATATGCATACATCTTCGTGCTACCCGGATGTATACAATATCTGGAATTGTATGCCTCAAATAGAATGTCCTCGCGAAGGTGACTAACATCGGGGATACACACTCTGCCGTCATACAATAATAAATCATCATGAATAGTGAATCTCTCCTTCTGACCCGTCTGCACTGAGGTCCAAATCTATGTCATCTTTGGATCCAACGGTAGAGCTGTTCTGATTCTATCCTTAATGTTGCAGGTGATCTCCATCCAACTCAACCTTGCAGAACCAAAACTACAACGTGACATAACGGTGATGTCCAGTCTCTCCAGTTCCCGCACCAACTCCTCCTGCTGAGTGAGAAGGAAGAAACATGAACCTCTACGGCTAAGGGCATCAGCTACAACGTTCGCCTTTCCTGGATGGTACTGAATGTCTACGTCGTAGTCTGATAGAAACTCTAACCATCTGCGCTGCCTCAAATTGAGCTCCCGCTGATCAACTATATACTTGAGCCTCTTATGATCAGTGAAGATCTCGCAACAAACACCATAGAGATAGTGCCTCCATATCTTCAGAGCATGTATGACTGCTGCAAGCTTTAAGTCATGCACGGGATAGTTCCTCTCATGAACCTTTAACTGTCTCGAGGCATAGGCTACGACCTTTCCATGCTGCATAAGAACACATCCAAACCGTGACTTGACGCATCACTATAAATCTGAAACCCATCAGGCCCTGATGGTAAACTCAAGATCGGTGCGGTCATCAATCTGCCCTTCAAGTCCTCAAAAGCCAACTCACACTCAACTGTCCAATCCAAGCCCTTACCCTTCCTGGTGAGGGAAGTCAGTGGTAAAGCTATCTTTGAAAAATCCCTAATAATTCTCCTGTAGTAACCAGCTAGACCCAAAAAGCTGCGAACCTTTGAAACTGTCGTCGGTCTTGGCCAATTCTTAATGGTCTCTATCTTCTTCGGATCGACACTAACCCCTTGCTGACTGATGACGTGGCCTAAGAATGCAATCTCTGAAAGTCAAAACTCACATTTAGAAAACTTGGCATACAACTGATTCTTCCTGAGGGTGCTCAATACAATCCTGAGGTGTGCGGCATGATCTTCTGCACTGCTTGAGAACACCAAGATATCATCGATAAAAACGATAACAAAACAATCCAAGTACTCCCGAAATACCTTGTTCATCAGGTCCATAAATACTGAAGGGGCATTGGTCAGCCCAAACGGCATGACCACGAACTCGAAGTGTCCATACCTGATACAAAAAGCCGTCTTATGAACATCCACGTCCCGAATCTTTAACTAATGGTAGCCCGACCTCAAATCTAACTTGGAAAAGGTGCACGAGCCCACCAACTGGTCGAACAAATCATCAATCCTGGGAATCGGGTATTTATTCTTTACTTCAGTTTGTTCAACTCACGGTAGTCTATGCACAGTCTCAGACTACCATCCTTCTTCACGAATAGTACTGGATCACTCCAAGGTGAAGTACTGAGACATATAAAGCCCAAATCAAGCAACTCTTGCAACTGCCTCTTCAACTCCGCTAGTTCCCTTGGATCCATCCGGTAGGGGGATTTGGCTACCGGTGTAGCCCCAGGCTGCAAATCTATCGGGAACTCTATCTCTCTATCTGAAGGGGCACCAAGGAGCTTTTCCGGGAATACATCGGGGAAATCATGCACCACTGGTACCTCTGACACGTCAGTCTTAGCCTCCGCGTTCATCAGTACTACGAAAGTTTCACAACCCTTATTGATGCACATTCTAGCTTGGACTGCGGAGATGATCATCTTCACAACTCCCTTCAAGCCCTGAAAAAAAAATGCAGTCTGGTTAGGACTCTCAAACTGTATCTGCTTCGCCCTACAGTCGATCCTGACGTCGACTGCGAAAAGCCAGTCCATTCCAAAGATCAGGTCGAATCCTGCAACAGGTAGCTGCAAAGCTTCCACGATAATCTCGGTATCACCAAACTACACTGGTACCCTGCACTTATCTCTGGTCTGCAGAAGGGATCCATTCAGCATCATGAATTCCAGCGGTACTGTCTCTGGGAAGACTTCTAAATTCAGCTTACGCACTAGAAATTCCGCGATAAACGAGTGCGAGACGCCCGTATCAAACAGAATCTTGAAAGGTAAATTACGAATCATAAGGATTGCTACATGAATGATTTACAAAGATGAAAAGAGTGTCACTACGGAAGATTAAAAAAACCTGTTAAGCAAAGTAAACACTTATCTGTCACTACATCCTCCCGATCCTTTGCCTCATGCTGACCAAGCTCATAAGCTTTGGGCTGCACCAAATCTCGACCCTGTTGTGGTCTCCCGTTAGTAATCATCAAATCTTTTCCCTTGTCTACTCTGCTAGAGCCACCAACCTCATACTTCGACTGCAGGAACAAATTACATTTGTCATCTACAGTAATTTCATAAATGTAATAAATAGAACAAGAGGAAGAAAAAACCAAGTTTAGATTAACTTCCAAATTGAAGGATTTCCATGAATGAATGAAGAAAAGGGAGAAATCGAACTCACCGGAACCAAAACGTTCAACTTCCACCGATTAGGGTTGAATCCGGTTCTTCCACGACCAAGGAAGAGGAACACCCACTGGCGCCTGAAGAGGAAGGAGGAGAAGTCGGTGAGGAGTTCTGGAGCGAGGGAGGCCGCCGACTAGGGCAGCGGGAGGCGCCGGGCTCGGCTCTTGCGGGAGACGAGTGACCCTTGCAGAACAGGTGAAAGATCGGGAGACGGGATGCACGGGTTCGGCTGCGGTTTCTAACACGTGATAAATAGGTTACGTGATACAAATTATGGGCTTTGCGGTTTTGATAACCGTATGAGGAGAGGGGGGTTTTGAGACCCGCTATTGGCACCCAAAACTGTGAAATTTCACATTAACTCCTATTCAACATAAAAATTTGCCGCGGTTCGTCAATAAATTAAAATGCGTCTCACTATTAATGCAACTGAGATAAATTACAAATTAACGAATGCGACCCTTTAGGCATAGTAACATTGTACATTGACGACGCGCTGCCTCGATCAAAATCCTTCGTGATTTGACCCGATAATTTCAATAAATTTCGCGTCAGATAACGAATGTTACAGTACCTATCAACTTGTCCATCTAGAAGAAACCAGATGCAAAAAACCCAACAACATCCAACAATGTCATCACCCGGGGGTGTAAGGACAATGCTTCAGGTATCCTGAAAAAGAAGAGTAGATATATCTTCGTCCATTGATGTCTTCCAATAGAAGATGGTTAGTGCTTCCGAGTACGACAAAGGAACAATGGCAGCTAGCAAGGTTATCGTAAATTTGTTGTAAGAAGTACTTGGGTTTTGCAAAGAAACCACATTGGTAAACTGAGTATAATCTTAACACCCTTGGGACCTAAGAAAAGGAAAACAAGTGTAGGAAGAATGATGTCATGAGGATGTGGAGGCCTGTGGAAGGTATGAATCATAAGAGGGCGAGAAGGCGCGGAACAGAGTGGGATCAGGTTGTGGGGAATGAATGCTAAGCATGGAGGTGGAGAGGATGAATGTCGGAGTGCCAGAAGAAATAGTAGGTTCGAGAGAAATATGTACCTTTCTCAAAGAAATATTGGGTGGATTCAAAAACGTGACATCGGGGGAGATACATTGACGTATGACGAGAGGATCAATGCAAGGATACCTTTTTATTGGAGAGTAATCCAAGAAAACACATTTGATCGCACGAGCCACCAATTTGTTCCGGCCTGGGGAGAGGACATGTATAAAAGCAATGCATTCAAATACGCAAGAGGTGAGAGGAAACAAAAAGACATCAGGATAAAGAACAAAAAAAGGATTTCCAGGACACAGGATGACATACAATTTATCGAATAGCAAGAGATAAAAATAATGTGAACCTAATAAGATCCAAGGACATTCATTTGACAAAGCAAGGCACATGCAACATCAAAAAGATGACTATTCTTCATTTCTACTGCATCATTTTATTGTGATGTATGTACACAACTTATTTGATGAATAATGTAGTGGGAGATAAAAGAAAAAAGAGAAAATAATACTCATAAATTATCTAGTATTATTAGCACGTGGAATTTTAAAACACTCAAATACATTGAATAAATCAGATTTATCTTTCAGGAGGTAGACCCAAGTACATCGAGAAATTTGACAAAATATAAACTTTCTGCCAGGAATGCCCCACTCGGCAACTGCCTGCCGAGATCCATGGGCAAAAGATCAAGAAAAATAATGTCATGTACAAGATCAAGAAAAATATTTCTCTTAATGTCATGTTTAGAAGAAATAAATAGTATGATGATGCTTGCCAAATTGGCAAGTGATGCGGAACATAGATGAGAACGTGCAGTGGATGACGAGTTTTAGGCGCATTCGGGGCTGATTTGGCGACTTTCCATATATGGTGTGCCCGGATTGACGATCGGACTCCGCAGATTTGTTCGGATTCGTGTTGCGAATCAATTTGATATATTATTTCACTATTTTGCATTTTATTCTGATGCATTTAGGCGGCCTCACATCCGGCCAATCATAGTGGTCGATGACGGGATGCCCTAAGTCTCTTATTATTATAAATAGGATGTTAGTGGGCTGATTAGAGCTATTGCAGAATTTGGAGAAAGCTATTTCCGGATTCCCGCGATCATCCCACGGTGCCGACTCCGTAATCACTTGGCCCGATACGGATTGTCCAGCCCCGCTCCGTCATCCCGTCCACCCATACTTCATCACTTAGCCCGGATCCGCTACCAACCATCAGATTCATTCACCCCTCGTCCGTATCTACCCCTACGTGGCCAAATCTATCTATTTCTGGTCTGATTCCACCATCCATCGCCGAGGACCACCTACATCGCTTTTCACGCATTTGGTTCCACTTCGGATCGTCGTACACACATCTCTGACACTGAATTCTTCAGTGCCTTGGTCAACAAACTATTTGGTGAGATTTCGTTGTATTGGATTATTATTTTCAGTATTTATTTATTGGGTTGGACATTTTATATTTGCTTGTAAAAACATTATCGTAGAATTTTGTTCTATATTATTATTGCGATTTACAGAGTCTATTTGTCGCGCGCTCTTGTTTTGTCCCTTCATGCGGAGGAAAGTCAAAGCTTGTTTCGCGCTAATTAATTATTTTGTCTTGCCGTGAATTTGTTTACGTGAGATATTGAAATTATTATATAACTGTGACTTAACCGTTGGATTTGCATAGCATGTATGGTTATGTCACTGTTTCATCTGTCGCCTATATATTAGCTCCGCGTCAACACGATCTCTGGAAGTGGAGTGTTGTGATCGCGAGTAATCATTGTAGTGTCGTGAGGGTCCGTGCGAGGCTTGCTAAAAGCATGAGCGTTAGGCGAATGAACCCCTATATAATCATGAGAGAGATCAAAACAAACACCTATGATCTTGATATCCCTACAAGTATGAGTATTCACCTGTTATTTAATGTTGAAGATATGACATCGTACTACGAGGCTCGTGAGTATGTGGACGCAAGCAGTGAGGACTTCCACCCGCCCACGCCTTAATTTTTGTTGTGTTGCCACCTTCATAGTCCACACACGTCTGATGGCCACCACCACTGACCTACTTCTGACACCCACCTACCTGAGGACTCTTCTTTGGTTCTACCTACGACGCCGTTGATCGCACCGGGATCCACCACTCATGAGTTGAGCGTTGAGAGCATCATGGAGACCAGACTCCATCTATGCATTCCTACTACAGACATTGGTGACATCTAGGTACTTGCAACAGAGCACGGTCGACTCACCCCTGGACTTCGACTTCAGTACGACTGTCTCCATTCATTGAAGATGACAACTTTTCAGTCGGGGAGAGATGATTGGCGAGGACATTCTTCCGTCGACGACACTTGGACGACTTCCGGTGGATCTCTTCGAGCTTTACCTGACATACAACGAGAGAATTCTGATCCCAATTCATCGGAAGATGAATTCTTTCAAGTCGGGAGATTGATGTGGAGCATAGACGAGGACTTGCAGTGAATGACGAGTTTTGGACCCATTTGAGCTGATTTGGCGACTTCCTATATATGACGTGCCCGTATCGATGATCGGACTTGCAAATGCGTTCGGATTCGCGTTGCGAATCGATTTGATATATTATTTCACTATTTTGCATTTTATTTTGATGTATTTAGGTGGCCCCACCTTCGGCCAATCATAGTCGTCGATGGTGGGATGCCCTAAGTCTCTTATTATCATAAATAGGATGTTAGTGGGTTGATTAGAGCTATTGCAGAATTTGGAGAAAGCTATTCCCGGATTCCCGTGATCATCCCACGGTGCCGACTCCGTGGAACCCTATGTGACGACTCCTACACTTGTATCTTCTTCCCCAAGGTAACCCCTCACCCAAAGCCTCTTTTTCCCCACCCAAACTCCCTCCTTCAGCCGCCCAAGCAGCCCTAGAACAACCCACGGATGGCTATCCAGAAGATTCAATTTTCTATTGATTACTACTGTTGATTAATTAAATTTATTGTTTCGCTCCTATAGTTTTTTTCCTTTCTTCCCCTCCCTATTCCAGCCTCGGATCTCTGTCCAACAACCCCCTCATCATCCTCCCAGTCCGCATCCTACAAGCCTCTAACCACCTACCTAGATCCCTTCCCCTCCACCCGATCTGTCCCTACCTCCACTGCTACAGCCCGACGCCCCCTCCCATGCCACCTCAGCTCACCCCCGTTGTCTCTACAGTCGGCCACACCCCCTCCAACCACCAGCCCCCACCCATTTCTTTCTGTGGATCCACTACCCCGCTACCGCCCCTGTCAAAAACAGTCCCGATTCGGACTGTCCATTCCCGATCCGTCATCCCGTCCACCCATACTTCATCCCTAAGCCCGGATCCGCCACCAAACATCGGATTCATTCACCCCCCGTCGGAATCTACCCCTACGTGGCCGGATCTATCTATTTTCGGTCCGATTCCACCATCCATCGCTGAGGACAACCACCTACATCGCTTTCCACGCCTCCGGTTCCACCTCGAATCGTCGTACACGCATCTCCGTCTCTGAATTCTTCAGTGCCTTGGTCAGCCCGCTATTTGGTGAGATTTCGTTGCACTGGATTATTATTTTCAGCATTTATTTATTGGGTTGGACATTTTATGTTTGTTTGGAGAAATATTATCGTAGAATTTTGCTCTAGATTATTATTATGATTTGCAAAGTCTATTCTCCGCGCGCTCTTGTTTTGGCCCTCCACGAGGAGAAAAGCCTAAGCTTGTTTCGGCCTAATTGTTTTACCTTGCTGTGAATTTGTTTGTGTGGGATGTTGAAATTATTATTTGTGGCTTAACCGTCGGATTTGGGTAGCATGTAGGGTTAAGTCACCGTTTCATCGACCGCCTATAGATTCGCTCTGCGTCAGCAAGCCTCACACTATAATACAAACTCAATAAGAACAGAGGAGGTAATTGATGAAGAAGAGTACATGAATGACGAAGACATAAATGCCACTAAACGAATGAGCCTTTAACAACAATATCAGAGGAACAAAAGGTGACACCGAAGTAGTATGGGCTACCCAACTTAGTCCCATTACAATCTTCTTCCCGGTGTAATGATCCTAAAAGTAACAATGAGATGTAAAAAAAATAAGCCACAAAAGTTCAATTTCTTCGTAATAACAAACATACAAACTATTACACGAAAAATTTGGAACAAAAAGGCCATCTTCCCGTATAAGATGTGAGGAAGTGGTGACATCTCTTGACCCACATAGTGGAGCAAGAGAATCATCTACGACAACCACTACTGGAATCTAATTGTGGTTGCCCATATGAGTGAAAGCTAACGAATCTCCAGTCTTATGCCTAGTAGCACCTGAGTGAATAAGCCACTTACCCTTAGATGAAAAACACACACTACCTGAGGCGGAAGGTGTTGAAGCAATTGTCGAAGAGCTTTTTGATGCAGCAATAAGAGTTTCAATATTAGCGACAGAGAACCATCGTCCAACATCAGATGTTGAGGTGGAGGGGACTGGCAATACATTATTAGAAGTAACAGACTTACAGACCCAACATGTCTCTAAGGGCAAAGGTGAGGATGTTTAGTGAAGCACCTATCAACAAGATGATTAATCTTTCTGTAATGAGAGTATATAGGTTGCAATCTCCTCATTCGCCGGTACAGCCTCCTCGTCCATACTCCCCTCTCTCTAGTCAGGAGTAGTACTCCCCAGAGAAGGACCAATGATGGGGGTCGTCCGACTCAGAAGATGAGCTAATTTGGAAACATGACTAGCAACTGCATTAACGTTGGAATAGTAAACTCCCCGGGAATTTGTTGGCAGATCATCTTATAGGAATCCAAAAGTCATTGGAACAAACTCAAAAAGTTCCTCAAAGTGCATTACTGAGTGGTGATATCAACAAAAAAAGATGATGTTGAAGAAGCTCAGACACTAGTGACTATACTTCCTGATATGCAACCTTAAGGGAGAGTAGGATGCAAAAAAAGGTCTGAGTAAAAAATATAGAACTTAAATGTCTTGGCCCTCATGAGTAGAGAGCAGCCAAGTGATCTAAAGCAACCTTCACTATTTCTTCATGTTGGATGACCGGTAGGCTATGAAGCACCGGCACTTCAAAATGCCCAGCGTGTAGGTGTCGGACTCTCCGACACTCATCCGACTCTCTGAAACTCTGACACGCATGTCGGAAATCCGACATGCTGACTCACGCGGGACTCGCGTGTACTGCTCAATCGGACACGCGTGTCCCGCTCAATCGGTCACGTCTGTCCCTAAGCTAGCTACTCATGGTGAGGTGAGAGACAATTTGTCTTGGAAATACATTTTTTGTGAAAAATATTTTATAAGTTCATATACAAGAGTGAGAGCACATTTGTTAATCATTGGTGGAAAAGGAATTGGAATGCGTGTAAAAGTCTCAATGAGTGATCTATTTGAGATGAAAAAACTAAAAGAAGAGGTGAATGCTAGAATAGTGAGCCCCTAAAAAAGTGTCTTTGTCCCTGTCTAGAATTTCAAATAGTGAAGGTGGATCTATTAGTGGGGTGGATATTTTCTCTAGAAAAAATAAGATTGAAAGCAGGGGAAGAAATTTGCTTGAAAATCCATTATTTTGACTGATGATATATAATGATAATGTGTTAATGTTCTATCATTTTTTTGACATTTTGTTAAATTTTATATTTAAATATTTGATAAGTAATATTTAAACATGACGTAGTTTATTTTAATATTTGTTAATTATTTTTTTGTTAAATGTTTTATGATTTTCATAATTATAAAAAATAAATATTTAATGTGTCTCAGCACGTCGGAAGCATGTCGAAATATGGTATTTTTTGAGAATTGATGTGTCGCGTGTCGTGTCGTGTCAAGTATCGCGTGTCGGTGAAACATAGCAGGTAGGCATGGATCTGATACGTTGTTTGCTAACCAAGTACAAACCAAAGTATCACACCCCAATTAACATAGTTAAGAGATGTAGTGGTAAGTGGTGAATCTGTAAAGTAGTGTCACTTCATATGAGATAAACAAGGGAGAAGAAGGAGACCTCAAATCAACATAGTGGGGTGGGTGGGGGTAACTTGGACATCATGCCAAGATTTCCAGAGGCCCCTAGAAAAGGTGCAAATGCAGGTATGGTGGTAGTGCCTCTAGAAAAGGTGCAAACGCAGGTATGGTGGTGTCAGGAATGGGCTTGGGTGTTCCCATTATAACACGAGCCTCCACTCACTAAAGAGAACCACAATACCAAGAAGGAAAGAAGATTATTTATCATAGCATTCGCATTCTTCAAAAGAAAAGGAGTGTCCAACAAGATTACAAGACCTCCATTGCTTGAAGTTTGGACAATATAATCCATGCCTAGAGGACACAAAGAGAAAGAGAGAGAGAGAGAGAGAGAAGTCGTTAAGACAAGGCCCGCGAGCTTGGATGTGCAAGAAATGGAAAGGAGAGAGCATTAGAAGAACTCTTTGAGAGCCACGAACCGCATGAGATGGAATAACCTATCAAAGATTTTGGCGAGAACATAAATCACTCATGATCATCCATGCAGAGGACCCAGTGGAGTTGGCAAGTCTGATTGGAATATCCATGCTCAGTTGACAAGTCCCAATAGTGTGATCATCCATGTGCGGGTAGAGGACCCTATGGAGTTAGCTTTAGCAGTTCTCCTTCGTGTTAAGCAAATCGTGTATGTCCATGTTGAGTATCATATTTCAATCGGGAATTATAGACGAGAGGTCTCCTCATGTCGACAAAGAAAACTAAGCATTCAAGAGCCTAGTGAGTGTGAGCGAAGAGAATATGAGTCACGTCGGGATCTAATGAGAGTTCATTCATTTTATGCGAGTCCTGTAACCGAGGGTTGTTGTAGACGTAAAGTGAGAGAGGTGCACGGATGCAAAAAGGGCTAGACGCCAGGTAAAAATGCGACGCTGAGGGGGAGAGTCGGGATTTAGGTCGGCTTTGATACCATGCTCAATCAGAAAATAAAATAATTTTTTTACATCTTACTCAATACATTACAACTACAATTTATCTTTATAATATAAGCAAACTCATTTTCATCCATGGTGTAACATTCAGCTTCCTAAAATGCCCTTTTCCATCCTCTCTTTATTTCAAAATATTTGGTTTTAAAGTAATTTGCTTTTTCCCTTCAACTTTTCCCGCTCAAATTTCTAGCCTGCGCCAATCAAATCTTCCAGCTGTCTCCTCCTTTCAGTCACGTCTCCAAGACTGGAGTTCATCCCTACCTATTTGCAGCCCAGCTTTCGCATGGGAACGAAGATGGAGTAGGTTTCCCACTCCAATCTCACTGGTAGCTTCGACTCCGTGGAAATTTCTCTAGCTCGGCAACGAAGATGGATCAACATCCTCCAAGCTCCTCCTCCTCCTTGACCTCTCCCATCTACGATCTCACTGGTAACAGCTTTATGTGACTCTGTCACCGACACTCTAGTTATTTATTTTTGTCACAGCTATTAGCGTATCTATTTATTTACTATCGCAGCCTTGTATCTTAATTTCCATGTCATTGTGTGAACTGTGTTATTTTGGCCCGACATGTGAGATCGACTACCTCGCGTGACCTTAAATGGATTGGTACAGTTTAGATTGGGTGGGGTGGGTTGTCGCGTTTGTTGTTGGAGGGCATGTGCTGAAATTAGATTGTTTGTTATTTTCTTTTCTTATTAAATATTTGGAGAATGAGAGAGGAGGCCTATATATATATGTGCATTCCACCCGGTTGCCCTAGACCCGGTTTTGGAAAATAGAAATTGCTGAGAGCCGTCTTGCTCTCGATAATTTCTTTCCACCGTCTGGGCCGTGCTCCCGTTCCGCCGCCAAGCATCTCCAGTCGGCCGCCTCCCGAAAGCTTTCTTGTCCCGTCGCCGAGCCATCCAGCCCTTCCAGGTTTCCTCCCGATCTCCGCTACCAGTCGGCCTCACCTTTCGTTCTCCCTCCCGTCGCCTAAACCTCCAGCGTACCCCGGCTTACTCCCGATCTCCCTCCGCCCACTGCCCCTCATTCCGGCAATTTTTCCCCGTGCATCAACTTCGACCTGCCCATCTCCAGCCACCCTCTCTTCCCCATTCCAGCCCTACAGCCAACCACCCACCATTTCCCACATACCGCCCTTGTCTTCACCAAAGCCTCCAATAACCACCGCCACTCCCTCTTTCCCCTTCTCCAAAACAACCTCCGACAGCCGACACCTCATTTGACCACTCCCTCGACGGTCGTGACTGCCCCGTGAAGAGCTCGAAACGTGAATGTCGGAAACCTCCCGGTGAGATTTCCTTCCTCCGCCTCTCAATCTCTTTATTAGTGGTTTATTACGTTAATTTCAGCAAGGTATTGTCACATCCAAGTGTAGTGCGCGCTTGCCCTAAACATTCCTAACTGTTATTTTATTTTGGTGTTAGTTCCCTGTGTGGTTTGTGCCCTTGCCGCATTTTACTTAAAGCCTAAACTTTGGTAAGCCGGAAGTTGGTCTTTCTGATATGTGGTGGTGCTTCTAATTTTAGAAAATTTAACATCGTGCAAAGTAAATTCCCGCTTAAATTTAAAGTTTACGAAGCCCAGTTTACATCAATTTGTTCGATTCCTCCCAGCGCCTCCCCTGCAAGGCTTGACACCTACTTCCCGTCGCTCTCCCCTCGCAGTCCAGCTCTGGCGCCGCCTCTGGAGTCTCTTTCAGGGGCCGGCGAGCAATTCCAGTTGTTCTCCCTTTCCCCGAAGGCAAACTCCGATAACTCTTGCACCTTCCAGCTCCGATTTTCACTCTGACGCCGCCCGTGGAGCCCTCTCCAGCCGCAGTCGAGCGCCAGAGCCTTCCTAGGCAGCGACGATCCTTCTGGTGCTCATTTCCTCCGGCGTCTCCACGGCCTGAAGCATCACCTGCCACCGACGAGGCCTCCTGTGCCTTCCTCCGGCAGATTTCGTGACCTCCGGCGTTCCCTAGCTTTCGGACAACACCTCCCCTGCTCCAGCAGTTTCCTCCAGCAAACTCATCGAGCTTCCAGCCACCCTCTCTTGCTCCAACTATCTGTATAGTTCTCTGGTTACTACAGCTCCGACCATTTCCCGAGTCGGGTCCTATTCCACGCATGCTGACAGTCTCCCCCACCTCCAGTCCACACCGACCTCTCTTCCAGTCCAGTCATCGTTGTCCAGGAATCTCTCCAACCACTGCCTCTCCGCCTAAGGTATACCTCGATTCTCCTAGCTCAATCCTCCATTATATTTTTATGCTTAAATCTTTAAATGAATAATTGGTTATTGGAGTCTGCCCTAACTAATCAAATCTCTTGATTACCGTTATTTTTGTTACACGTGCATGTCACCAATTAATTCTTGTGCTTGTGGAATGGAGATTCATGATGTTAGTACGCGCGTGCGGTGACCTTACGATAGTTTGCGACGCTTAGGTCGTTTAGTTCGTTTAAAATAACCAGCGAAATTCTCTTGCACCACATTTATCTTAAATAAGTTGCAATTGTTTTGTCGTTCAAAACTACACCTCCACCTTAGAATACATCACAGCTCCACCTCGAACTCTTCATCCTCGGCAGATCCTCGCCTCCTCCAAGTCCTCCTCCAAGTTGCTCCTCTCCCTCTCAGGTGCTTTGTGGATCACCAGCTCGTTGTTTGGTCTCGCCGACTCCACGACGTCATCGCCGATCGAAAAAGGTAACACCTTGTTAAATATCTCCAACCAACATCAGTTATGAATCACTTTTATCTTTCTATACCTTGCTCCTTTGCCCGGCTAGCTCCTTTGCCCGGCAAACTCACGGTATCACCCTGCTCATTTTCGGTCTTTTTGGATTCTTTATGTTCTTTGTCTTCTCCGATTTGGTCTTCACCTTTTATTCTGTATGTTCTTTGTCTCCACTGCCAACACCCCAAGCATTTCGTCTGATTTTCTCCGATTTGGTTTTCACCTTTTATCACCTTGCTAAGAATTTGCATGCTTAGAAAAAAAACTGGAGACTTGCATGCTTAGAAAACTTTGGCTCATGTAATAAAGCAGGTATCATGTAATAAAGCAGGTATCTTCTTTGGAATCCTTTTCCCAGCTTTTTGCAATCTAAAATCATTTAGCTATGGATAGTCAAATTAATATGCATATTAATTTAGCTATGGAATCTGTAGAAATAGAGAAACCTCCAACCTTGTATATACTTCTTGAATGAATAATTACAAGTATGAATACATTTATATAGGAAGAGAGAGAGAGAGGAGAAGATCCCAATCCAAGATGTGGGACAAATACAAGAAATAAATGGGCCTCATAAATGGGCCTTTACACGGTCTTTTCTAACATTCCCCCGCAAGCTGGAGCGTACAAGTCGTAGGCGCCAAGCTTGGATAAAAATTGGTAGTATAATGGCCTGGAGAGAGCTTTGGTCAGGATATCAACAACTTGATTTGTAGCAGAAACATGTTCCATATCTATCTTTTTTGACTGTACTTTTTCCCGAATAAAGTGGCAGTCAACTTCAATATGCTTTGTGCGTTCGTGAAATACCGGGTTCTTGGCAATATGTATTGTTGCTTGACTATCACAAAATAGGGTCGCCGGTGATGAGAGACGAACACCCAAATCTCCCAAAAGACTCTCAAGCCATGTTAACTCGGACACTACCGCAGCCATGGCCCGGTACTCAGCTTCAGTAGAAGAGCGAGCAACCACATTCTATTTCTTGCTGCGCTAGGTTATGAGATGACCACCGAAGTAGGTACAGAAGCCAGATGTAGAGCACCTATCATCAACAAATCCTGCATAGTCAGCGTCCGAGTATGCAACGAGGGATAGTGATGTGGATGGCTTGTACCGCCCTTGTCCTGGAGCGTTCTTGAGATACCGAAGAATGCGCTCGACAGCTTGAAGATGAGATGTCCTAGGGGCATGCATAAATCGACTCACGACTCCTACGACAAAGGAGATGTCTGGTCGAGTAACTGTAAGGTAGATCAGCTTCCCAACCAGGCGTCTGTAGTATTCCAGATTTGTAAGCCGCTCATTGGAGTCAGAGTTATGAGCCGAGAGCCTGTGATTAGCGTCCATTGGAGTATCCATAGGTTTGCATCCTGAATAACCAGCATCATGGAGGAGGTCCATACAATATTTCCTTTGGGATAATACAGGACCATCAGGCCGTCGTGCAACCTCAAGCCCAAGAAAATACTGTAGGTTACCAAGATCTTTGGTCTGAAAGGCGCAGTTCAACTGTTGCTTTGTATGTTGTATTCTTGTAGTATCGTCTCCAGTGATGAGGATATCATCAACATAGACAAGTATAATCACAGTTCCGGTCGGCTGGTGTCGAGTGAAGAGAGAGAAATCATCCGAGCTCCGAGTAAAGCCAATATCGCGGACGACCTTGCTGAATTTTTCAAACCAGGCGCGCGGGGACTGTTTAAGACCATAAATTGATTTCCGAAGATGACACACCCAAGACTCCCCCGTGGTCTCAAACCCGGGAGGTTGATGCATGTAAACAGTCTCCTGGAGATCACCATTGAGAAAAGCGTTTTTAACATCCAGCTGATACAGAGGCCAATGAAGGTGAACAACCAAGGAAAGAAGAACTCAGAGCGTGTTCAATTTGGCCACTGGAGAGAAAGTTTCCTCATAATCAAGTCCGTGTTGCTGAGTAAAACCCCGGGCCACGAGGCGGGCCTTCAGACGCTCAACAGACCCATCCGCGATATGTTTGACAACAAAGATCCACTTGCAGCTGACACAGTGGTGGCCTTCAAGAAGGGAAACCAGATCCCAAGTCTGATTAGCCCAAAGAGCCCTCATTTCATCCTCCATGGCCGCCCGCCATCCTGGGTGTTGAAGCGCCTCCTGCACAGTGTTAGGAATAGAAATCGAGGAAAGAGAAGTGGCAAAGTCGTAGAGAGGTGGAGTAAGCCAGTGGAGAGAAACGTAGTTGGCCAGGGGATGGGCCGTAGAGGCAGGAGCAGAATCCGCCGGTGCCAGAGTGTCACTGGGAGCAGGGAGCTGGGGCAGGGAACCATCCTTGGAGCCGCGACGAGTATAGACACAGATAACGGGCGGGGGAACTTTGGGAGCAGGTAGAGAGGCGGAGGAAGAGGGTAGAGAGGAAGGCGCTGTCAGAACGGCAGGGCGGGGCAGAGCAGGAGAGGAAATCGAGGAGGAGGAAGATAAGTGAAGGGCTGGTCTTCGCAGAAGGTGACATCTGCGGAGACAACCATCTTGCCATCGGAAGGAGAGTAGCAAACATACCCCTTTTGAGTGCGGGAGTAGCCCACAAACATATATTTGGCCGCACGAGGACGAGTTTGTCTGATGGAGGTCCAAGAAGATGAACATAACAAACGCACCCAAAGACCCGTGGGGGGAGAGAGGTTGGTTTGGTAGTAGGATATAGGAGGTCGATAGGAATGGCAAAATCAAGAACAGAAGAAGAGATGCGGTTAATGAGATAACATGCTGTGGAGACTGCGAAATTCCAATATTCGATTGGAACCTGCATTTGAAACATGAGGGAGCGAGCAATATCGAGTAAATGACGATTCTTGCGTTCGGCCACCCCATTTTGTTGAGGGGTATAGGCACACGAAGTTTGATGGATAATACCAAACTCGGTACAGATGGAGGAGAAGGTGCGCCCGGTACATTTGCGAGCATTATCAGTGCGGAGGATTTTGAGTGGGGTGGCGAACTGCGTACGGAGCTCAGTAACAAAGACACGAAAGACAGATGTAAGCTCAGTACGATCATGCATTAAATATAGTCATGTAGTACGCGAGTAGTCATCGATAAAAGTGACAAAATATCGAAAACCATAAATATTAGGCACCCTATAGGGGCCTCATACATCAGAATGAACTAAGGATAACAGAGTACTACTCCAGGTATATGCAGGGGGAAAAACAGAATGGTGGTGTTTGTCATACATACACGATTCACAAGAGAACTCCTGTAAGGAAACATCAGGAAGAGCCCGCTTGAGAATCGGAAGAGGAGCATGTCCAAGGTGACAATGCCAGTCAACAGAAGAAACATCGGAATGAACTAAGGATAACAGAGTACTACTCCGGGTACATGCAGGGGGAAAAACAGAATGGTGGTGTTTGTCATACATACACGATTCACAAGAGAACTCCTGTAAGGGAACATCAGGAAGAGCCCGCTTGAGAATCGGAAGAGGAGCATGTCCAAGGTGACAATGCCAGTCAACAGAAGAAACAGCGGATAGAAGAGTGGGTTGAGTATCCAAGAGGTAAAGCCCATTCACCAGCTGCCCCCTAACAATGATACTCCGGCTGCGACGATCCTGCATAAGAAAGGAAGAAGGAGAAAAAAATTATTGAACAATCAAGGTCGTTTGTCAGGCGACTAACGTAAAGTAAATTGAAAGGAGACCCCGGAACGTGAAGAACCGAGGAAAGAGAAAGAGTCGGGGTAAGTTGGAGGGCAGCAGCACTAGAGACCGGTAGAGTGTCACCATTGGCCACAGTGATGCACGGGGGGTGAGGCATCTGGAGATATTTGGAGGGCTTCTGGGAAGTAATATGATGAGTAGCACCGGAATCAACGATCCAGTGAGGGCTGGGAGAGAGACAGGTTATACCTTCTGCAGAAAAGGTTGCAACTGAGCCGGAGGAGCGGTTGAGGACACCCTGTAGCTGATGGAGTTGAGTGCGGAGCTCATCAATATCGTGTCGGGTAGCGGAGGCTGGATCCTGGGCAGGAGCCCCAGGGGAAGCAGGAGCAACAGAGGAGGTGACAGCGAGGTGGGGAGGGAACTCATGCTTGCTATAACAGGTGGCCTCAAGATGGCCACCCCGACCACAATATGTGCATTTGAGAGACGAGCGGCCACCACGTCCGCGTCCTCGAGAGGGAGGCCGACCGCCCCGAGTGGAAGAGCCACGAACAGGAGGGGGAGTGGGAAGGAGAGGCTGTTGGAGAAGAGCAGGGGCAAAGCTGGAAGGGGCCTCCGTAGGAGGCGTAACCCGAAGTAGCATAGAGCAGACGTCAGACAGTGACGGAGTCGTCGTGGAAGAGAAGATCTGGGCCCGAACACTATGCAAGTGGGGCGGAACGCGGGACATCATCATCGCGATGGTAACTGCCTCTTTCTGGGCCCGTTGCGTAGCAATATCCATTGTAGGAGGCTGATGTTGAATCCATGCCTCGGCTAGGGTCTTGGCCTGAGCAACAAAGGAAATCATGTCGCCGGGAGCACCTGGAGTAAGATTCTGGAGGTTGGAGATGATATCATAGAGGTGCTGAAGACTGTTTTGCCCAGAGTAAAAGGAGTGGAGCTCCTCCCACATCGCCTTGGTCGTATCATGATACATGGCCATCCGATAGGGTTCGGTGTCCATAAAGTTGAGAAGCCAAGACTGGACCCGACCGTCATCACGAAGCCAATCATCAGAGGGAGCAACAGGGGTAGCCCGAGTCAGGTGGTGGAGAAGACCCTTCGTCTGCAGGACACGACGAACAGGGTGAACCCATTCGACAAAATTGCGTTTGCCAGTCAGAGAGATGGTAGTAATTCGTAGTTCATCACGAAGGTCAGAAGCCGGAGTAGCCTCACGGGCTGGCGGAGCAGAAGTAGCAGCAGAGGTGTCGGAGGACATGAGGCGAGTAAACGAGGTCGGGCAGCTTGACAAGGTAGGTCGGGCGGCTTGGAGAAGAAGGAAGCCGCTCGGCTAGCAGAAGAGGGAAGGGAAGCCGCGCGGCTAGCAGAAGAAGGAAGCCGAGCAGCTTGACAAGGAAGGCCGGGCGGCTCAGAGAAGAGGCGCGGCTTGGCAAGGAAGGCCGCGGGGAAGAAGGCGCAGCGGCTAGGAGAAGACGCAGCGGCTAGGAGAAGGCGCAGCAGCTAGGAGAAGTGGCGCCGCTTGGCAAGAAAGACCGCGAGCGACTTGACAGGGCGCTGCGATTAGAAGGGAGTGGCAAAGACGGGAAGACCGCACGGTTAAGAGAGAAACCGCAGCGGCAAGGGGAGAAACCCGCAGCGGCTAGAAAGAGACCGCGAGAAGCGGGAAAAGAAAGAAACCGCAAGGTTAAGAGAGAACTCGCAGCGGCAAGAAAGAAACCGCGAGAAGCGGGAAGAGACGGGAAGACCGCACGGTCAGAGAAGAAGACCGGGCAGGAGAGAAAAGGTAGAGAAAGTGGACCCCACGTGAGAGAAGGTTATAAATGAGGGAGAGAGAGGAAGAGAAGAAGGAGGAGGTGAGAACAGAGGGGAAGATGGAGGAAAAGCTAGAGAAGAACAGGTCGCCGGAGACGGCGGCTTGGGCATGAGACAAAAAGGAACAGGCCGCGCGGTCAGCCGGGTGACCAAGCGGTTTGCAAACAGACAGGCGGCTAGAGGGAGACCGGTGGCTCTGATACCATGTAGAAATAGAGAAACCTCCAACCTTGTTTATACTTCTTGAATGAATAATTACAAGTATGAATACATTTATATAGGAAGACAGGGAGAGGAGATGATCCCAATCCAAGATGTGGGACAAATACAAGAAATAAATGGGCCTCATAAATGGGCATTTACACGGTCTTTTCTAACAGAATCTAAAATCATTTAGCTGTTGGAATACTCTCATTGTGCAAATTAATATGCATATTAATCTAAAACCATTTAGCTATGGAATCTTTTTCTGAGCTTACATATATTTGTGCATATTAATTTCTCAAAATCAAGTTTGATCAGCAAGTTTGGTAGATATTATTCGCGAGCAAGTTTGGCGGTGATGATTTTTATAGAAGACTTATTATTAAATCAAGGAATTGACTAATGAGATGGAAATGAGCCAAGGTTGAATCAAATCAAGTGACCACAACATAAGATGGAAATACCAACACACACATCCATACTAACAATATAAACTACCAAAAACATGGCTTTCCTTATCAACAACTCACAGCTAAACACAATATTGCCCGCGACCGATGTCGCCGCCCACGACCAATGTCGCCGCCCCCGACTAGAGCTGTCACAGTTCCGGTTCGGTTTCGGTTCTACTAAAACCATGAACCGAACCACTAAGGTAACGATTCTTCAAATTAGAACCAAAACCTTATTTGCTTTAACCGGTTCCGGTTCTAGCTTAATTTTTGGAACCGTCGAGTCAACGGTTCTGGTTACGGTTCAACTAGAACCAAAACCAGACCTGTCACTAACGGTTCGGTTCGATTCCATGCGGTTCGGTTCGATTCTATGCGGTTCGATCCGGTTCCAATTGGTTCCAACTAAAACCAAAATTAAACTTGGCGGAATAAAATAAAAGCGGACTGCAAATAGTAAAACTCAAAACAACATCGAAATAGAAATAATTATGTTGCGCACTTCTCGACGGTCTTTTCCACAATCAGTGGGATAGTATCAATTGCCTTCCTACACGTGTAGTGATGCCACGACTTTTAATTGGCTTGTGCACGTCTCATCGACATGCTCAACCGTAAATACTGGCTACAATTAGTTGTCTTTCATGATTACTAATAAATAGTAGTTGTATATCTTCTATATTTTTTAAATAAAATATTTCAAAAAATATGTAAGTAAAATTGAAAAATATATTATATAACTGTATAAAAATCAAAAGTGCACTGCAAAAATTGACTCCAAACCGCACCAATGTCAAACCATATCACACAATTTTTATGCGGTGAAGTTTTGTTCGGTCTAAAATAGACCCTCTTTAGTGCGATTGTGATTTGGGTTCAAACTGCACCAGCTTCACTCGTGATAGTAAGTATAAATATTATAAATAAATTATAAAATAATAACTATATAATAATAATAAACGGGTTGCGATTCGGTTATAGTTCGGTCCAGTTTGGATCGGGTCTAAAAATCTTGAAACCGCTTGAGACTTCTATGTTACGGTTCCAGTTCCGGTTCCGGTCCGGATAATAAAATGTAAGAACCACACCCGGACCAATGTTGTTCACAGTTCCAAAATTCAAACCGGAACCCGAATAATTTGTGAACGGTTCGGTCTGATTTTTTGCGGTTCCGGTTCGGCTTGCGGTTTTCGGTTTTAAGTAACAGCTCTACCCCCGACCAATGTCGTCGCCCCCGACCCATGTCGCCGCCCCCGATCAATTTTGACGCACACGACCAATGTCACCCCCACGATCAAAGTTGTCGTCCACTACCAATTTCACCCTCCCACGATCAATGTCACCCCCAACGACCAATGTTGCCCCACACGACCAATATCTCTGCCCTCGACTAATGTCGCCTCTCTCGACCAATGTCGCCGCCCCGACCAATGTCGCCCCCACGACCAATGTCGCCTCAACGACAAATGTCGTCCTCATGACAATTGTCGCCTCCACGATAAATGACGCCCCACGACCAATGTCGCCGTCCCCGACCAATGTCGTCGCCCCCGATCAATGTCATCGTCCAAGACCAATGTTGTGCACACGACCAATGTTGTCGTCCAGGACCAAAGTCGCTTCCCAGTACCAATGTGGCCCCGGACGATCAATGTGGCCCCCACGACCAATGTGGCCCCCACGACCAATGTCGCCGCCCACGACCAATGTCGCCGCCCACGACCATTGTCGCCGCCCCCGACCAATGTCGCCGCCCCCGACAAATGTCGCCGCCACGACAAATGTCGCCCCGCACGACAAATGTCGCCGCCACAACAAATGTCCGCTCCCACGATAAATGCTGCTCTCACGACAAATGTCGCTCCCACGACAAATATCGCCCCTCACTGGGTCCCCCGTGCACGACTGCTTGTATATACTATAGAGGGCTTACAATAAAGTCTCATTGAAGATGTGACACTAAAGGGAATAAAACAATTAAACAGGCCCTATTTGGGCTTTAACAAGGTCGAACTAAAATATTCTGGCAACAAGTATGTCAATATGATCACGTGATCATATTAAAAATAAGAGGAATGCATCTTATTTCAAGGTGTATTCAGGGAAATTGCATATCAACTCTCACAGAATGTAAAATTTACGAACTCTTATAGAAGAATTCAATGACAGAACTTTGGTAGGCTTAATCAGCAAAAAGCTAACCTTCCATGTTCTAAGGCCAGGTCGACGAACCAATTCAGGTAACTCATAGGAAACATCAAGAAGCTCAACTGATCCTTTACTTCTCCGAAGTATCTGAATGGAGATGAAATTTCTAATTAGAAAATCTGAGCATGTGAAATATATGCATGTTAAGATATTATTAAAGCAACACGCAACCAAGAGCAGGCATAAAAATTAGGTTGTTAAGCTATTGGAGATTAATTATTTAGCACAAGAAAAACAAGAAAACTTCACATTTCAATGTATTCTACCTTCGAAAGTGTAAGGAAACAAAATCTAAAATTAAAAGTAGCACAAATAGATTCAAATGTACCTTCTTCAATCGAACATGCAGTAGGCCTAATAGACCGGAAATCCAAAATTTGGACATTATCAAACACTTGACTACATAGGTATCCTGCATCCGTCACGGGCTTCTCCCGTAACTTTGATAGCATCGCAGGAGGAGTGACTGAAGGCGGGGATGACGATCGTGAATGATACAGTGGAGGCGGAATCGTGGCTGCCTAGGTGGGGTGTGCTTGGGGAGAGAGATCTATCATAATCTCATCAAGAAGGGCAATGAAATAGAACTAATTCTTGACATACCATTCTACTAGACCAAGATGCTTTTAGATAAGAGATATTATGGGTATAGATGTAGTTACGTCCCCCAAAATTGGACTTAACATATCCGTGTGCACGTCGGTCAAACATTTATGCACAAGACAATCGACGGATCTGTGAGGTTTGCGTGCCTTGAACGCATCCCTCTTGAGTCCATGTTCCTGTGGTTATATAGGCCTCCTAAGCCAGCTGAAGTCAACGGGCGCACATTCCGGCTAAACTCATAGCATTCACCAAGTTCCAGGGAGCCTCGAATTTGACATCCAAACACAGTCGATCGTGAAGACCAAAAGTAAAGATGGCGACCTGCATCTCAAGGGGTATCGTGACATGAGCAAGAAGAATCTGGAATTGTTTTAGATATCCATCAATGGACCCGGTCTGACGTAAGGTCATGAGGGCACCAAGGCGGTTCCTGCGAATGGGGTGGGGGGTGGGGGGGGGGGGGCAAAACGCAGGTTGCAGGATCACTTAAAGTCGCGCCAGACCATCTAAGGATTGTCGGCTTGCAAGAGGCCAAACTATAGCGATATCAAGCATGTGGAAGGATGTCGGACCGATCCATTGTCCCAAGTGTCTGCTGATGGCAAAAAAATTGTTTGCAGCGGGTGAGCCACACTAAGGGATCACCCTTCTCATCATAAGTTGGAAATGCTAACTTGGTGTAGTGAGTCATGAGGTTGACTTCAGGTGGAATTATGTCGGGGAATCGAGTCGAAGAAGAAGTGGCGGAGGCACCTAACAACTGTATGCTTGCTCATATGTAGGAATAGTGGAGGCTGGCAGAGCAGATGTGAGATCATCAAGGTGCTTGGAGAGGACATCAATGATCTCATGATGACGTGTCTTGGCGGCAGTTTGATGTGTCGTGAGAGCTTGCATCACAGTCAAAAGATGGATGAACTGATTCGATGAGTCTGCCATGTTACATCATGGTCAAAAGATGGCTAATCGGATCCAACGAGTCATCGGTCGGCATGATTCTGGTGGGGAGAATGAAACATACGCGTTGAAGCCAAAATTGACCTCTGTGCAGTTCGGGGTCCCTAGAAAGGGGTGACCTCACACCTACTACACCCGGAGGAACGTCACGGACCAAATATCAAGAAGCTAGAAACAGACCCTCAGCTCTCGCGCGGAGGTCCCACCTCACACCCGAAAGACCTTTGAGGTCCCCCCCTCCCTAGCCAATGCTTGAGCTAGGGTGCCTTGAAGGATGAAGAGAGAATGAAGAAGTGATGCTCTCCAAGGCACCCCTAAGGGTCTATTTATAGTTTTTCCAACTCCAGTACCAAAATGCCCGAAATGCCCTTAGGGCCAAAAGACTTTGGGCCAATAAGAAACAGCCACATTGGGGGGTAAAGGGGTAAAAACCACCCCGCCCCTCATCCACCTAGGGGCCGAGCACAAGGACGACGAGGGCAGGGGCGAGACCCCCGGCCTTGGCCGGTCTCGCCCCGCCAGGCCGCGGGCAGGGGCGAGACCCCGGCCTTGGCCGGTCTCGCCCCGCCAGGCCGCGGGCAGGGGCGAGACCCCCGGCCTTGGCCGGTCTCGCCCGCCAAGCCGCGGGCAGGACGAGACCCCCGGCCTTGGCCGGTCTCGCCCCACCAAGCCGCGGGCAGGGGCGAGACCCCCGACCTTGGCCGGTCTCGCCCAACCAAGCCGCGGGCAGGGGCGAGACCCCGGGCCTTGGCCGTCTCGCCCCGCCAAGCCGCGAGCAGGGGGAATGGGGGAGACCACGGCCCCCTCAAAAAAGGGCCCCTGGGGGAGGCCGATTTTTCCTCCCCCTACTAGTATATTTTCAAGCTAGAGCCAAAATTGGCCACCGAGAGTGCTCATATGTCCAAAAAGCTTAAAACTATATAGGGGCGAATACGGGGTTGTACACAATCCCCGCTCTTTTCGAGGTTGGCACAAGCTCGGAAAGAAAGGTCCAACCCAACGTATTCGCTGAGTGCAATTTTCTTGCACGGCACCCCGGGGAGTCAACCTGTCATGCCAGCTGATGGGAGCCTGGGTGACGAGACCCCCTCCGGGTTAAAAAATACTTCACCCTCCGGAGGGGTCAACCTGCCATGCCAGCTATGGGAGCCTGGGTGGCGAGACCTCCTCCGGGTAGAAAACACTTCGCCCCCCGGAGGGGGCAACCTGCCATGCCAGCTATGGGAGCCTGGGTGGCGAGACCTCCTCCGGGGAAAGGACTTGGCTTCCACGAGAGATCAACCAGCCCTGTCAGCTAGTGAGAGCCTGACAGCGGAATCATCATCGGAGCAAAGGACTTGACTTCCACGAGAGATCAACCAGCCCTGTCAGCTAGTGAGAGCCTGACAGCGGAATCATCATCGGAGCAAAGCACTTGGCTTCCACGAGAGATCAACCAGCCATGTCAGCTAGTGAGAGCCTGACAGCGGAATCAATCACGAGGTGAGACCTACCCACCCTCCGAGAGATCAACCCGCCCTGCCAGCTAGATGAGAGCCTGGCAGCGGAATCCATCTCGAGGTGAGACCTACCCCACCCTCCGAGAGATCAACCTGCCCTGCCAGCTAGGTGAGAGCCTGGCAGCGGAATCATCTCGAGGTGAGACCTACCCACCCTCCGAGAGATCAACCTGCCCTGCCAGCTAGGTGAGAGCCTGGCAGCGAAATCCATCTCGAGGTGAGACCTTCCCACCCTCCGAGAGATCAACCTGCCCTGCCAGCTAGGTGAGAGCCTGACAGCGGAATCCATCTCGAGGTGAGACCTACCCACCCTCCGAGAGATCAACCTGCCCTGCCACCTAGGTGAGAGCCTGACAGCGGAATCCATCTCGAGATGAGACCTACCCACCCTCCGAGAGATCAACCTGCCCTGCCAGCTAGGTGAGAGCCTGGCAGCGGAATCCATCTCGAGGTGAGACCTACCCACCCTCCGAGAGATCAACCTGCCCTGCCAGCTAGGTGAGAGCCTGACAGCGGAATCCATCTCGAGGTGAGACCTACCCCACCCTCCGAGAGATCAACCTGCCCTGCCAGCTAGGTGAGAGCCTGACAATGGAATCCATCTCGAGGTGAGACCTACCCCACCCTCCGAGAGATCAACCTGCCCTGCCAGCTAGGTGAGAGCCTGGCAGCGGAATCCATCTCGAGGTGAGACCTACCCTCCTCCGAGAGATCAACCTGCCTGCCAGCTAGGTGAGAGCCTAGCAGCGGAATCCATCTCGAGGTGAAACCTACCCACCCTCCGAGAGATCAACCTGCCTTGCAGGTAGGTGAGAGTCTGACAGCGGAATCCATCTCGAGGTGAGACCTACCCCACCCTCCGAGAGATCAACCTGCTCTGCCAGCTAGGTGAGAGCCTGACAGCGGAATACATCTCGAGGTGAGACCTACCCACCCTCCGAGAGATCAACCTGCCCTGCCAGCTAGGTGAGAGCCTGACAGCGGAATCCATCTCGAGGTGAGACCTTCCCACCCTCAGAGAGATCAACCTGTCCTGTCAGCTAGGTGAGAGCTGGCAGCGGAATCCATCTCGAGGTGAGACATACCCACCCTCCGAGAGATCAACCTGCCTGCCAGCTAGGTGAGAGCCTGACAGCGGAATCCATCTCGAGGTGACCTTCCCACCCTCCGAGAGATCAACCTGCCCCCTTCCAGCTAGGTGAGACCTGGCAGCGGAATCCATCTCGAGGTGAGACCTACCCACCTCCGAGAGATCAACCTGCCCTGCCAGCTAGTTGAGATCCTGACAGCGGAATCTATCTTGAGGTGAAACCTACCCCACCCTCCGAGAGATCAACCTGCCCTGCCAGTTAGGTGAGAGTCTGGCAGCGGAATCCATCTCGACGTGAGACCTACCCACCCTCCGAGAGATCAACCTGCCCTGCCAGCTAGGTGAGAGCCTGGCAGCGGAATCCATCTCGAGGTGAGACCTACCCACCCTCCGAGAGATCAACCTGCCCTACCAGCTAGGTGAGAGCCTGACAGCGGAATACATCTCGAGGTGAGACATACCTACCCTCCGAGAGATCAACCTGCCCTGTCAGCTAGGTGAGAGCCTAGCAGCGGAATCCATCTCGAGGTGATACCTTCCCACCCTCCGAGAGATCAACCTGCCCTGTCAGCTAGGTGAGAGCATGGCAGCAGAATCCATCCGAGGTGAGACCTTCCACCCTCCGAGAGATCAACCTGCCCTGCCAGCTAGTGAGAGTCTGGCAGCGGAATCCATCTCGAGGTGAGACCTACCCACCCTCCGAGAGATCAACCTGCCCTGCCAGCTAGGTGAGAGCCTGACAGCGGAATCCATCTCAAGGCGAGACCTACCCACCCTCCGAGAGATCAACCTGCCCTGCCAGCTAGGTGAGAGTCTGACAGCGGAATCCATCTCGAGGTGAGACCTTCCGACCCTCCGAGAGATCAACCTGCACTGCCAGCTAGGTGAGAGTCTGACAGCGGAATCCATCTCGAGGTGAGACCTACCACACCCTCCGAGAGATCAACCTGCCCTGCCAGCTAGGTGAGAGCCTGACAGCGGAATCCATCTCGAGGTGAGACCTACCCACCCTCCGAGAGATCAACCTGCCCTGCCAGCTAGGTGAGAGCCTGGCAGCGGAATCCATCTCGAGCTGAGACCTACCCCACCCTCCGAGAGATCAACCTGCCCTGCCAGCTAGGTGAGAGCCTGGCAGCGGAATCCAACTGGAGCTGATACCTTCCCACGCTCCGAGAAATCAACCTGCCCTGCCAGCTAGGTGAGAGCCTGGCAGCGGAATCCAACTCGAGCTGAGACCTTCCCACCCTCCGAGAGATCAACCGCCCTGCCAGCTAGGTGAGAGTCTGCAGCGGAATCCATCTCGAGCTGAGAGACCTACCCACCCTCCGAGAGATCAACCTGCCCTTCCAGTTAGGTGAGAGCCTGACAGCGGAATCCATCTCGAGGTGAGACATACACACCCTTCGAGAGATCAACCTGCCCTGCCAGCTAGGTGAGAGCCTGACAGCGGAATCCATCTCGAGGTGAGACCTACCCACCCTCCGAGAGACCAACCTGCCCTGTCAGCTAAGTGAGAGCCTGACAGCGGAATCCATCTCGAGGTGAGACCTTCCCACCCTACGAGAGATCAACCTGCCATACCAGCTAGGTGAGAGCCTGGCAGCGGAATCCAACTCGAGGTGAGACCTACCCACCCTCCGAGAGATCAACCTGCCCAGCCAGCTAGGTGAGAGCTGGCAGCGGAATCCATCTCGAGGTGAGACCTTCCCACCCTCCGAGAGATCAACCTGCCCTTCCAGCTAGGTGAGAGCCTGGCAGCGGAATCCATCTCGAGGTGAGACCTACCCACCCTCCGAGAGATCAACCTGCCCTGCCAGCTAGGTGAGAGCCTGGCAGCGGAATCCATCTCGAGGTGAGACCTTCCCACCCTCCGAGAGATCAACCTGCCCTTCCAGCTAGGTGATGGGAGCCTGGCAGCGGAATCCATCTCGAGGTGAGACCTACTTCACCCTCCGAGAGATCAACCTGCCCTGCCAGCTAGTGAGAGCCTGGCAGCGGAATCCATCTCGAGGAGAGACCTACCCCACCCTCCGAGAGGGGGATCAACCTGCCCTGCCAGCTAGGTGAGAGCCTGACAGCGGAATCCATCTCGGGGAAAGGACTTGAGACCTACCCACCCTCCGAGAGATCAACCTGCCCTGCCAGCTAGGTGAGAGCCTGACAGCGAAATCCATCGCGAGGTGAGACCTACCCCACCCTCCGAGAGATCAACCTGTCATGCCAGCTAGGTGAGAGCCTGGCAGCGGAATCCATCTCGAGGTGAGACATACCCACCCTTTGAGAGATCAACCTGCCCTGTCAGCTAGGTGAGAGCCTGACAGCGGAATCCATCTCGAGGTGAGACCTACCCCACCCTCCGAGAGATCAACCTGCCCTGCCAGCTAGGTGAGAGCCTGACAGCGAAATCCATCTCGAGGTGAGACCTACCCCACCCTCCGAGAGATCAACCTGCCCTGCCAGCTAGGTGAGAGCCTGACAATGGAATCCATCTCGAGGTGAGACCTACCCCACCCTCCGAGAGATCAACCTGCCCTGCCAGCTAGGTGAGAGCCTGGCAGCGGAATCCATCTCGAGGTGAGACCTACCCATCCTCCGAGAGATCAACCTGCCCTGCCAGCTAGGTGAGAGCCTAGCAGCGGAATCCATCTCGAGGTGAAACCTACCCACCCTCCGAGAGATCAACCTGCCTTGCAGGTAGGTGAGAGCCTGACAGCGGAATCCATCTCGAGGTGAGACCTACCCCACCCTCCGAGAGATCAACCTGCCCTGCCAGCTAGGTGAGAGCCTGACAGCGGAATACATCTCGAGGTGAGACCTACCCACCCTCCGAGAGATCAACCTGCCCTGCCAGCTAGGTGAGAGCCTGACAGCGGAATCCATCTCGAGGTGAGACCTTCCCACCCTCAGAGAGATCAACCTGTCCTGTCAGCTAGGTGAGAGCCTGACAGCGGAATCCATCTCGAGGTGAGACATACCCACCCTCCGAGAGATCAACCTGCCCTGCCAGCTAGGTGAGAGCCTGACAGCGGAATCCATCTCGAGGTGAGACCTTCCCACCCTCCGAGAGATCAACCTGCCCTTCCAGCTAGGTGAGAGCCTGGCAGCGGAATCCATCTCGAGGTGAGACCTACCCACCCTCCGAGAGATCAACCTGCCCTGCCAGCTAGTTGAGATCCTGACAGCGGAATCTATCTTGAGGTGAAACCTACCCCACCCTCCGAGAGATCAACCTGCCCTGCCAGTTAGGTGAGAGTCTGGCAGCGGAATCCATCTCGACGTGAGACCTACCCACCCTCCGAGAGATCAACCTGCCCTGCCAGCTAGGTGAGAGCCTGACAGCGGAATCCATCTCGAGGTGAGACCTACCCACCCTCCGAGAGATCAACCTGCCCTACCAGCTAGGTGAGAGCCTGACAGCGGAATACATCTCGAGGTGAGACATACCTACCCTCCGAGAGATCAACCTGCCCTGTCAGCTAGGTGAGAGCCTAGCAGCGGAATCCATCTCGAGGTGAGACCTTCCCACCCTCCGAGAGATCAACCTGCCCTGTCAGCTAGGTGAGAGCATGGCAGCAGAATCCATCTCGAGGTGAGACCTTCCCACCCTCCGAGAGATCAACCTGCCCTGCCAGCTAGGTGAGAGCCTGGCAGCGGAATCCATCTCGAGGTGAGACCTACCCCCCCTCCGAGAGATCAACCTGCCCTGCCAGCTAGGTGAGAGCCTGACAGCGGAATCCATCTCGAGGTGAGACCTACCCACCCTCCGAGAGATCAACCTGCCCTGCCAGCTAGGTGAGAGTCTGACAGCGGAATCCATCTCGAGGTGAGACCTTCCGACCCTCCGAGAGATCAACCTGCCCTGCCAGCTAGGTGAGAGCCTGACAGCGGAATCCATCTCGAGGTGAGACCTACCCACCCTCCCTCCGAGAGATCAACCTGCCCTGTCAGCTAGGTGAGAGCCTGACAGCGGAATCCATCTCGAGGTGAGACCTACCCACCCTCCGAGAGATCAACCTGCCCTGCCAGCTAGGTGAGAGCCTGGCAGCGGAATCCATCTCGAGCTGAGACCTACCCCACCCTCCGAGAGATCAACCTGCCCTGCCAGCTAGGTGAGAGCCTGGCAGCTGGAGGTAGAAACCTTCCCATCCACTGCCCTGGCCAGCTAGGTCGAGCTGATACCTTCCCACCCTCCGAGAGATCAACCTGCCCTGCCAGCTAGGTGAGAGCCTGGCAGCGGAATCCATCTCGAGGTGAGACCTACCCACCCTGAGACCTGCCCTGCCCTGAGAGCCTGAGCCAGCGCCCACCGAGGTGAGACTCCGAGAGATCAACCTGCCCTGCCAGCTAGGTGAGAGCCTGACAGCGGAATCCATCTCGAGGTGAGACCTACCCACCCTCCGAGAGATCAACCTGCCCTCCAGCTAGGTGAGAGCCTGACAGCGGAATCCATCTCGAGGTGAGACATACCACCCTCCGAGAGATCAACCTGCCCTGCCAGCTAGGTGAGAGCCTGCAGCGGAATCCATCTCGAGGTGAGACCTACCCACCCTCCGAGAGATCAACCTGCCCTGCCAGCTAGGTGAGAGCCTGACAGCGGAATCCATCTCGAGGTGAGACCTTCCCACCCTCCGAGAGATCAACCTGCCATGCCAGCTAGGTGAGAGCCTGGCAGCGGAATCCATCTCGAGGTGAGACCTACCCACCCTCCGAGAGATCAACCTGCCCTGAGCCAGCTAGGTGAGAGTCTGTGCAGCGGAATCCATCTCGAGGTGAGACCTTACCCCACCCTCGAGAGATCAACCTGCCCTGCCAGCTAGGTGAGAGCCTGACAGGGCAGCGGAATCCATCTCGAGGTGAGACCTACCCACCCTCCGAGAGATCAACCTGCCCTGCCAGCTAGGTGAGAGCCTGGCAGCGGAATCCATCTCGAGGTGAGACCTAACCCACCTTTGAGAGATACCTGCCCCAGATAGGTGAGACCCTCCGAGAGATCAACCTGCCCTGCCAGCTAGGTGAGAGCCTGACAGCGGAATCCATCTCGAGGTGAGACCTACCCCACCCTCCGAGAGATCAACCTGCCCTGCCAGCTAGGTGAGAGCCTGACAGCGAAATCCATCTCGAGGTGAGACCTGGAAGCGGAACCCCACCCTCCGAGAGATCAACCTGCCCTGCCAGCTAGGTGAGAGCCTGGCAGCGGAATCCATCTCGAGGTGAGACATACCCACTCTTTGAGAGATCAACCTGCCCTGCCAGCTAGGTGAGAGCCTGACAGCGGAATCCATCTCGAGGTGAGTCCGAGAGTCATACAGACCTCGTGGTCCGAGAGATCAACCTGCCCTGCCAGCTAGGTGAGAGCCTGACAGCGGAATCCATCTCGAGGTGAGAAATCGAGAGAACATCTCGAGGTGAGACGAGGTGAGACTACCCCACCCTCCGAGAGATCAACCTGCCCTGCCAGCTAGGTGAGAGCCTGGCAGCGGAAATCCATCTCGAGGTGAGACCTTCCCACCCTCCGAGAGATCAACCTGCCCTGCCAGCTAGGTGAGAGCCTGACAGCGGAATCCATCTCGAGGTGAGACCTACCCACCCTCCGAGAGATCAACCTGCCTGCCAGCTAGGTGAGAGCCTGACAGCGGAATCCATCTCGAGGTGAGACCTACCCCACCCTCCGAGAGATCAACCTGCCCTGCCAGCTAGGTGAGAGCCTGGCAGCGGAATCTATATCGAGGTGAGACCTTCCCACCCTACTGAGAGATCAACCTGCCCTGCCAGCTAGGTGAGAGCTGGCAGCGGAATCCATCCGAGGTGAGACCTTCCCACCCTCCGAGAGATCAACCTGCCCTGCCAGCTAAGTGAGATCCGTGCAGCGGAATCCATCTCGAGGTGAGACCTTCCCACCCTCCGAGAGATCAACCTGCCCTGCCAGCTAGGTGAGAGCCTGGCAGCGGAATCCATCTCGAGGTGAGACCTACCCACCCTCCGAGAGATCAACCTGCCCTGCCAGCTAGGTGAGAGCCTGACAGCGGAATCCATCTCGAGGTGAGACCTACCCCACCCTCCGAGAGATCAACCTGCCCTGCCAGCTAGGTGAGAGTCTGACAGCGGAATCCATCTCGAGGTGAGGCCTCTAGGCATCCCCGAGAGGTACCACCGACCCTGCTCAGCTAGTGAGAGCCTGGGCAGCGGGACCGTCTTAGAGCAAAAGGACTAGGCATCTCAATCAAACCTTACCAAATCCTACATCCTCAAACGGGGAAAAATATGAGTTACATGGTCCCCTGACTCAGCTGGTCAGGGGTAGCACTTGTTACAAGACAAGAAAAGGGAAAAAACTACCGCAAGGCGAGGCACCCTCAGGGGGCCTGGGCATAATGGCCGTCTTCCGCTTCCTTCTCCTCGGACACTTCCATCGTGCTCAAGCTCTCCATGACCTTCTCCATCTCATCTGCCCTGGCCAACCAAGAGATGGTGTTGATGGTCGTGACGTAGCACTCCCTTGTCATCCTAGAGTCTCCCTTGACTCTGACCTGGATCCCTCCGGAGCTGAACTTGAGGCATTGGTGGAAAGGAAGATGGCACGCAACGGAAGGCGCTGATGAGGGGCCTTCCGAAGATGGCGTTGTAGCTGCTTGGAGCGTCAACAATGACGAACCGGCAGTTCCTTGAAACCCCTCCCAACTTTACTTGGAGTCCTACTCCACCTTCGACCTCCTTCCTTTCTCCTGAAAATCCGAACAGGGGTCCGTCCGAGGTCAACGCCCTTCTTGGCTCTACCTTCATCTCGTCAAACGCCTTCTTGAAAACGACGTTGACGGAGCTTCCGTTGTCAACAAAGATTCGGGAGACGGTGTAGCCCTCGATGGCTGTCTGGATGACCAGCGCATCGCAAAACGGATCCTCATGATCCGGCAGGTCCTTCACCGAGAAGGTGATCTTCTCCTCCTGGGGCGGGGTCTGGGATGTTGAGGCGACGCTCCTTCGGTACATGACATGAAGGCTCGTCTTCCGAGTGGATTCGATCCCTACTCCACCATGGATCACAGCTATACTGCCTCGGGGTCCGATATCGGCCCGATCCTCACACACATCATCTCCCCCTTCTCTGGGCAGAACTTCTTCAACCCGCACTGGTGGCGGTGGCTGGGCAGGGCCTCTCGCCCCCCTCACCTCCAGGAACTCGGGGCAGGTAGCTGTGGCGTGCCCCTCCACCTGGTGGAAGTCACAGTACGACAACTCTACCCTGACCCTTCTCCTTCCCTGGCGGTTCCTCCTCCCCCTTCGACCAATCTCCATCGCTTGCTGTGGTGGGGGTACGAGCTGCCTAGGGGCTTGCCTCTGGAAGTTGAACCTCCCCTGGCCCCCATGAAAATTTCCCCCATCTTGGGCGTAACCTCTTCCCGGGCCCTGAACGGGTCCTCCCTGCTGCCTCCAACCTGGTTCCGGACCCTCCTGAGCTCTCCGCTCCTCTCTCCTTCTTCCTGGCCTCCTTCCTGGTGCACTTCCTTCTCCCCCGGCTGGGGTCATCTCGCCTAGACCCCTGGGAGTCGACTCATCGTGAGGGAGGGGAGCTAGCTCCTGGGGGGTTGGGGTGGAGCTGCCACCCTGAGGAGCAATGCTTCGCAGCATCTCCATGATGCCTTGGATGAAGGCCATGAACTCTTGCCTCCCCACAAAGGGTCCGGGGCTGGGGAGCTCGCCGAGATCATCACTACCTCCTTGACCTCCAGTCATGGCACTCTCCCGAGATCTTCTGTGTTGGTCACTCTCCACGCTCACCGCACCAAAGTGTTGAAGCCAAAATTGACCTCTGTGGAGTTCGGGGTCCCTAAAAAGGGGTGACCTCACACCTACTACACCCGGAGGAACGTCACGGACCAAAGATCAAGAAACTAGAAACAGACCCTCGGCTCTAGCGCGGAGGTCCCACCTCACACCCGGAAGACCTTTGAGGTCTCCCCCTTCCTAGCCAATGCATGAGCTAGGGTGCCTTGAAGGATGAAGAGAGAATGAAGAAGTGATACTCTCCAAGGCACCCCTAAGGGTCTATTTATAGTTTTTCCAACTCCATGGACCAAAATGCCCGAAATGCCCTTTGGGACAAAAGACTTTGGGCCAATAGGAAACAACCACATCGGGGGGTAAAGGGGTAAAAACCACCCCCACCCCTCATCCACCTAGGAGCCGAGCACAGTGGTGACGAGAGCAGGGGCGAGACCCCCGGCCTTGGTCGGTGTCGCCCCGCCAAGCCGCGGGTAGGGGCGAGACCCCCGGCCTTGGCCGGTCTCGCCCCACCAAGCCGCGGGCAGGGGCGAGACCCCCGGCCTTGGCCGGTCTCGCCCCACCAAGCCGCGGGCAGGGGCGAGACCCCCGACCTTGTCCGGTCTCGCCCCACCAAGCCCGGGCAGGGGCGAGACCCCCGACCTTGCCGGTCTCGCCCCACCAAGCCGCGGGCAGGGGTGAGACCCCCGGCCTTGGTCGGTCTCGCCCCGCCAAGCCGCGGGCAGGGGGGGCAGGGGGGAGACCCCAGACCCCTCAAAAAAGGGCCCCTGTGGGAGGCCGATTTTTCCTCTCCCTACTAGTATATTTCCAAGCTAGAGCCAAAATTGGCCACCGAGAGTGCACATATGTCCAAAAAGCTTAAAACTATATAGGGGCGAATACGGGGTTGTACAATACGTGCTCGAACTTGGTGTACCACGTAAACCGCGACCTTCCCTAGTTGAGGCGAAATAAAACTCCCAAATCTGAATGACCCTTGAATTAATTAATCATAACGAATAAATTATCAAGCACATGTCCGACGCGATGTCGCAGCTGCATGTTGTGTGCCCAGACCTCAAAACTATAAAGGTGTGGGCTCGATATGAACAGAACCGCAGACACATGGTGGATCGAAGAAAAGTCTGTCGACTTATGGTTTGAGGAGGAAGGATCGGCGGCTTGGAAAAGGAGCATTCGTCTGCCCGCGCTGGAAGTCCTTATCGTGTAGAGAGGAAGGGTGATGACGGACAACAAATTCACATGGGATAAGGGATCTTGATGGTCATTGGCTCGGAGCGGATGATGCACGGGGTGGACGAAGGTCACGACCAAAAGATTTCTGGAGAAGAGTTGTCTAGAGAAGAGATGACAGGGTGTGCTGAAGAGTGGAACTTCCCAGAAGATGATTGTGAATGGTTGCGTCTGTTGCTAACGGTTGTCGTGCATGGCAAGTTTGAACCAGAATGAGAGATCACTTCACAGTTGGGAGCTCACTGTCGATGAGGAAAGAGACGGCGGGCTCGTGTCCTTGCGGTCACATGAGTGGAACAGCATGGGTTGAGGCCCTCTTGTTGCAGGTGTTGAGGATGGGTCGGCATCCTTGGCTGAAAGTGAACAAGGGAAGCCGTTGGAAGCTTGCACCAGTTTCATCTGCAAAACAACTAGGGAGGGCCTTCGAGTACGCTGCAGGTGGAGTAAAACCAGAGCGTGGAGTTTTTTTGCGAGAATGTTGTTGGATTTGCAGTGCAAGAAGGACGGATGAATTCATTATTAAATTGGGTGATCAAGATATTTCCCGTAGTGAGTGTTTTAAATATCTTGGAACAATAGTTCAAAAAGGCGAAGGTATTGATAAAGATGTGACACATAGAATCCAAGCGGGTTGGTTGAAGTGGAGAGGCGGTCAGGGATCTTATGTGATCGTAAAGTATCATTAAAACTTAAGGGCATGTTTTATTGTACTGCAATTAGACCAGCAATTCTCTATGGTTCTGAGTGTTGAGCAGTGAACTGTGCACATGAGCAAAAAATGGGAGTTGCAGAGATGAGAATGCATAAATGGATGTGTGAACACAAGAGACTGCATAAAATTAGGAATGAATGTATCAGGATAAGACAAGCGTAGCACCAATTGAAGAGAAGATGTGAGAAGCTCGACTAAGATGGTTTGGATACACACAAAGGAGACCTTTAGAGGTACCTATTAGGCGTTGTGAGAGTCCAGTCACTAGGCATGTTAAACGGGAGAGGGGTAGACCAATAAAGACTTGGAATGAAACTATAAGAAAAGACATGATGTACTTCGACATTAGTGAGATTGAAAAAAAGATAGGACACAATGGCGACAAAGGATCCACATAGCCGACCCCACTATAGTGGGATAAAGGCTTGAGTGTTGTTCTGTTTGTTTGTAATGTTGTTGGATTTGGCGAAAGAGGTGGTGCATGATACAGTGGAGCAGGAACCGTGACGGCCTAGTCTGGGTGTGTTCGGAGAGAAAGAGATACCATAATCTCATTAATGGGGGCAAGTAAATAGAACTAACTCTTGGCATATCATTCCACTAGCCCAGGAGCCTTTAAATAAGAGATACAAGGGGCATAAATGTAATTACATCCCCAAATTTAGACTCGACATAAACGACAAATATAACGACACGACCTAAATATAATGACACAACATAAAGACACAGCATAATAAGGACACTATAAAAATTGGGAACGAAGCCCGTAATAATATCAAAGTAATGCCAAGAATTAGAAGACTGGACATGGTTCCTGGCAGGAGAGGTCAATAATATAATATAATAAAAAACAATAATTCAATTTGGCATTCAAAAGATCTCAATTTCAAGACATCACATGTATTTCATGTGTTGTTTTATAGAGTGCCAGATTTTTCCCTCCAGGAGCAACTTTATAGGACAAAATTGCAATAAAAATAAGAATTTCAAAGTTGTAAATAGCTCAGGCTCAGCCATATAATTGTTTATGTTAAGCTCCTTTGTTACGAAAAGTAAGCTTGAACAATGCTTTTTTCTTCACTACCTAACACACTAAGCACAGCACAAATAAGAGCCAACAAGATTATGTTCATCTTGACAAGAGCTTGATATATAAAAATGCAATTAAATATTATTGAATAGTTGCATTATTAATATATATATACACATACACAATGGAATATTCTTTTATGCTCTAGAATATTCTCTGAATAAGCTCTGGAATATTCTCTATGTAATTAGTTCCTCTACTCTAAAAGAGGTGCTAAAGTTCTCTATTGAAATTAGAAAAAAACATCACCTTCAGATGATAACAGAGCGATCGATCTAGGGACGGTTGTTCCTCATTTCACCGAGAGGGGCCTCCATCCCCTTTTGTCGGAGATTCACATTTCCATGTGAACGAAGTTTCCCTTCCATTTCTTCTTCTTGTCGAAGAGCTCGACGATCCTACTACAACGTGAAGCAAATGATTTGCATAAGACGTAGACCTTTGCCTGATGCTATCCCTGCCTGCCGACGATGAATCATCGTCAAAAACCGCGGTGTGGCTCATCGTATACAAGTCTCGCCTTTCATCAATATCTCTGCATGTGTTGATTCCACAAGACATTTGACGCTTCTGGCAGTCGATGATCAAGCTTCGCCGATCTATTGCATTTGTTAATTCCTCAAGCCATAAACGCTTTTTGCATGTGACCAAGCTTCGTCGATCTCCCTACCTGCCGATGACACAGACTCATCGACCTCTCTACCTAATAACAAAGGAGGTCATCAAATCTTCAGTAGGCGACACAAACCCACTAATTTGAGCATCCTATAGAACTGGCTGCCAATGGTTCTACTTCATCTATTATTGGAGTTGGTAATATCGTCACTCCCATTCCTTTAACATATGTTATTTATGTTCTTAAGTTCCCATTGAATCTTGCTTTTGTTAGTAATTGACAAAGTTCTTACACTACAACATAAGTTTCCCCTTATTCTTAGTCCATGTAGGATCTCAGGACGAAAAAGACAATTGGTGGGGATATGAAGTTGGGGATGGCCTCTACTACCTTCCTTCTGAAAGGCAGTTACTCGTTGCTTCCTAGCTAGCATCCTTTACCACCTTTTATCAGTTACTAGTTAACTTGGCAAGTATCATGGGTTTGTGTTTTCTCCTCATAGTACTACATGCAGCCAAGATCTGTTTTTTTTTACTTCACCCCGGCATTTGGGGCCCTTATAAGATTTCATCTCTCTCGAGGGGTTAGATATTTTGTATCATGTATTAATGATTGGTCTACAACTATATGGATGTGTAAAAGAAATCAAATGAGAGAAAAGTAAAATTCCATTCATCCTCAAAAGGGAAATAGGTATATATAGATACAAGAGTCACATATAGAATAACACGTCAATAATACATAACATGCCAATACTCCCCCTCAAGCTGGCGTGAAAAGGTCAAGCAAGCCCAGCTTGCCACATGTATAGAGAAGTCTGGAAGGCCCAACCGCCTTGGTAAAGGCATCGGCAATCTGCTCTGCGGAGGGAACATAGGACGCTTCAAGTGTCCCTGAACGGATGTGCTCCCTGAGAAAGTGAATATCAACCTCAATATGCTTAGTCCGCTCGTGCAGAACTGAGACGGAGGCAAGCATGAAAGCGGACTGGTTGTCGCACACAAGAGTCGAAGAACCAGAGGGAGGAGAGCCAAGCTCGGTCAAGAGGGTACGCAGCCAAAGGAGCTCAGTAGCACCGTGGGCCATAGCCCGGTACTCAGCCTCAGCAGACGGGCGGGAGACAACATTCTGCTTTTTGCTCTTCCAGGAAATAAGAATGTCACCATAGAAAGTGCACATCCCCGAGGTAGAACGCCGATCAATAAGGGAACCAGCATAGTCAGAATCTGTGTAACAAGTGAGATCAAGGGCCGGAGATGAACAGTAGAAGAGCCCTAAGCCAGGAGAACCCTTCAAGTAGTGGAGGATCCGAAATGCTGCATCTAGGTGAGAAGTCCGGGGAGCATGTATGAACTGACTGACCACACTCACAACAAAGCAAATGTCAGGGCGAGTGTTGGTCAAGTAAATAAGTCTGCCAACAAGACGCTGATATCTGCCCGATTCAGGGAGAGGATCGCCAGACTCAGCATGAAGGCGGTGGTTCGGATCCATGGGTGTAGACACAGGAGAGCGCCCAAGAAGGCCAGTATCACTTAAGAGGTCAAGTGTATACTGCGCTGAGACAAAGAGATCCTCTGCTGAGATCTGGCAACCTCAATCCCGAGAAAGTACTTCAGATGCTCCAAATCTTTCACTTCAAATGCCTTCTGAAGAACCTCCTTGATCTGAAGTATACCCGAGCTATCGTCACCGGTAAGAATGATATCATCCACATAGACAAGAATAATGATCATACATCCATCCACAGCAGTACGAACAAAGCATGTGTGGTCGGCATGACATCTGGTGAACCCGCTCTGAAGCACAACAGTACCAAACCGCTCAAACCACGCGCGAGGAGACTGCTTCATACAAATACTTCTGTAAAAGGCAAACAAGGCCCAAATACTTCCCCTGAAGCTTGTAACCGGGGGGGTCCATATAAACTTCCTCAGCAAGGTCGCCATTGAGAAAGGCATTGTTCGCGTCCATCTGATAAAGAGGCCACCCATGGCAGGCAGCGAGAGAGACAAGCAGACGGACAGTAGATAGCTTGGACACAGGGGCAAAGGTCACGTCGTAATCCTCAGGAGTCTGAGTGAAGCCCTTCACGACAAGACGAGCCTTGTAGCAGTCAAGAGAACCATCGACATTATACTTGATAGTGTAAACCCAACGGCAGCCAACAGTTTTCCGACCTGCAGGAAGAGGGACCAAACGCCAGGTGCCCGCCTTTTGTAGTGCGGACATCTCATCCTTCATGGCCGCCACCCACTCAGGGTGTTGGAACGCCTCAGTCATTGAACTCGGAACTCTGATCTGGTCGGTAGCAGTCAGAAAAGCCCGGTAACCCTGAGAAAGACGCTGGTAAGACACATAGCTTGCCACAGAATGGTTAATAACACAAGAACGCTTACCCTTGTGAAGCGCAATGGTAAGTCAGAGGAGGGAAGAATATCACCTGCCAAAGGATGTGGCACAAGGCCCTGTAAGCTGGGCGTAACCAGTGGATCCCGAAGAATGGGGTGGACATGCGAGGGCCCACGTGGGCCATGAGTGTATGTATGCAACAGAAGAGAGTCGTGCAGCAGAGCAAGGGCAACTGGAGCCGACCGTGGTGGAGCAGAAGGAGCAATAGGGACAGAGGAGGCACCATAGAAGGGGACATGCTCAAAGAACGTAACATCCAAGGAGTGAAAAGTCCTGCGAGAAGAGGGGTCAAAACACCTATAGCCCTTGGAAGAGGAGGAATACCCCAAAAATAAGCACCGGATAGCTTTGTCATCAATCTTTGTCCGAGTCGGACGACGGTCCTGGACAAAACACACACACCCAAACACCCAGAGAGGGACAGGAAATAAGGGCAGTGGGGAGATAAAAGACTAAGGGGTATCCGACCCGCTAAAGGCTGACAAGGATGACGGTTGACCAAGAAGGTCCCCGTAAGAAGGGCGGCACTCCAAAATGACTTGGGGACATGAGACCCACGAAGAAGCGACCGGGTCACATTCAAGAGATGACGATTCTTGCGTTCTGCCACGCCGTTCTGTTTTGGTGTATAGGGACAGGAGAACTGATGAAGGGTTCCTTGGGTAACAAGGGAAGCAGTGAAAGAGGAAGAAGTATACTCCCCCCACCCCCCGTTATCAGAGAAGGACACGAATACGAGAGGAAAACTGAGTCTTAACCATATTAGTAAACTGGGTATATAAATCAAAGACATCAGATTTGGCACGCATAAGATAGACCCAACAACAACGAGTAAAATCATCTATAAAAGTAACAAAATACCAAAAACCATCATAATAAACAACCGGGGCAGGTCCCCAAACATCTGAATGAATAATATCAAACGGTGCAGAACTACGAGAAATAGAAACAGGATAGGTAGTGTATGTATGTTTACTAAGCTGACACACATCACACTGAAAAGAGTTCTCAAACGAGACACTTAGAAAAAGCGACGACACGATTTGAGGACTCGCATGTCGCAGTCTAGCATGCCAAAGAGCAGGTGAAGTAGTAGTAGCAGCGATGGGTGGGGGTGAGAGACAGGGCGAAGGAGGTGGAAGATCCAGCTGGTACAGCCTGTCGCGCTCACGGCCGTAGTCAAAAGTCCTCCTCGTGGTCAGGTCCTGAAAAACACAGCCAGAAGGAAAAAATGTCACCGAGCAGTGCAACGAACGAGTCAATTGACTTACAGAAAATAGATTTAAAACAAGTTTGGGAACATGAAGAACTGAACTCACGGAAAAGGAGGGAGTCAGAGGAACTGTGCCCCGGTGAAGGATGGGGGTCACAGAGCCATCGACAAGGAGAACCTGCCGATGGACGCTCGGAGACTCAATAGAAAAGAACAAGCGTGTCTCACCAGTCAGGTGATCAGTGGCCCCAGAGTCAATCACCCAGGGAGAAGAGGACCCCTCTTGAGTGACATGAAAGGCCATCGGGGTACCTGACGCAGACGCTAAAGTCGACGAGAACGACGAGGAGGCAGGTACCGACTGAGCAGGAAGAGGCTGGTGCGGAGTTTGAAATTGAGAGTGCAGCTGAAGCTGAGATTGGAGCAGTTGCACTTGAGCCATAAGCTGACTCCAGTCGGCGGAAGGAGCCCCAGAAGAGGCACTAGAATTAGGTTGGCCCCCAAAGTCGGAAGAAGTAGCGGCTGCAGCACGCGTGGCGGGGGACTGCTGGCGTAGGTGAGGAAAGAGCAGCCAGCATCGAGACTTCTCATGACCAGTCCGGAGGCAGTGCTGACACTGAACAGAGGCAAATGGGATGTCGCGGCCACCCCCGCGACCCTTAGAGGTAGATGTACGCCCCCCGCGGGCAGAAGAAGGACGACCTGAAGCCAGGGCCATTTGGTCTGGAATAGGAACAGAAGCTGGAACGAGCAAAACAGCAGTCAGGTGGGCACGACACTCATGCTCCTCCACCATGGAATAAGTATCCAAGATATCAGGAAGAGGGTTCATGTTGACAATCTGAACCCTAATCTGCTCAAACTCGGGCCTCAAGCCCATCAGGAACTGATAGGTCTCCCGCTTCTCCTGTCGCTGCTTGGCAACAAGAAGATCCTCTGGATGTGGAAAAGCACTGAGCGGCTCAAGGTCAGAAAGCTCCTGGAATCTCCCTGAGAGAAAGGTAAAGTACTCGTGCACAGAACGGTCCCCATGACGAGCAGTAGAAATCTCTTGGAAGACAATAAATATGTGTATCAATTCGTGTGTGACCGTAGGTACGCGTCAAGGCAGCCCAAAGAGACGACACTGAATCGAATCGCATGAACTGCTGGTAAATGCGGGGGCTCCATGGAGCACTGAAGCCACCCGAGAAACTTGAAATTTTTTGTGAGCCATTGACGGATAGACTTTTCGTTGAAAGGCTTGGGAACACCATAAGGTTCAAGCCAATCAAGCTTGTCATGTCCGGCAATATGGACTCGCACGGAGTTGGACCAAACGATAAAGTTTTTTTCATTGAGAAGGACGGTAGTAATGCGCCGAGCAAATCCATCATTCGAACCAAAGAGGGAGGAATCCATAGGATGGGAAGAAGAGAAACCCTTAAACAGAAGAGGAAAAACTCATCCCAAAAAAGGAAGGAAGACCGTAAATCACAGATCTAGATCATGAGAAGAAAAGAAGTGAGGGAAGGGGCGGTAAACACCAACCAAATCGGCGATGGAAGAAACAATCGAAGGGGGGAAAGAAAGAGGAAGTTGGTTGTAGCAGAGGAGAACGGCGGGAAGATGTCGGCGGAAGAACCATAAACCCTAACTGAATCGCGGAAGGCGGAGGTCGGGGTCAGGCGGGCGGCGGCAGTAGTGGGAGGACAAAGCCCTCACATCGCGCGGAGAACGACGTCAAACAATGCGGGAAGAAGTCGCAGGCGAAGCGGGGTCGGGGTTAGAGCGAAGCGGGGTCGTGGTCGTTTTCCGCCTCTGATACCAAATCAAATGAGAGAAAAGTAAAATTTCATTCATCCTCAAAGGGGAAATAAGTATATATAGATACAAGAGGCACTGAGGCACATATAGAATAACACGTTAATAATACATAACACGCCAATAAAAGATTGTGTGTGCGTGTGTATTAAAAGATTGTGTTAAAAGAGCATGTTTGTGTGCTAAAAAAACGCATGTGTTAAAATATCGAGTGTGTGCGTGTGTATTAAGAGATCGTGTGCATGCGTGTCAGTGTGTTATAAAAGATTGTGTGTTGATGCGTGTTATAAGAGATTGTGTGCATGTGTTAAAAAATCATGTATGTGTCGATGTGTGTTATAAGAGATTGTGTGCATGTGTTAAAAAATCATGTGTCGATGTGTGTTATAAGAGATTGTGTGCATGTGTGTGTGTCAAATGATGTGTGTGTGCGTGTTAAAAGATTGTGTGCGCGCTAAAAGATTGTGTGCGCTAAGAGATCATATGTGTGTGTGTTAAGAGATCATATGTGTGTTTGTTAAAAGATCGTGTGTGTGTGTGTGTGTGTGTGTGTTAAAGGAACATGGGTGTGTATGTTAAAGGATCATACGTGTGTATGTTAAAGGATCATACTGAGGTCATTCATATTTTTCAAGTATATTATAATGAAACAAAAAAACTGAGTGGAAACTCAATTTCCACTCCCTCTTCATGTAATATGTACTAACAATGCTCTTGAATAAATATCGTGTAGTGCCTTACATGGAATACTCCGTCAAACTTTTTGCTTGTATACGCCACAGCAAAATGGTATTGTCGAAAGGAAAAAAAATCACAATTTACTTGATATTGTCAGCACTCTTTGGTTTTATATGAATGTTCCTAAAACCTTTTTGGCTTGATGCTATTCTGACAGTCAATTACTTATCAATCATATGTCAACAACGGTTCTTGAACATCAAGTACAATATCAACTTCTTTATCCACATGAACAACCCTTTCTCTTACACCAGAATTTTTTGTATATCTTTGTTTCAAGCATGACGCACCCCTAAATAAATTGTCCCCACGAGCAGTTCATTGTATTTTTGCGTATTCTTGCACATAAAAAGGTATCAGTGCTACAATACAGTTGCCAAAAAAGAGTTATGTCAATGTAAATGTCACTATTTGCGAGGGCACGCACTTCTGCCCTGAAAAATCCCCCATGAATACTTCTCTTATCTGCATGTCCTTATTTCCCTATGACCGTCCATGCTACTGATCCTCCTCTGCAGGTCTATGAGAGAAGACACAAGCTTTCGTCTCCTGCTACCTTATCTGCCCTCTTACATCTTCCTCTCATGCAAATTCGGAACATGCTCCTTTACTTTCTGACATGGAATTGCTTATTGCTCTGAGGAACCACAATGTTGTTGTACTAAAAAATCAATTGCACACTATCTCTCTACTGACCACCTAAATTGTTACGCCCCCGACCGCCGACCGTTTCTCGGGGCGTTATTATGCTCGCAGGCGCAAGGAGACGACGAGCAGCGAAGGGGCTGAACCGGATAAGAACCGGCCGGCCAAGGGTTGAACCAACCGGTTCAGCCCTATGTGGAGGGGCCGACCGGCTCCCTCCTTGGCCCGGGTATTTATACCCGGGGAGATCATCTTTTGGAGCCAAGCAACTTAACCCGAAGGTATTTCTCCTCCTTCTTCCTCTAAACCCTAGCCCCCTTTCTCTCTAGTTTTTTCTCTCTCCCTAATAGTTATTATCATTTGGTATCAGAGGCGGTCATTCTCTGACGATGGTCACCTCTCGCACGCAAGAAGAGGTCGCTCGATTGGAGATCTTGGAGAACTATGGTGGATTGATGGATTCGGTAGCCGCAATCGAGCAAGAGATGCGTACATCTACACAGCGGTTGGAGGAGCGCATAGACACGCGGATGGAGGAGCTTAAGGCGCTGTTGAAAGGAAAAAGCCCTAGCGAGGAAGAACCGGTCGGCGGAAGGCCCGATCGGTCCGCCGAAGCTTCGGGAACGCCCGATCCGGGGCGTTTGGGCACGGGAGCACCGGGCTTTGGCGGGAACAGTGGCATCGGCCTCTCCAGACACTGGGGGACCACTGGCGAAGGCCACGGAGGGGCGGCGTGATCGGCGGCTGCAGCGGGGGGCGTCGGCCCCAGTTTCACTGGGCCGACGAGCAGTGTAGCACCGGTTCTGGGCGGAAACACAAGCGTCGGGTTCTCCCGACCCTGGGGGACCACCGGCGAAGGCGGGGGAGTGGCGGCGTGGCCGACGGGAGTAACAGGAGGCGGCGGCGCCAGTTTTGCTGGGCCGGCTGAGTTTGGGCCGGCTAGACACCCAGGCGGCGGCTCCGGAATTGCTGGACCGGTGGATTACGGGCGGCAGCCGTGACTACAGGCTGATGGAGGGCAGGGGGCTGCTGTGCGGGCTCCAGGAGGTGCGGCGGGAATCCTTCCTCACCCGCGTGGCGACATTCTTCCCAGCGGGGTTGGAGGCCACGTTCCGTGGGCCGGGCAACACATTCCTCATCAGGGTCAGCCACCTCTTGGCTATCCGGGTGGACACGATGGGCATGTGGGACGACATAATGGGCAAAGACAGGGCTGGCAAGGGCAGGCTGGGCCACGGGCGTACATGCCACCGAAGTTGACACGTATGAACTTCCCCAAATTCAAAGGGGGGGATGCATTGGAGTGGATTCATAAGGCGGAGTTGTTCTTCAGCTATCAGGAGGTCCCGGAGGGGCAATGGGCGCAACTAGCGTCGTTCCATCTGGAAGACGACGCGTTTCAGTGGACTCAGTGGTTCCCGAGAGGTAGAGATTATGTACCGTGGACTGAATTTGTGGAGGGGTTCACGACCCGGTTCGGGCCACTGGAGTATGAGGACTTCGAGGCGCTGCTGCAGAAGTTACGACAGAAAGGGACAGTGACTGAGTACCAGACGGAGTTCGAGAAGTTGGCCAACCGGGTACATTGGGAAGAGAAGTCACTGCTGAGTTGTTTTGTGTCCGGTTTGAAGGAGCATCTGCGGGATGAGCTTCATGCTTATATGCCACGGAGCTTGAATCACGCTATCACCCTAGTGCGCATTCAGGAGGAGCGACTCAACCGGCAGCGGTCACGAACCACGGGGAAATCTCTTGCCACACCAGCCATAACTAGGAGAGAGCCACAAGCGGTCGTCAAGCCTACGGTGACTCGTTTGTCGTGGGGCGAGCTCCAGGCCCGCAAGGAGAAGGGTCTCTGCTTCATTTGTGATGAGAAGTTTGTGCCCGGCCATAAATGTCAGAAGCTACAGGTTTTCATGCTGCATGAAGAGGTGGATGATGCGTCTTCGCCCGAGGTAGCTGTCGAGGAGGTGCTATTGGAAGAGGATGTGGATGTGACGGAGTTTGGGGTTTCCATCCAGGCCATGGAAGGGTGCAATCCACCCCTCACGATGCGGGTCGCCGAACGGGTTAGACAAGAGAAGGTGACGATATTAGTGGACAGTGGGAGCACCCACAATTTCATTCATTCGGCTGTTGCTCAGCGGGTTGGGCATGACATTGATAGGGGAGCTGCGTTCCAGGTCATGGTGGCTGACGACAGTAAGCTGCAGTGTGAAGGGGTCATAAAGGGAGTGGAGTTGTAGATTCAGGGATACATTGGGAGCACGGATGTGTACCTTCTACCCATCCGGGGATCAGACATGGTACTCGGAGTTCAGTGGCTGCAGCAGCTGAAGAGGGTCACTTTTGATTGGGAGCTCATGACGATGGAGTTCCTGCAGCGTGGCCGACAGTTCTGTTTGAAGGGTCTCACAGTTTCGCCGGTAAAGGAAGTCTCTCTTCGGATCTTGCAGCAGCTCGGAGAGGAAGGGAGCTTGATGACAGTCCTTTTGGGAGTGCGGTCTGATGAGGTCGGGTCGTCTGAGGTACCCATACAGTTACAGTCCTTAGTCGAGCAGTATTCTGACGTCTTCCAGGAGCCACATACACTACCACCATCGCGGTTTCGGGATCACCAGATTGTACTCAAGGCCGGAGCGGAGCCTACCAATATCGGCCTTACCGATACCCACACATGCAGAAGGCAGAGATCGAGCGCAGCGTCCGGGAGATGCTCGACGCCGGGATCATACGACCCAGCACGAGCTCCTTTTCGGCCCCGATTCTTCTTGTCAAGAAAAAGGATGGCTCGTGGCGATTCTGTGTCGACTACCGGGCTTTGAACGACATCACTTTGAAAGACAAGTTCCCAATTCCATTGGTTGAAGAGCTCTTGGATGAGCTACACGGGGCGACTAGATTCACAAAGCTTGACCTACGGTCGGGCTACTACCAGATCCGTATGAGGGAGGAGGACGTCCATAAGACGGCTTTCAGGACCCACGATGGCCACTACGAGTTCCTGGTGATGGCCAACGGGCTGACTGGCGGGCCATCCACCTTCCAAGCCAATATGAACGAGATCTTTCGCCCACTACTTCGCCTTTTTTTGCTAATATTCTTTGATGACATCTTGATATACAGTGCTAATTGGGAAGATCACTTGTGCATGTTGAACAGGTCTTTTCTATTCTACGGAAGCATCAGCTGTATGCTAAGCGCTCCAAGTGTTCTTTTGGGCAGGAGAAGGTAGAGTATTTGGGCCACTTGGTCTCGGCTGAAGGGGTCAAAGCTGACCCTCGGAAGATTGAGAGCATGGTTTCTTGGCCACGGCCCCAGACTGTTCGGGCTCTGCGGGGATTCTTGGGCCTCACCGGCTACTACCGACGGTTAGTGCGGGATTATGGGAAGATTGCTTGACCACTAACCCAGCTACTGCAGAAGGATGTCGTCTCCTGGCAGGATGATGCTGAGGCGGCTTTCAGGCACTCAAACAGGCGGTGACGACCACCCAGTGTTAGCCCTCCCAGATTTCACTAACGAGTTTGTTGTGGAGACGGATGCCTCGGGGGTGGGGCTGGGCGTCGTCTTGATGCAGGAGGGCCGCCCATTGACTTTTTATAGTAAGGCGTTAGCACCTAAGACGTTGCGATTGTCCACGTATGAGAAGAAGCTGTTGGCAGTGGTTCAGGCAGTGGGCCTTTGGCGGCCATATCTTTTGGGGCGACACTTCAAGATTCGTACGGATCACCAAAGTTTGAAGCATTTGTTGGACCAACGAGTCTCCTCTCCTCTTCAGCAAAAGTGGGTCACCAAACTTTTGGGCTACGATTATGAGATAGTTTACCGCCAGGGCAAGGAGAATGTGGTGGCGGACGCCTTGTCCCGCCTACCTGACGGTGCACTCACTCAGATTTCGGGGCCGGTCCTCGACTCGTTCGATGACATACATGAGGAGGTCTTGCGGGATCCCTCTCTACGTGCCCTCGTGGAGGCCCTCCAGCGTGGGGAGACTGTGACGCCAGGTTATCATCTACAGAGTGGGTGACTACATTACCACGGCAGAGTCGTCATACCTCCAGGTTCAGCATGGAAGGCAGTTATGCTCCACGAGTTTCCTTCCTCTCCAGTGGGAGGTCATGCAGGAGTGCTCTGTATCCTCCAACGGGCGAGAGCAAATGTATTTTGGCCGGGGATACGCCGTGATGTGCAGCAGTTTGTGCGATAGTGTGAGACATGTCAGCGACAGAAGTATGAGACCACTACACCTGCCGGGTTGCTCCACCCACTTGAGATTCTGCAGCACATCTGGGATACTGTGTCGATATATTTTATCGATTGATTGCCCAAGTTTCAGGGCAAGTCGGTCATTTTGGTGGTGGCCGATAAGCTCTCCAACTATGGTCATTTCCTCGCTCTCAGTCACCCTTATACGGCGGAGTCGGTCGCCGAACTCTTCAATCGGGAAGTCGTCCGCTTGCACGGCCTCCCATGCGCCATCATTTCTGACCGTGATCCCACTTTTGTGAGCCAGTTTTGGCGAGAGCTTTTCAGGCTTCAAGGGACTTGCTTGAGTTTCAGCACCGCAAATCACCCCCAGACCGACGGCCAAACGGAGGTTCTTAATCGCGGCGTGGAGACCTACCTCCGGTGTTTCGTCATGGACGAGCCTCGGACTTGGACCAGTTGGCTACACTGGGACGAATATTGTTACAACACTGCTTACCACTCCGCCAGCAAAATGACGCCCTTTGAGGTAGTTTACGGCCGCCCGCCACCTTCTTTGACGAGTTATGAGCCGGGCAGCATGGCATTGTCGGCGGTCGATCGGGCCCTCCACGACCGCAACCGCACTTTAGTGACATTACGGGCGAATCTTCGCCTTGCCCAGAATCGCATGAAGACCCAGGCGGACAAGCACCGCAAGGAGAGGGAGTTCGTCGTGGGCGATGAAGTATTCCTTAAGCTCCAACCCTACTGACAGCTCTCAGTGGCTCGCCGTACAAATCATAAGCTGGCTCCTCGATATTATGGCCCCTTTCGTGTTCTCAAAAGGGTGGGGCCGGTCGCTTACACGTTGGAGCTTCCCGCGAGCTCCCGGATCCATCTGACATTTCATGTCTCTTTGCTCAAGAAGAAGATTGGTGACAGTGCCCAACCGAGCCCTTTCTTACCGGAAGCTACCGTTGCAGGTGAACTTCGGCCAATGCCGGAGGCGGTTCTCTTACTCAGGTGGAAGCAGCGTGGCGCCGAGTTTCGGGCCGAACTCTTGGTCAAGTGGAAGCACTTATCAGAAGCACATAACTCCTGGGTTGATCTGTTGGACTTCAAGGAGCTGTACCCGGATTTCCATCTTGAGGACAAGCTGGGTCTTGATGGGGAGGGGAATGTTACGCCACCGACCGCCGACCGTTTCTCGGGGCGTTATTATGCTCGCAGGCGCAAGGAGACGTCGAGCAGTGAAGGGGCTGAACCGCCACTCAGTAGAACTGGTCGGCCAAGGGCTGAACCAACCGGTTCAGCACTATGTGGAGGGGCCGACCGGCTCCCTCCTTGGCCCGGGTATTTATACCCGGGGAGATCATCTTTTGGAGCCAAGCAACTTAACCCTAAGGTATTTCTCCTCCTTCCTCCTCTAAACCCTAGCCCCCCTCCCCCCTTTCTCTCTAGTTTTTTTTTCTCTCTCCCTAGTAGTTCTTATCCCAATTGGAAAGCAGATATGCAAGAAGAAATGGATACCCTATATTCTAGACATACTTGGAATCTTGTAAATTTACTGTCATATTCAGAGACGATTGGGCTTCGACGGATCTCCATTGCCAAATATTTGCATAATGTTCCATTGAAAGACTCGATATGTGCCTTATGGCTATGGGTTACAAGCAAACATATAGAATTGACTGCTTTGAAACCTTCTCTTTTACAGCTCAGTTCAACTTGGTTCGCTTTTTTATATTCATTGTAGTAAACAAAGGTTGGTATCTCTACCAATATAATGTCAAAATTGTTTTTCTACATGCCGACCTACAGGAAACTGTCAACATGGAGAAACCATGAAATATCATTCAAAAACCATGAACACCACATTTCATGTTCTCATTAATATTAGAAACCATGAAATATAATTCAAAATCATGAACACCGCATTCCATGTTCTCTGATGATGATGAGTAAGATAGTTTAACAATACTAATTTCCTCTCCTATAGTTGAATTCATCAATAAATTTATTGATGATGCATTTTACGGTCATGAAGTAGAAGTGTGTGTGTTTGGCTCCTTGATAAAAGATACAATGAAAAATACTTTCCATCTTGTCAACAAACTTGAGTTCATTTGTGTTAAACTCGATAAAATACATTGTACCAAGTAAGATCTGGCCCATTCATGAGTTGTTCAGCTCATTCATATGCCCTTACATAAAAATATGAAATTTGTATCTTATTGGTATGCTGTATCGAGCCGAGTATGAACATCGAAGGTTCGTTTGGGTATATTCACGCCACCGTCGTTCATAGGATCGTCATATGGATGATTGGAGTTTGTCACATGTTCAATGCAAATTTTCATACTTTCTATGCATTTTTATTTAATATTTTGAGTGACATTTTGAAAGTTAGGTTAAAATATATAATTGACTGATCTAAGTCGTCATATACATATCCTAAACTCCTCTTTTTATATACAGCAAATACTAGGGCTTAGGGCATTGATGGTTTGGTTTCTCGTAGAGAAACTGACGGCCATATACGTGGGTCTCGACTCCCACGTCAATGCTCTAGAGGTGACAGGCCCACCTACCTTCTTCCACAGTTGCTGCCACCCCTCCCCAATCCTCAGCCAACATTCTTCCTCCCTCCACGATTGTCGTCATCCCTTCCCCAACCACTTCATTAGCCCCCAACAATAGTGATAGACCTACTTCTAGTCCCTAAGAGCACACAATGCCCTCCAGACGTCCATAGTTCTTCTTCCTTACCCCAACGAGGGTCTCGGCAGCCAACCCTAGCCTAGCTGGCCCTTCTCCTCTTCCACTCCACCAATGTCCAGTTATCCAACTCCCCCACACTCCACCAATGGCCAGTCACAACTCCCACACACTCCGCTGCAAACATACTATCATAGCAAGCTCTCTACTCCAATTCGCACCCCATCTGCAATACCCAAGCTCTCCTCCTTGCCTTCATACCGTTTTCTATCCTCATTCTTTTAGCATTAGAGTCCAATAAGTTTTTCTTAGTTGTTTTTCATTTACTTAACATTGTATGGATATTTTTGTATCAATTAGTGGTATTCAGTTTTTGTATTTTTATCTGTTTATTTCATTGAATGTGCAGCGTATTTTGATGCAGGGTAAGGTCCTAGAGAGTCTAATGGTGCTTTCTATATGCAGACACACTTCCGACATTTTATCTTGCAATAAATTTTTTATATAAATCAATATATAAATAATTTGCCACAGTATATAAAGCATACAAGAAAGGAAACACAAGAGGTGGTACAAATGCAAGAGAGCTTAAAATCAAATAGCTAAATAAATAGGAACATACAACCTACAAAGCACGGATGCTTAAAAGTGATATGCGTATCGGCTCAGACGGCTATCGGATACGGGAAACGCCCGGAAACACTCGGAAACACGTTTCGGAAACTCTTGGAAAAACATTTTAAGTACTATTGGAGAGAATGTTTAATTTTAAAACATGATATTTTGCATGTAAATGTAACAAAACAATGATCAATTGATGTAATGATGTGGACATGTGATATATTGTTTTTTATGGTGTTTATTTTCTTGAATCTTCTCTACATTTTTATAGTATTATATGGAATATTATTTATAGCATTATATGAAATGTCAATGATATATAATATAAGTTTGAAGTCTCGATTTTCGTATGTATGGTCTATGTTGTAGTCTTATTTAAAAAAAATCGTTACAATAAGATATGTACAAATAATTTGTTAGTTGTCTTATTCTTATATTAATTAATACTTATATTAAAATAATAAAAAATGTTTCTCGTATCCTTATTTTTTTAAAAAAATCACGTTTCCCGTATTTGTTTCATATCGTATCCCGTATCTCGTTTCCGTCCCCGTGCTACATAGCATACAACGTCTCAAAACTAAAAACAACGATTACAAACAAGTATTTCTCGAGAAGAAAATTTACACACAATACAACATAAAAAAACTTCAAACTAGAGAACTGACACAAATCTGAATTGGGCAAGGGCTAGATGAATATTTGGAGAACTTTGGGATCCGTCAGTGTAACCCGAGGTTGGATTTAGGCTTCCGAATATGCATCCAACTGCTGGCCAGTAAATATTGGTGCTGAAATAGGCTTTTCTGGATGCTGTAAGCAGCTGGCTGCTGCTGTACGAAGGTCGGCCGGAGGGCTGTGGAAAGCACTGGACAGCAAGGACTGTGCAAGGAGGCCTCTGGTAGGTTGCTGAAATGCCTTGCAGCTGTGGGTATGATGTGAAATTACTGCCTGGAATTTATTTCCTGCAGCGCAAGGCCTTGTCGACCCCTAGACAGCAAACTGGGTGGCTGTAAGTGAGCTGGGGAGATTGAGGAGGAGTGAGTGTGGGAAATGGCTGGAGGGGTGGTTCAGTGAGGAGGGTCTGCTGTGGGGGATGAGGCCAGCTGAGGGGAAGGAAGTGGGGCTCGGCTGGGAGAGAGGGAAGGTGGTGCCATGTGGTAAAGTGGTTGTAGGAGTTGAGGCCGGTTGATAGGGAGGAGGTGGGGTTCAGTTGAGAGGGCTGAGAGTGGCTCAACGTGATGGATTAATGGGGGCTGTTGTAGGTGAGCTGGGGGCTCGGTTTGGAGAGGAGAAGGCATAGGATAGTTGCTCCACGTGAGGGGTTAATGGGGGGGGGAGGGCTGCTGAAGGGAAGTGGGGGCTCGGTTTTGGGGAGGTTGGGGGGAGGAGGGAGGGGTGTTGGTTCCACATGTGGCCGCCGGCAGAAAGGGGCCGGCTGTAATAGGAAAGGTGGGAGAGTGGAGGTAGTGGCGGAAACAAAGGAAGAGATCCTAAATTTAAGATAGTTATGAGGTGGTGGGGTGGTTGCAGGCCCGGGTTGGCCAGTGGTGGTTGTGACCGGAGGTGATTCCAACGAACACTGGAAAACGTGGGGAAATTTGTGGAGGTGGTGGTGGTTGTCGCATAAGACGGGAAATGTTTTTCTTCGATCGCTAGAAAACTGAAGATGGATGGAGTTTGGCGGGGGAAGTGGTGGAGGGGCAAAAGGTGGCTGGAGGAAGGGTGGCCAAAGAATGTGGGGAGGAATGAGAAGGGGGGCCAATTATAGGTGAATGGGGAGAAAAATGTGATGTCCTAGCTTTGCGCTTGTAGTTCCGGCTTCAACACCGGATGATCAAAATGAGGCTTCTTCGCAAAATCTTTCAATAGCTCTCCATGGAACCCTCTATCACTACGAACGAAAGATGTTTTGATCGGCGATCCGCTCGAGATGACCGGTCCCGATCGTCACTGCGTACATGGTCGTTGTGAGTAGACCCACACGGGTCATGTGGCATGATCCCCATCAATATTTACTCAACATTTAATTTTATTGCACTATCTTTATTTTGCAATCTTCATATGTAACCCTAAATTGAACTCATTATGATCAATTGTTATTTTAGTGTAAGGTTAAAGTTCATTACTTAATGTGATTCAGTGTTAGATATCATCATCTGCTGATTCATTTAATTGCAGCATCCATAATGGTGGTGTTAATTTATTCATCGATTGATTGTGCGAGCTTGCGCGTGTTTGCATCTCTCATATAGAATAAGTTCCACATTGAATCCTATAACCTCGTCCTATGTCAGATTTGGTATTAAAGCGCTAGGTTTAGGGTTTACTTTATGCTACATAGTGGTAAAATCTATAGGAAAATTAAATGCACATGTCAAATGGAGCCTAAGATTTTGTTAGACTTAAAAAAGCGACTGTTTAACAAGTGTGAACGCTGGACCATTACCATAATGTAGAAAATAAACTTATAGATGATGCATATTGGATGCATGAATACAGAAGTAATTAATTAGATAAAATAAATAAAAATTAAATCAAGCGCTAATTTCCTCAGACCTCAGCTACAACAGCCTCATTTTCAACTGGATTCATTGAACATGTCGAATAAACCATTCTGCCACCCACTTTAAGCAAGGTAATACCTGAAAAAAGAATATAATACATTCACAAGTTCTACTTAAATAATAGTTCTCTCATGAAAATTTGGAAACAAGCATAAACAAGTACATAGATAAATTAATAAAGAGCTTCTCTCGCACTACCTTAAAATAGCAAAACTTGAGCAGGAAAAGGCAATGGCATATGAAAAGTAACCGCATTTTTATCATGAATCAAACTAGAAAGGTAAAAAGAAAAAAAGAATGGTGCAGCATTACTTAAATAAAGCAACAAAAAAGATCAAATAAAGAAGGTCACATAACAGATCAGCACTTTAATAAGTATTATATAAAGGCCATCATCTTGATCTGCATAAATAAGGCAATCACTAATATCTTCTTTCAAGAGATGCCTCTTAGATATTTTTGGAGACAATTAACTCATAAATTGAACACTTTAATCCTTATTAAAAAAGCATAATAATAAAAAGCTCCCCAATAGTTAAAAGGGTACTAGCCAGCAATATGAATGGTTTCAATATCTCTACATGCCATATATTTTTGGATATTATTTCAACAATTTGAATATGAAGGGCATAAGTTAAACTTTCTCTATAACCTGAGAAGGCTATTGTTATGAGTCAAGCTAACTTGGGTTCACCTGCTGGTGGCAGATCTTAAGGAGCGGCTAATCATATAAAGGGGTTATTTCTTCTGCGGCAAAACACACGACAGAGGGGATTGAACGCTAAGGTAACTCTCTCGTCCTCAACATGATATCAGAGACGGTTTCTTCCGCTTCAGCCTAAAGGCTCGCCGCTGGGTCGTTGTCGCGTTTGGGACAGTTCGTCTCTGTTCGTCTCGTCTTCCGTCGGCCCGTCGATCGTCAGGATCGATCGTCATCGTCGTCTTCTGGCGTCGACAGCAGGAGTCGATAGATCGTCTTCTTCTTCTTCCGGCGTCGACAGTAGGGTCGATAGATCGTCTTCTTATTCTTCTGGCGTCGACAGCAGGATCGATCGTCTTCTTTTTCTTCTGGCGTCGCAGGTAGAGCGATCGTCGCAAGAAGAGCGATCGTCGTAGGCAGAGCGATCGTCGCAGGCAGAGCGATCTTCTGGCGTCGCAGGAAGACGATCGATCGATCGTATTCGCCGCTACCTCCGTTCAGTCTTTCCTGGTGCAGTCATCTTCGATCCTTCTTCCAGTCATTACTGAGGTGCAGAGGCTGCCGTTTGGTGGTGCGGCTGAAGCCGGTTTTTCTTGCAGTCATTTGGTGCAGGGGTGCGGCTGTAGCTGTCCTGTTGATGCCTGCTGTCGTTGGTTGGTTTCTGTCCTCCTTTCTCTTCTTAGTGTTTGTTCCTATGAAGGACAAATTGAAGGGTATTGGTGCCTTTGAAGGGGTGGTTGATCAATCTAAACATTATGGTGGAGGAAGTTCTAACATGGACTTCAATCATGGTGTTACTCAAATCAAGCTCAATCGGAGAAATTATCTTGTATGGGCCCAATCTATGCGGATATTCATTGGAAGTCGTCGAAGACTTGAGCTTCTCACCGGATCTAAACCAGCTCTTGATGTGTCTGACCCCTATATGAGGAATGGGAAGGTGAGAACCTCACTGTGATAAATTGGCTTGTCAATTCAATGGAACCCAAGATTGCAACTCACTTTTTATTTTGTCAAACTGCGTAAGAGATGTGGGAGTTGATCGAACGGAATTACTCAAAAAAAGGACTTGGCTAGAATATATCAGCTCCAAACTGAGCAAGTCCACATGATAGGGATGTCTGATTTTGAAGAATATTACAGCAAGTTGACCCATAAGTGGGCTGAAATAGATGAATATTCCGTTATTCAGAGTATAGATGACTACAAGACTGAACTCATGCAACGGAGGGTCTTTGAGATGCTTTTTAGTTTTCCCCCTGAACTTGAATTCCAGAGAGTTCAGACGTTGGGTAGAGATTCCGTGCCGGATCTAGAGATAGTGGCTCATTATATTCGAGGGGAAGCAGACCGTATAAATTCCCTTCGTTCAAACACTCTGGTTGGTCATGAAAAATCTGCCCTTCCTGCATAGCAGAAGAGATGGCACACGAGGAACGTGATACTAGAGGACAAGAGCAAGATGAAGTGCCCTCACTGTGGGAAGATAGGTCATAAGAAAGAGAAATGTTGGGATCTTCGTTCTCACGAGATCCCTCCAGGTTGGATTCGTGGTGCCGATGGGAAATATGTGAGATCCCAAACGGCCATGTATGGTAATATGGAGAATATTGGGTACCTTCAGCCAGAGAATGAGAGTTTGACTAAAGAACGGAAGGCCTTAAAAGTCAATGCTACCGGGCAATCTCTTTCTGGTGATTTTGTGGGGACGGCAGCTCATGCTCATTCTACTCGTGTCCTCGAAAGGACCATCCACTTCTTGGATCATCGACTCAGGGGCTTCCAACCACATGACTGGGTCTTCAATGGGGATCTCTTCTATTTCTCCTGCCTCTGGCAGTGTGAGACTTGTTGATTGGTCTTCGACTCCTGCGACTGGTAAAGGGATTATTCATCTTTCTCCCTCCGTGCCTCTCAAATCTGTTGTTATCGTTCCCACATTTCCGACAAATCTCTTATTTAGGAGCAGTTTAACTAAACAGCTTAACCGTTCTATCACTTTTTTCTCCTCTCATTGTGTTTTTCAGGATCTGGCGAGTGGAAAGATGATTGGTGGTGGACATGAGTCTGGTGGTGTGTATGTCTTGGACAACTATCAAGCTTTTGGTGTTCAGAAGTCTACCAACCTTGATCAGTTGATGTTGTGGCACAAGAGATTTGGACATCCTTGTTTGAAGACTTTAAAAGCTACTTTCTCAAATTTTCTCAATATTGAAAAAACTACTTTTGATTGTCAGTCTTGTGAATTGGCTAAACATTGTAGAACCAATTATGCCCCTAGTCGTAGTCGAAGTTTAAATTGTTTTGATTTGATACATTCTGATGTCTGGACTGCTCCTATTTGCTATGTGAATGATTTTCAGTATTTTGTCTCTTTTATTGATGATCACTCGCGCTTTACTTGGACGTACCTCATGTAAAAGAAGAATGAAGTTTCAGAAATATTTAAGTTATTTTATCATCATGTGCAAACTCAATTTGGTACTAGAATTAAGATTCTTATGAGTGATAACGAATGCGAATATACATGCAGTGACCTTCAGAGGTTCATGGGAGAGCATGGAATTACTTTCCAAACTTCATGTCTGAGGACTCCTCAACAGAACGGGGTAGCCGAAAGGAAGAATTGTCATATCTTGGAGACCACTCGTTGCTTGTTGCAAGAGATGCATGTCCCTAAGGGGCTATGAGATGAAGATGTTCCTACCTCTGTATATCTTATTAATCAAATGGCTATAGGTACTTTGGGGGGAAAGTACCCCCTAAAGCTTCTTTGCCCAAATATGTCTCTATTCTGTCTTCCCCCCAAAATTTTTGGATGCACTGCTTTTGTCCATATTGTGTGACCTCATAAGGATAAGTTGGGCCCACAAGCAATAAAATGTGTCTTTGTGGGATATGCTGCCAACCAAAAGAGCTACAAGTGTTATTATCCTATTCTTCAGAGAAGGTTTATCTCAAAGGATGTCACATTTTTTTAAAAATACTCTGTATTACTCTGATGAGGGAAAGGTTCTCACATTTCAGAAGAAGAGCAAAGATGATAATGATGCGGTGTCACCTCTTCCTATTTCGGTTGATGTGCTTGCTCCGGGATGTGTGAATATTCCTGTTAGAGAGGAAGTTCCTACCAAGGATCTATGTGTGTATAGAAGGAGGAAGAATCTTCAGGTGTACCAGAGAAAGAAACATAGAAATCTTGGCTAAGAATGCCTCACTCATGCCCCACCACCACACCGCCAGATCCGAGCAACATCACTCAGGAGACCACTTCTGCGTTGCAAGTTCACAGCGGTCGGACCAGATATCCCATAGATAAGTATGTTGGGTATAATTCTATATCTCACTCTTTGCAAGCATATCTTGCCTCTCGTTCCTCTATATACAACTAAATTTCTTCAAGATGGAACTCTTGACAGATATAATGCGAGATTGGTTGCTAAAGGCTTTACTCAGGTTGATGGAATTGATTTTCAAGAGACATTTGCCCTTGTCTCTAAGCTGAACTCCGTCAGAATTTTATTGTCTATTTCTACTCATAAATCTTGGATGTTACATCAGCTTGATGTTAAAAATGTCTTCCTCCATGGTGACTTACAGGGAAAAATTTATATGACGCCTCCCACTGGTATGGATGTTCCTGAAGGACATGGGTGTCGCCTTAAGAAAGCCTTGTATGGTCTCAAACAGTCGCCTCGGGCCTGGTTTGTCAAGAAAGCGACAAACTTGTTCATCTAAGCTTCACTCGTTGCATTTCAGATCACTCCGTCTTTGTCTACAGAAATGAAGAATGTACTACTATTCTTGTTGTCTATGTGGATGATATTATTATCCTCGAAACTGATGAACACCACATTACTTTGGTAAAAAAGGAATTGGCTTCTGCCTTTGAAATTAAGGATTTGGGAATCCTTAGGTACTTTCTCGAAATTGAGATCGTTGGATCTGCGGGGAAGATTATGATTTCTCAGTGTAAATATGTCTTGGATCTTCTTAGAGATGTTGGATATTTGGGTGTCAAACCCGTGGATAGTCATGTGGATCCAAGTTATGACATTCACAAGGAGAATTCTTTCGATCTTGAGAAGAAGTCGGAATATCAACGTATTGTTGGAAAGTTAATTTATTTGACTATTACCAGACATGATATCTCCTTTGTTGTGTGCAGTGTTGTAGATGTCGGCCGACATAAAGGTTTTGGGTGCAACCCGCAACGAAACCGATTTGTTTGACAAAAATATCATTTTGTATAAAAACCGTGATATATCCCGATATATCGATATATCTCTAACCCGATATTTCAGTTATTATATTTAATATATAAAAAAACAAAGTTCACGGGACCCGTATTTTTCTACTTCATGAGTCAATTTCACGCATTCAGCACTTCTCGCTCTACCCTAAATTTTACGGGAGAGTCGCTCTGGCGGAGTGGTCGACACTCGACAGCTCCTTCTCCGATGACAAGGCAACGAATCGGCATCGCAGGCGAGGAGTAGACGACGACGTCGGGCTTTCTACGAATCGGCATCGCAAGCGAGTAGACGACGTCGGGCATTCTACGAATCGGCATCGCAGGCGAGGAGTCGATGCCGGGCTTTAGGGTTTCTACTACTTCACTCCACTGTAAGTCACCTTCTTTCTTCTTGTTTTTGCGACAATTGAAAGTTTTATTTGGAAGTTATATTGATCAAGTCATAAAATCTAAAAATTTATTAAACTTGTGTTACTGTAAGCTTTTTACTTGTGCTGTAGTTAGGTTTCTTTCTTGCAATAACTAAGTTTATACCTTTCCTTGTGTAAATCTGCAGTGTTTTTTCTCTTGTGCACTTCTAACTTATGTTAACATTTTTTGTTAACTTCTGCTATAGTGATTTTTGCAATAGCTATGAAAAACTCCCCTCCAACTTTGCATAATTACATGGGTTTCGTCTTTATCTTTCAAAATTATTTTAAAGAAAATGTTATAAATACTTATTTGTTTGTACATTGCTATAGTTATTTGTCTGTATATTTTTACTTATTTGCAAAAAAATGTGTTTATAATACTGTTATATTTATTTAAATATTAAAATCCGATATTGTAAAATATCCTCGATATATCCCCCGCAATCCGACATACGATATTTCAAACTCAAACCGACATGAACCCGACATCCGACATCTACAACCTTGGTTGTGGGCTTGGTAAGTCAATTCATGCACAACTCTAAAGTTCATCACTATCAAGTTGTTTTACGGATTCTCAAATATTTAAAAAGGGACCCTTGAAAGGGCATTCTCTATCAAGATCATGGTCATCTTAAGGTCCACGGGTATTTTGATGCTGATTGGGAGCAGGACTCTTCCTCAGATAGAAGATCTACAAGTGGATATTCTATCTATGTTTGTGGCAATTTTATTTCCTGAAGGAGTAAAAAAAATGTTGTTGCTCGTCACTCCACAGAAGCCGAGTATCGGGCTATTGCTGTCACTACCTGTGAACTCATTTGGGTTAAGTCTATATTGGGGGAGATGGGCTTCTCTGTTTCTGAAGCAATGGATCTTTAATTTGATAATCAAGCGGCTATCCATATAGCTAACAACCTCGTCTTTCATGAGAGAACCAAACACATTGAAGTCGACTGCCACTTCATTCGGGACAAAATCCAAGACAAGATTATCATTGTGATGTTTGTGTCATCTGAGGATCAACTTGCTGACATTCTCACCAAAGGTTTTTCTGGGAAATCTCTTCATTCTTTCTCGCTCAAGCTCGGGATGTTGAATGCTTATAGTGTTAGCTTGAGGGGGGGTGTTATGAGTCAAGCTAACTTGGGTTCACCTGTTGGTGACCAGATCTTAAGGAGTGGCTAATAATATAAAGAGGTTATTTCTTCTACGGCAAAACACACGACAGAGGGGATTGAACCCTAAGGTAACTCTCTCGTTCTCAATAGCTATGATGCCTGTAATCCCTGTATTGGTAATATTTGTGGATAAAAAAGGATCTGAATGATTTTAAAGTCTCCAATGTCACATACTTTGGATATTTTAAGCAATTCAAAGATGAAGTGCTTATGATATATCTTGTCTAGAATCTGAGATGGCCTTGATGCCGATGCAGGAATACTTGTAAATAATACTTCAAGAATTCAAATATGGAGGACTCAAACCCTTTCAAACCAGTAGATAACGAGAGCTTCATGCATTGGGCATTCCATGGTGAAGTGGAAACAATTTCCAGCAGAAAGCAAGACAGAAACAGTTAAAATAAATATTGCTCAAGATGCTCAAACTAACCTATCGGATGGTTGGAGCAACTCATTTGATTCAATGTTCACGTGAGGCCTACCTTGAATTTAGGGGTTCCTATGAGCTTACGCACCTTATAATAGCCTCCTTACAAAGATGTAATCAAGCGCCCACAGGAAAAAAACAAATATGAGATCAAGAACAAGGAGTACTGTGCTTCTGTGATCATTCTCCTCATCCAGGAATTCCAAAAAGGGTAAAGGGTGCTATTAATGTTTGCAGGGATGTAAGCCCTGCTACTAAGATGCAGCACCAAAAGTGGTACAAGTCCCCGACATCTTAAGATTTATAAACGGAAATGTCATGTTGAAAAACCAATTAGATTTCTTAAGTTCCTCCATGTCACAGTATTCACACTATATATCCTATTGATACATATATGTATTATCACACACACTCTCCCTCTTTCCCTTTTTTAGCGCTTATCCTACTGATGTGTCTACTAATTCTATTGCAGTACTCTTTTTGAAGCTCTTTTTTATCCTAGGTGGAGAGAAGCTATGGAATGTGAAATGATTGCTTTAACATAGCGATGCCTATGAAGCTGTAAAAGTACCACGTGTGCAACATGTGGTTGGATGGTGATGAGATTTTGCAGTTAAATATCATTAACATGGTACAATCTAAAGATATAATGCTAGATCGGTGGCAAATTTTTTTACCCAAATTGATGAAATTGATTATCAGGGGACATTTGCACTTGTGGCCGAATTTAACTTTGTTCGTATTTCTCTCAAATTTAATTCTGTTCATTGAAAAGAAAGTGGATTCAAAAGTCTGGTTGGGAAACCGACCTATTTGACTATTACCATACTTGATACTTCTTATGTTCTGTTTATGGTGAAATTTACATGCCCTGAAGAGTTATACTTCAAATTGTGAGATACCTGAAAGGATCATTCCGCAAGGTTATTTGATGCATTTTAGGATGCATCATGGTGAATCAGAGGTGGAGGAAAAGAAATCTCAATGAAAAGAAGACTTTTGAATGTGATTTGAAGGACGAGTGAGCTACAAAGTTCCCGAGCACAAAGGAGGTGGTTTGGTACATGCATGGTGCTAAATGGAGCCAATCCCTGCATACACAATGCTGATTGTATGGTGTTAGACACAGGTTTCAACCTGAACTGATCGTCCCAGGTTTCTTAAGGGTTGTTTCTGAGTTGTTTTTGTATTTTTTTCCATACTTAAAACTCTGAGTTTGTGTTCTGTATTATTAGAACTTGTTGTATGCGTGATTTTTTCTACTTGGGCTCGCAACGTAACTTCTTTTTGAGCACTCCATCGTACTCACATGATATGTATCTTGTTATGTAGTGTCATGTCCTGTAGGGAGGCCTCCATCTATACAAGGAGCACCAAAGGTAGTGAGTTACTTTTTAGTGATTGTCTTTGGTGTCTCTTTGTACTCACATGATACGTATTGATACGTATCTTGTTATGCAGTGTCTTGTCTTGTAGGGAGGCCTCCCACAGGCCACTAGACAATCCAATTATGTGTCGCAGCTTCCACATCACTTGGATTCCTTAGCTGATCACTCTTCCCGTGCCCGACGCCACATTGTTCCCAGCTCATCTTGTCGATGTCGAGAACCCCAACACGACAGTCATTCACCTGTCAGTGCCTGGTCCTTATCTTTCACACGCGACGCTTAATATCCACTCAATACCTTACTCAACTTTCCGAAAACGTGACTCCCAGCGACTGACATTTCCTTCGCACTAAGCATTGGACCTCCGTGCTTCTGGGTCTTCTATCCCTCCCCAACTATAAGAAATCTTCTTCCAATAAGTTTACCATCTTATATGCATATTCGTCGAGCTTCTTAAGCATCCTACAACGCTTCCCAACTTCTTCCATGCTGCCTGAGTGCTCAGCACTCCAGATCGAGCCTCCCAGAACCTCGACCTCCATTGTCGGCACCTCTGAGTAACATCCATGAGATTCTAACAACCATGGAAGGAGACGGTCTTACCTCACTCAGGTTATGTAGGTAATGCAAAAGATATTTTCCAACCAAGCTCAACAATAGCCCGCATTCGCTTCCCTAGCCCCCAGCCTTGATGGCATGCGTCTGTCACCCTAGCAAATACATCATTCCAAAACAAGTGCCAATTTGGGAGGGCCACACGAGGTCGGGCACTCTAATAACAGTGAAAATTGGTTCGCGAGAGGCAGTACCCGTGTTACATGAAACTCAATTTACGTCTATTTGACATCAAGAGCAGCCCACTGGCCTACTTCACAAAATGTGAGCAGTTTTTCGCCAACCAGCTCATGTTGTTGGAGGATTGAATAGGGTTGGATTCATTCAATCGCATGGGCCTAGCGTAGTTATAGTACATCCAGCTTGTGCGAGAGACCCCCAAGTTGAATTGGGCCTTCAAACATTATTACGGTCTATGCTTCAGACCACCCCTCCACAACCCATTGGGCGACCTTGTGATGGAGATTGCCGGCCTACGCCCATGTATTCTCGTAGGAGATAGAGATCTGCTACCCGTTTAGACAATCAGAGTCCACGGATGTGTCCGGACAGTCGTTATGTGTCTTTTTCATATATTATTTTATCTATTTTGAGATGTATTTAACACCCGATCGGCTCAGGCGATATAAGTCGTCCGATTCGGGTGCCCTATTTCAGATATTATTTATTTAAGCATGCAAGGGCCGGTTAAGAGCGGTATCGATGGTTATTTGCAATTTTCGAAAACTGTCGGTCTCCCCTTTCTCTTGCTGCGACTCCGGGAAAGTAACTCCATTGGGGAGACTCCAAGGCAAAGCCGCACCTTCCCTCCATCAACCATTGCCGCACAAATCCAGATCCCACCGCCCTGTCCAGTCTTTACTGCTCAGAACCCACTGGTCCAAATTCGCCAACAGCACTGCCTCAAATTCCAGCCACTCCACAGGTCAGACCTCCCTAATGGGTCGTCCCCCAACCTTAATGTTCCCTCTCTTCCTCCCCTTACACTTCCCCACTTTAATTTCCATAATAGCTCGCCCCTTCCCTCCATTGGGGAGACTCCAAGGCATAGCCGCCCCTTCCCTCCATCAACCATTGTCGCCCAGATCCAGATCCCACCGCCCTGTCCGGTCTTTACTGCCCAGAACCCACTGGTCCACATTCGCCAACAACACTGCCTCAAATTCCAGCCACTCCACAGGTTGAACCTCCCTAATGGGTCGTCCCCCAACCTTAATGTTCCCTCTCTTCCTCCCCTTCCACTTCCCCACTTTAATTTCCACAATAGCTCGCATATTCTCGTGCCTCCACATCAATCCCCTGCCCGCCACCACTACAAATCCCTCCCAGTACCACGCCTACACCCACTTCTACACAGTACCCTTCATCCACGCCAAGCCCCTCACTGAAACACCCATTCTACACATGACAGCCAACAGTACATCCCCATTACGGCACTCCAAAAGCAGGGAATCTCCTTTGCTACTTCATTCAGTCGTTGCCTGCATGCGTAAGTCGTTATTAAGAGTCTTTGTTTTTTTATTATTGTGTATTTGAACTGTACTTTATTGAATGTGAGATTATATGTCGTTGTTATTGTGAAATCGTGGATTTCCAGGACTTATTATGTGCACGCTTAAAAATACTTGTGCCTCAATTATTTGTGAATTCATCAATTATTTGTGAATTAAAATTTGCTCGCCAAAATAATTCTATGAACAAGTATGTCTCCAAATAAATTTTTTTTGGTTAATTATTTATTACAATTTTAATCAGACCACACCTTTCATTTGCATAGTGTCACATCCAATTTAGGGTTGCATTTTAGGGTACTTGTGTCGTTGCCAACTTACCAATGCATCAAATTGATATTAGAGCTAGGTTGAGCCACGTTTCATGCTACGTAGTTGTAGGTTATTTCGATCTTCTATGTCTGACACAAATCTCACCAAAGATTGGGCTGTCAGTTTGCAATCGGGCATGACGTCCGCTGAATTTCAAAGACGTGTACTCGATCAATTTGATCAGATTGCAGCCCAGGCGCCCAACTTAACGTCATTAAGGCCAACATCGCTAGGGTTAGCACGAAGGTCGACCATTTAGAAACCCTGAGGTCAGACTCCACCTCCACATTATGATAAGCCTCCGGACAATCCCCGATATGCTCCACCGCTTCCTGAGAGACATGTTAAAGATTTACCTAGTCGTGATTCCCCTCCTCCCATGAGAGGGAATCCCCAACAGTCTTATGAGTATCGGCAGGGTCCAGCCAGTATGAGAAATCACTGTCCTCTTAATGAACCTCGCCCCACCTCCACCTGGTCATAGAGGTCGTGCCTCACCAACACGACATGACTATGGTTATGACGATCGTTATGATGAGTAACTAGAACCATGCCACGGAGCAACCCCGGTTGAGGATGACATTACCTGGACGCATCTGTATTAACGCACCATCCTTTGACGGCCACCTAAAACCGAAGGCATTTAGTGATTGGCTCGTGGACATGGATCATTATTTTGAGTGGTACGAAATGAGCGAAGAGAATATGGTGTGGTTCGCAAAAATGAAACTACTGGGACAGCCAAGATTTATTGGACGAGTCTAAAGAGATCTCTTGAGCAAGATGGATATTACCTTACCTCCAGATGGGCTGAAATGAAACAGTGGTTGAAGTACAAATATCTTCCCTCCTCATATTGAGATCAGCTTCTAAACCAACTTTACGCTCTTCGACAACAGACCATTTCGTTTACCGAGTGCACGTCACGTTTGATGAATTAGAAGTTTTGGAAATATCACATTATTGATCTATTAGTATTATTATATTAGTATTTATATGTACGTGGGTTTAGTCACACGTCGGAGTCAAGTTGTAAGAGTCAATGTTTTTTTATATATTATGCCCTATATGGATGAATAAGAATCAAGCAAGTATTTCCCTTCTTACTTTCAACATGTTATCAGAGCCAGTAAATTTCTTTCCTCTGTGAGCGGCTAGGGCTTCCTTCGCGATTTCACCGCCATTGCTCGCAACGATCTGACGCACGCTCTTCTTCCAACTCGCACCAAGCCCCATCGCCTGTTTTTCTCTACGCTTCAGCGCGATTAGGTTTCCTGCTTCGCGGTTCGACTCCGTCGCACGCCGCAAGTCGCTCCCGCAAGCTCTCCCATCTCCCGCTTCCACTAGATCCCGGCCGCATCTCCCGCTTTCGCTACTGCTCCCGGTCGCGTCACCCGCTTCCGCTACAGCTTCCGCTCCTGCTCTCGTCGACAAAATCTACGTCAGAATCATTCGACGAGAGCGGATCTCATCCAGCTACGCACCGGTCTGGGTCTTCTTCTAGCCCCTTCTTCTTCTGGCTGCATTCTTCATTTTCCAGCAGTCTTCTTCATCTCTGGCGCCTCCTACAGTAACATCTGCTTCTTCAGCGCTGTCTGCAGCAACATCTGGTTCCTGTCGGCTATTGTTGTCGCTGGAGCTTCTATGGTCGATCTTGTATGTCGTTTTCTTCGTCCATGTTCCTGTCGCAATTCGTCATCACCTTCCCGTTCGGTTGCAACTATTGTCATCGACATCATCTGCTTCTCTCAACGAGCTTCTACCACATGACTTGTTCCCTGCTTAGTTGTTCTTTGTTCGCAGATGGCTTCCTCGACTGCATCCTTTCCAGAGGTCCAAATCTCGACGATGCTTCATCCCATGTTGTTGCATGATACAGACCTTCTGGCTCCATCCACTACTCTGCTTTTCGGTTGTTGTCGGGCTGCTGTTGTCGAACTGTCGATGGTCTCCATTGTTGTTCCTGCCATAGATTTTTGTTCTCGTTGCTAGCTTCTCTCGTCGATGATGGGGATGATGTTGTGTTTTGTTGTTTTTTGAAGTTTTTTTGTGCCCTCTTCAGTGTTTTGTGTGGTTATGACTATATGCATGTGCTTTCCACATGAGGGGAGTGTTGGGATAAAGGTGACTCTGATGATCGTTCATGATATTTTCGCTTTCGTTCCACGGGTCCTCTAGACTTATGTTGTTTGTGTCTCCCTTTGTTTGTCTTTCGATTAGTCATGTGTTGGGACACGATTGATGTTGGTGTTCCAATCTCAGCGGGTTGTGTCGTGTGAGACCGTGTCGTGTGGGACTGTATCGTGAGGGACAACACTTTGTGTGGATTATCCTTGACAAATTATCCCCGACGGACTTTCTCCGATCACTCGTTTGATGATCTGTTCCTCATCTTTCGTTCTCTTTCGCATGTTTTGTGTGTAGATGATGTTGCTTGACCGGTTTCCAGCGAGTCCATGTCGTGTGTGGGTCCTGTGTCGTGTGTGGGTCAGCATCGTGTGTGGCTATGTCCCCGGCTTGATTCCCCGATTTGGAATTTCCCCTGGTGTCTCATCTGATGTTTGTCCTGCATCGCCTACCTCCATTGTCGTTATTTGATATGTCCAAGCTGAAGGGTCCCCCCTTCAGGTTGAGGGGGAGTGTTGGAAATGTCGCAATATTGGTCTATTTGTATTATTATATTAGTATTTGTATGTATGTGGGTTTAGTCACACATCGTGATTCAAGTTGTAAGAGTCAATGCTTTTTCTATATATTATGTCCTATATGGATGAATAAGAATCGCAAGTATTTCCCTTCTTACTTTCAACAAGAAGTATGAAGTGATATCTTGGACGAGCTCATTGAGGCTGTCCTGTTTTCGGGCCGGACTCAAATCTGTTATCCGGAGGGAACTGATTCCCTATAAAGTCGAGACAGTTGAGCAGGTGTTTCAGCTTCCACTTGAATATGAGCAGTATTTGAGCCTTGCTGACCTGAGACTAGGGCTGAGCATATTTTCGAAACTCGAAAGTCGCTCGAAACTCGTTCGAAAATTGAGCTGAATCGGAATCGGTTAACATTGATTCGACTCAATTTGAGTCGATTCAATTTTACTCGAATCTGATTTCGAGTCCATTTCAAGCCAACCCTGAATCGCTCGAAATATGATTCGAATCAACTCGAATTAATTAAAAAATATATGTATTTATTAATATATTCTTATTTTAAGATTAAATATAACAAAATTTAAACCTAAATAAAAAGAATGAAAACTTTAAGTGTTTCATTTGCTAACTTTATAGGTTGTCGAATTTAATTTTGAGCAAATTAGAAATAAAATAAAAAATTGCTCAATTTCGAGCCGACCCGATTCGATTTTGAGCCGACTCGATTCGATTTTGAGCCAACTCGGCATCGAGTCATTTCGAGTCGATCCGACTCGACTCGAAATCAATTTCGAATTCGAGCCGAGTTCGAGTCGAAAATTTCGATTTCGAGACGAGCCAAAATCGCTCGAACTCGACTTGATATCAGCCCTGCCTGAGACGGGTCACCCCTCGACCCGATACCTCTACACTTAGGAGACCTACTCCAAGCACAACCACTGCCCCATCACCTCCTCGCATTCTCGCGGATGCAAAGGGAAAATTCCTTGTCCCGGGTGGCCCCAAACCTGGGGATGTCCGGTGTTATAGATGCTCAGGTAGCGGGCACATGGCGGCACAGTGCCCGACTAGGAATCTCCTAATTGAGGAAGAGTGTGAACCCAACACTGAGGTTTAGGATGCAATAGTTGAGGAGATTACAGTTATTATGGAGGATGGATGGGAGAGTGATATTGATAGGTCACAAGATCTTGGAGTTATCAGACGACGTTTACATACCCATCGTGCGGAAGATGACTAACATTGTACCACCATCTTCTATACATATTTTCATAGCACAGGAGGCCCCTGCAGACTTGTTATTGATACTCGCAATAGTGTAAATATAGTCATCAAGAAAGGCATAAAGCGTATGCAACTCACAACTGCAGCACACCCTCACCCTTACTGTGTCCTATGAGTGGACAAGTTTATGGTTCAGGTGACACAGAGGTGCCTAATTTTGATTTGCTTAGCGTCTGTGGAGGATAACGTCTGGTGCGAATGTGCGATGTTATACCCAGGGATGTTGCACACATATTACTTGGACGACCTTGGTTGTACTTATATGATTGTGACGCTACATGTTATGGTTAGTCTAACACGTGTGTATTCTTTGATAAGGGCTAAAAGATTATTCTGACTCCAACCCAACCCAAGGACACTCCCAAGGGTAAAGTTGATTTGTCCATTGGTGCAAGATAATCATGACCTCTATATATTTTGAGGAAAGTCGGCTATTTTGCATTTGCATAGTGTTGCATCCCACTTAGGATTGCATTTTATGGTACCCGTGTCGTTGTCAACCAACCTTGCATCACCTTGTCTCCTTAAACAAATGGGGACCTGGATGATCACTTGGAGAGCTTTCAAACACGGCTAGCCATGTCCCGTCTGTATTCCCAGAGCATCAAATCATATATTCACCGCCAGTTTGCATGATCGACTACATCTTGATGTAGAATTTGAAACACTTAAGGACTACAACGTTGTCATAAGTATAGCCCATATATGTGTGAAATGTCTCCTCATGGACAATCTATATGGTACTCGCCACCGCGAGAATGAGGGCAGTTGTCAGAAGGCCATTCATTCCTCATCACTTCAATATTTATGCAACTACCCCCCCAAGAGCAAGGATTCAAGTGGTACATCAGTCTTCAATCCTCAAGAGTCTACCCAGAGAAAATCTAACAAAGCGATGCAAATAAGGGACTTACTTCAACGGCGACGAACTCTATATAGATAGGCACAAGTGTAAATGTATCTTTTGCCAAGAAGTTGAGGCCCCTCCAAGATGATGTGGATGAAAGGACGATGAAATACCCGCTTTCTGGACCCACTCACATCGTAATGCGACGTCGCGAGATCCCGGCATGTGGCGTCCCAGACTCCCAGTTAGTTTCCTATTTTCCACCTTATCCTCCTTCCTGTAACCTAAACACAAACTGCAAACACCCCCATCCACGCAATCACAAACCACACATTCCACATCCACTCAACCACAAGCTGTCAGATCCACGCAACCACAAGCTACAAGATTCACGCCTTCCTTAGCTCCTACACCCTCCTTTCGACTGGCAAATTGCTCTTGTCAGCTCGCCGTCAATTCCCCCACCCGCAGCACCCTCGCAAACTGCCTTGCTTCCCTCCAGTTACAACCTTACAACCCTCCACCACTAGCCCCCGCCTCCCTACCTCCTCAGTTTCCAGCCCCGAAACAACCCCCTGCTACCTTTATTTCTAGCCACAACACTAATCATGCTTCCTTGATTTCAGCCACCAGCAGTCGCCTAGTCCCAGTTAGTATTGAATCATTTGTGTCTTTTGTTTCATTTTTTTCCTATAACAATCCATAAGTGAATTTCACTACTCAGTCACTGAATTTTCGTTTCCAAATGTAAACTCAATGAATTGGGCGCCCAGTTCACTGAATTTACAAAGAGAAATGGAATGACTAATGTTGTGTCTAAGCATACAATGGACACTGAATTTATAAGGGTAAATGGTAGATGTTATAGTAATGTATCTTGATGTTCACTGTAAACTGCACAAATTGTTCTCTAACAAAGAACCAGGTAACTCATGTAATGAGTTCCAAGGACATTATGCATGGTAAGACTGAATTGCATAATCATGATTCCACATATCAAAGGCAGTGTTGTGGATATCGCCGCATGTCCGACATGTCAGCCGACATGAAGGTTTGAGAGCAAAAACGACACAAAACCGGCACAATTTCGTTTCGTGACGTTTTGAAAATAGCGGTCCGACATGTCGGCACCAAATAACGCCCGATATCGGGCGTTATTTTACCTTTTTTATTTATTTAAAAAATTATTTTATTAATTCTTATTTCTTAATAATAAAATGACCCTGCTCATTTCACAAGACCCCGCTGATTTCACTTCATCCCGCTCTGCCCTAGCTCTCCCCGTCGCTCTGCCCTAGCTCTCCCCGTCGCTTCTGCCCAAGCTCTCTCGCGCGCGTTGGCGACACAGTCTCTCTGGTTATTTCTTCTCCCTGCTCGCTGGTGCTCTCTGGTTCTCTGATTCTCCGGTGCTCTCTAGCTCGTTGGTGCTCTCCCTCTCTCGCGCACTGTCGGCACTCTCTCTCTGGTTCTTTCTTCTCCGTGCTCGTTGGTGCTCTCTGGTTCTCTGGTTCTCTGGTGCTCTCTAGCTCGCTGGTGCTCTCTCTCTCTCGCACGCTGTCGGCACTTTATCTCTCTGGTTCTTTCTTCACCTTGCTCGCTGGTGCTCTCTGTTTTTCTGGTTATCTGGTGCTCTCTAGCTCACTGGTCCTTTCCTCTCCATGCTCGATGGTGCTCTCTCGGCTGGTTCATTCTTCTCCCTACCTCCCCCTCTCATTCTATCGCTCTGCATTTCATTTTTTTAGTGCTATAATATTACACCAAACATATTATCTAATATTAACTTTTTAATAAGAATGAATACGTTCTAATAGGAAAGGGACAAGAAGAATGTTCTTAATAATTGAATAGGTCTTCCGCATGGATCCTAATAATGATTATTTCAACTAACTGTGAACAGAACTTATTGGTACTGAGATGACTACTTTTTACTGATACTTCTTGTCCTGATTTATTTGTAGAGGCTACTTTTGAGGTTTTGCCAAGGCTATTACAAATTAAATATGCAAGTGACTTTTGAGATGACTCCTTTTCATCTTTAAAGTGTTGTATGTTAAATGCTACATATAGATTTTAATATTTAAAAGTTCAATAGGTTGTAAAATAGGTAGTACTGTGATATGTATAGAAATTAAAAAATAACATTTAATTACATATATAATTAATTAAATATTAAAATCCGATATATGAAATATCCCCGATATATCCCCCGATATATAAAAAACCGACATGAAAATCAAACCGACGTGTCCCCGACATCCGACATCTGCAACATTGATCAAAGGGGTTACATAACTTAAAGATGCATATTTGCAAAAGGAAAAAAAACATCCAACTTAAAACAAGGATAGAAAATCGCATTCCAACAGATAACAAAAATCTAAATGCATTTTCAAACAAATGAATGCACCATTCCATCACATAATTTCAACAAAGGTCACCAACCAAAAGTATAGAACGCACAAGAGAGGAAAGAGATCTCGCAGGAAGCAAGAGGAGCTTCAAGCGATCAAGAGGAGCTTCTCTCCGTCGAGAGCTTCACGGTTGGCGAGGAGTATTGGTGAGGGAGAGTGTGTGACTATTGAGAGGAGCAAGCGAGAGGAGGGGCGCACGAAGAAAAAATATCAAGTGGGATGTCGGGCTTAGGTCATATGGAGAGAAATAAAAACCCTAAAACGAGGGCTTCGACTGATTGACCCGACTTAAGCCTTTGACCGACCGAATGAAAAAAGGGTCCCGCCTTATGATTCTGGTGAGGGGCGCACCTAGGAGGGCCTCTTGCGCCCGAATCACATCGCCCGCCTTGGGCATACCAAGGTGAAGCCTCTCGCGGTTGGTGCCCCCTGCGCCTCAGGCGCGCCTTTCATAACTTAGGGAGAGTCTCACATATAGGTTTCACAGAGATGCCCCACCGTTTGATGGTGGTATGTTGAGTCCCGAGTCAATTATCCATTAACTCGCGGGCATTGAATATTATCACGTTCATTTGGATTTATTTAGTGTGCGTCACGCGTCAGGTTTGCGAAACTACTACTAGGCCACGAGAGAGCGTATTAAAAAAACATTGAGAGGACCCATGTGCGAGATCATCTTCTCTCCATGACCAGTTGAGTGTAGATAAAACAAAGATTGTGTGACAAGTTTTTATCAACGTTATATAAGAGCCGCCTTCTCGAGGAAATATATACCCTTCGACAAGAATCCACATATATTTTTGAGTATATGACTTGTTTTGACGAGTTGGTGGTGAGGAGCAACATTCATGATTATCACATCGCAACAACTGCTAGGACTCATTCTGTCCTTAGATTTGAGAACTATGTAGCCCTGAGTAGTCATTGGTTAGAGTTTTTTGAGCAGACATTTCAGCTCTCCCTTCGCTATTGACAGTCCTTGGGTTCATCTAGACTTAATCGAGTAGACACGCATCTTGACAATCCCTCCACGAGTCCTCCCCGACTTGAGGACACCGCTATGCCTACTCGTACCCCCTTGGACACAAAAGATGGAACTGCTGATACAGAGTTATCTCATCCTGATGAGGATCAAGACACGATGAATAGTATACAACCTGAATATGGGATTGCGTCTGATCGTAACTTTGTATTGCAAGTGGAGAGCAATATTACTATGATTGGTGAGTATGTTCACGCGAGTGAGCACGAGAGCCCTAGTGATCCAATGTTGGTATATCGGTCCCTTACTCCCCATAAAGACTTAATTATTCCTTTAATCATAAATCCATCTTTGAGTGTTTAGTCATATGACTCATACCTTGGGTGAGAGTTGAGAGACTAGTGTTGATCTTATTATGTATGTCTCACTGTCTCTGAGGATACTATCCCTGCAATGATACTAAGTTGGAGGATCATCTCGTCATTGATGGATCCTTTGACGAGCCCTTTGATGATGAGCAACACATTTACTAGTACTGGATCATTAAAACATCTTCAAGTCATATCCCTGATCTTTTTCCCGGAGCGAGGACCCTGCTTAGCATCGAGTGCATAGAGTTTGCTTCACATACACTAGAGTATACTCTCGATGTTTCAAGAACCTACCCTATGACTCCTCGCACTTTTGATGAGTTATTGGACACACCGCCTACAAGCCCACCGGATGAGTTTTTTCTTGGAGACACTCGTCACACTCTAGAGTCACATCATATTGTTTTTGTATCAAGTATTCATTCAGACTATCATCCCACTCGCAAAAATACTCATACAAACTATTTGATGAGCCTCCTGACGAGCCACATCTTTAGAGAGGCATTTGACACGTCGTGGACTCGTACATGGGTACCGAAGAAACACGGAGCCTGGGTGTTCGTCTCACACTTGACAAATACTTTTACACCCCCACCAAAAGAGCCCCCATATAGGTCATCCCATGTTAGAGGCATTCAGTTCGATGTAAGACTTCCACCCTGAGAGTGTGTCAGGTTTGCTATGCATCATTTGCATAAGTCTACTGAGCCATTCATCCATTATATACATGAACTGCATGAATTAATCCAGAAAAAGTGATGCAGGACAGCGCGTAGGTTTACGCGTCTGTCGGCTATTTCTAGGAAACCCTAACTGAATGCAACGAAATATGATTTTTAGCAAATAATTGAAGCGGATGTTGCACGGATTTATGAATTTAAACAAGACTATTTTGCTTTAAAAAAAAATTTTCTAAAATTGATGTTCAATTTAAATCCGGGGAAGGAAGCTCGCAACTTCGTTTCGTTCCCTTTGTTGCAGCCAAAACGGAAATCGTGAATTCCCAAGACGTTCTCGTTTGGAGTTCTCGACGTAGCGTTTGCTGACAAAATTCGGCGAAAGCCCAGCAATGAGTCTAAAAATCCTAAGAGAAAATGGAGACACACGCAAAGAGGGGATAGAAGCAAATTACCCACGGAAAGAGCCGTCTTTCCGTATCCGAAGTCGATGGCGATCACGCGAGGAGTTCCTCGTCACCTTCGAATTCCGCTCCGAGGTCGGCCGCTTTCGCACACGGGCACCAAGGAATTAAAACACTCCCTCACACGAGGTGATTCCACGGAATCACTCAACAAAGTAAGGAAAGCCACAAACCTAACAAACCTACAATTCACTCACTCTCACACTATGGGCTCCACGAAATCTCTATCACTCGCGGTGGCTCCACGAAATCTCAAGTAAAAAAACGATAGGAAATCAGTTTTCACTTCCTAACTCTAACCCAAAGTCAGAAGCTATGGGAGACACTAATTTCTCTATTTTCCCCGTTCACTGTCTTTCCCCAATCTGATGGAAACAACAATGGAGTTGCTTCAGCATTCAACTTTAAACACTCACCACTAGCAGCAGTAACATTAAACAGGTAACATTCATGACAACCTACTTAATCAACACCGTTCATCATCTTCTAATTACACGACAGCAAGTCTCACTAACTCTCGTTTACAGGAAAGCAGGTAGCATCTACAGGGATCACCTATACTAACATTAATTTCAAAAATTCATTACCGACACCAGCAGAAATTAACTCGGCAGAAAGGTCATCATCTACAGAGCTACCAGACTTGAGGGAGCAAGGAAATGTCAACAGCAAAACCTCTCCTCCAACAACAATAGGACTCCGAAAAACTGGAAGCAAATCAAACCCGGATCCACAGCAAGCAAATCAATTCCAATCTTCGATCATACATCAAATGTCAACACCAAAAAAAAACGAATTACAGAGATCCCTATTTATAGGGTTACAACAGAAAAATCTCCACAAACAAACACGAACTTAAGTAAAATAGCAAGGAACCTCCTCCTCACGATGGTAGAATCAGCGGCCAGGAACCGTGGAAGTTGCAGCCCCGGCAGTTGCGGCGAAGCGGGACCGATCATGGTCGTGCCATGAGGTTGGATCGTGGAGGCTCCAACGGTTGCGGGCTCTGGAGGAGGCGGAGGTGTGTAGATCGTGGGAGAGAAGCGACTTCTATCGCGGGCCGCGGCGGAACCGGAGCAGCGGCGCCGAAGTCGGGGGGGTGCGGTATCGCCCTAGATCTGCGGCTCGCTCGGACTGAACGAAGGAAGAGACGGACCGGCCTCCTTCTTAACCTAGCATATATATATATATATATATATATATATATATATATATATATACATACACAAATTACAACATAACACATCGTGATATGCCGACTCAAGGCCGATAAAGATCCGGTCGGTTGTGACGTCGGGCACTTTTGCGACGACCTGATCTGGGCTGGTCTCCACCAACTCTCCCCCCCTCGAAATCACTCATCTCTGGTGAGTGCTCCGAGCGGTACTGTTGTAGAAGATCATCATCCATGCGTTGTAACTCCTCGGCCAAGACCCAATTGGTCTCGGTCTCCGGTCTGCCATGCCAACGAACCAAGTATCTCTAAAATCCACCATCAGTAGTGGTCACTGTCTCGTCATCCAATATCTGCTCGGGAACTAAAATCTGTCGCGGAAGTCGGTCAGTAGCTCTGGGAACTGGTAAAGTAACTCATCTGGTATCTCATGATCCACATGTAAGCTGTCAGTAAGGATGGGAGGAACTATAGTGGATGTGTCAGTAGCGAAATGAATATCGGTATCTCCTGAATGTGGCTCCTCACTCTCACTCACCAACCCAGAAGAATCAATTGGAGGAGAAGACAATGGAAAATCTACAGACTCATGTGGGTAATCGTGAAATAAAGTCAGATCAGCTACGTTAAAAACAAGATTTGCTCCCCAAACGGAAGGCATCTCAAGTTCATACGCATTCTGCCCAATCCATTTCACCACTCTAAAGGGTCCAGTTCTACAGTCAGCTAACTTCTTTATGGTACCTGATGGTAACCGTTCCGGATTTAGCCGAACCATAACCAAGTCATCTACTTTAAAACTAGTAGTTCTCTTGTGCTTGTTTGCTTGAGTTGCGTAAAAATCATAAGTACTATGCAACCTCCGCTCAATCTCTTTATGCAAATCATGCAAATGTAATGCATACTCATGTGCAAACTGGCTAGTCCTAAAGGTGTGTGGTAGTGGTGCTAAATCTAACGGCACTCGTGCAGTGTGACCATGAACAACCTCATCAGGTGATAAACCCGTGGATCTATTCTTCGAATTATTATACGCTAACTGAGCGTGTGGAAGAATTAGATCTCAATTTCCCTGGTGATCTCCTACCAAACATCGCAATAAATTTCCTAAACTTCTATTTACAACTTCAGTTTGACCGTCGGTCTGTGGATGATAAGCGGTTGAAAATAGAAGTTGTCCCTAAAAGTCTCCAGAGTGACATCCAAAAATAGCTTGTGAACTTAACGTCTCGATCGGTAACGATAGTCTTGAGTATTCCTCGGTGTGCGACAACCTCTTTATAGTAAATACGGGCTATATGAGAGGCATCATCGGTTTTGTTACAAGGGATGAAATACGCCATTTTAGAGAACCGATCAACCACAACAAGTATGGAATCGTGTTTCCTAAAAGTGCGCGACAACCCAAGCACAAAATCCATGCTAACATCATCCCAAGGAATACTGGGCACCGGTAAATGTGTATATAAACCAGCGGGTTGTTTATTGCCCTTCGCTACCTGACAAGTGTGGCACCTACTGACAACCTGAGCGATAAACCGCTTCATCCCGGGCCAATAGAAGCGCTCTTCTACTAAGAATATCGTCTTACCGCGTCCAAAGTGTCCACATAAGCATTCGTCGTGTAATTCCCATACAATGAAGTTTCGCAATGAGGTGCGGGGAATACACAGACGGGTCCCACGAAACAGATATCCGTCTCGAATGAGATAATCGGTCTCATCGTGATAGGGATCCGAACGTATCACATCATAGATACCACTAAAATCAGGACAACTAGAATAATCATCCTTGACACGCTCAAATCCTATCACCTGAGTACGCATCTGTGATAATACAAGACTGACTCGACTGAGGGCGTCGGCAACCCTATTCTTCGTTCCCTTACAGTGTTTGAGAATGAAGGTGTATTCTTGTAAATATGATACTCACTTAGCCTGTCGAGGGTTCAACTTCTGTTGCGAATTGATATAACGTAACGCCCGATGATCAGAGTGGAGGACAAACTCCTTAGGCAACAAATAATGCCTCCAATGACGTAACGTCTGTACAATCGCATAGAACTCGCGCTCATAGTTGGAATAATTTAGCTTCGGGCCTGAGAGCATTTCACTGAAAAATCCAACGGGGTGACCCTCTTGACTAAGTACACCTCTTATCCCAACTCCTGAGGCATCACAAGATACCTCGAATACCTGACTGAAATCAGGGAGTCTCAAAACAAGTGCAGTGGACATCTTATCCTTGATAATCTCAAAGGCTCTAGCTGCCGATGATGTGCACTGAAAACTTCCCTTCTTCGTATATTCAGTGATGGGTGTCATAATCGTACTGAAGTTCTTAATGAATCGACGATAAAATGTGGCTAGTCCATGAAAGCTACGGACATCGTGAATATTCTGAGGGGTAGGCCACTCACGAATCACTCGAACTTTCTCGGGATCCATAGTGATGTCAGCAGAGCTCACTATATATCCAAGAAATATGACAGACTCGGCCATAAAAACACACTTCTTCAAGTTGATATACAGTTGTTCGGCTCGCAGGAGCTCGAAAATAGTATGTAGGTGAGTCAAGTGCGCATCCTCGGCCCGACTATATATCAAAATGTCGTCGAAATAAACCACTACGAACTTCCCAATATATGGTCTAAAGACTTGGGTCATCATCCGAGCAAAAGTACTAGGGGCATTGGATAACCCAAAGGGCATCACAAGCCACTCATAAAGGTCATCCTTCGATTTGAAGGCAGTCTTCCACTCGTCTCCTTCGCGTATACGAATCTGATGATAACCACAACGAAGGTCGATCTTAGAAAAGATCGTCGCTCCAGTCAACATGTCCAACATGTCATCCAGTCGAGGTATCGGGAATCGGTATTTCACAGTAATCTTGTTAACAGCACGACTGTCAGCGCACATACGCCAAGTACATCCTTTTTCGGGGCAAGGAGGGCAGGTACCGCACATGGACTAAGGCTATGACGGATAAAGCCTCTATCAAGTAACTCTCTGATCTGCTTCTGCAGCTCCTCATGGGCGGCAGGATTCAATCGATAATGCGGTAAATGTGGGAGGGAAGCTCCAGGAACGAGATCTATCGCATGTTGAATACATCTTATGGGAGGTAATTCAGTCGGAAGCTCGTCAGGATGTATATCCTGGAACTCCTCTAAGAGTCTCCTAGCAGGTATAGGAAAAGAGTCATATCTCTCTAGCACGTCAGATGCCTGTAAAACTACTAAGGCATAAATAAATCCACCATCGAAGCTCTCTCGATGGAAATCAGTGCCTCGTATAATGCTAAGAGTCTTCTTCCTTTCAGTGGGAGGAAGAGATTCTTTCGCACTACTACTCGTGCGGGATGTTGGTGTCGTGGGTCGCACCGGGTTCAACACTACTCTCTTTCCGTCTAGTAGAAAGGAGCAAGTGTTGGACCTACCATGTATGAGTACATCTCGGTCATATAACCAAGGTCTCCCTAGTAATACGTGGCACACATCCATAGGCATAACGTCACACCAAATCTTATCGGTATACGGACCGATAGTGATGGGAACTAAACATCTCCTAGTCACAGATAAGGTAGTCTTGGTGACCCAAGCTACCTGGAATGGGGAAGGGTGTGGTTCAGCAGTGAGTCCCATGTAGGCTAATGCCGTCTCAGCTATCACATTCATACAACTCCCGCTATCTACTACTAAACGACACACTTTCTCCCCTGCCTTGAAGTAGGCCTGGAAGATGTTCGTCCGCCAATAATCGGCCGATTCCTTTGGTGTAGATAACATGCATCTCACCACTAGGACGTCGGGATCTATCTCCTCATCACTAGGCGTACCGTAGACTTCATCATTCAAAATGTGTGAGTCCCTCTCGACTCCAACTTCTTCTATAGGCTCATCCTCCTCAGTCACCTCATGAATAACTAGTGTGTCTCTCCTCTTAGGACAATCCCTAGATATATGGCCCATCTGCTGGCACTCATAACATCGGATCTGTGAAGGGGTCACAGTTCCCATGGGGGCCTTTCCTTCTGATCTCTCGTAAAGGTCGAGGTGGGCTTCGAGGCACTCTCCTTACCTTTCCATTCATCTTTCTTATAAGAAGTGTTTGTTTTATTTTGAGGCTTGAACCGGGAGGTTCTCTTTTGATGTTCCTCTATATCGATGGCGATAGATACAGTCTCAGTAAAGGAATAATGACCATATCGAATCAACTCATCGCGAATCTCAGATCGTAGTCCACACTTAAATTTAGATAATGTATCTCGTGGGTGTTCGACTACGTTGCACCTAGTCATAAGATCCTTCATCTCAGCTAAATAATCAGAAACTGATTTGGACCCTTGACGTAGAGACGTCAGCTCGTCTCGTAGACGGGTCTGGTAGTGCTGGGAAATGTACTGCTCCTCCAATATGCCTTTCATGTGTGCCCAATGTGTAATGGGAGGGCGTCCATTCCTCTCTATACTACGTTCTTCACCTATCCAAAAGATTTTCGCTCGCCCAGATAACCTCATCTTGGCAAACTGAACCTTCTGATCTTTCGTCATACGATACCAATCAAAGTAGGTCTCTATGTCTATAACCCAGTCTGAAAAGACCTTGGGATCCATAGATCCATCATAAAGTGGCGGTTCTAACTTTACAACACGTGTAAGATCCGGTCGCCTATCCCGTGGAGGATAGTCGTAATCATCGTCGTAAGGATCACGATTGTCTCGACGTCGTGGGGGTGGCGGTCGATGCCAATCTCTAGGTCGATCATCACGATGCATGACTGGTATAGGCCTACGATGGTCTCGTGGACGCTCTTCTCTAGCTACGGCATTATAGGGTCTCTCCTGATAATGATCTCGCGTACCTAGGAAAGGCTCACGTGGGGTTTCAGGAAAATTTCTCGGGAAATTTCTACCCTGATTATACTCAGACTCATATTTATCTATGAGATTTCTAATCTCTTCCTCGAAAAGAGGGTTTCTCCTAAGTGCAGACCTCTCTCCATAAGGTGGTGGAGCCTCATAACGGGGTCGCACGGAATGCTCATCTCTGACTAAAGGTGGCATTGACGCTCGAGGGGGTACTTCTACGCTATTCACCCTGACACTAAGATTTGCTAGCCCTTCTCTCATTTGGTAAACGCTCTCGGTTAACGTCGTCATTTGGTGGGCAAAAGGTACAAACCACGGGGGTGGTTCATTCCCTTCGTTCCCACGACTCGGCTCACCATGTTCAACTCGACGCATTTTCGGGTTTACCTCGGGAAGGTGTTCAGGCGGTGAATTGTGGTGTTGTGATCTCATACTTACTAACCTACCACTACGCAAATGCATGCAAACAAATGACTAAATACAAATGTATTAATATGCTAAAAAAACTCCTTTTTTTAAAATGCTATGCGGGTTCCTATTCTACACAGGTCGGATTCCAAAATTTAGAAAAATTTTGGAACCTGGCTCTGATACCAAATTGATGCAAGACGTCGCGTAGTGTTTACACGTCTGTCAGCTATTTCTAGGAAACCCTAACTGAATGCAACGAAATATAATTTTTAGCAAATAATTGAAGCGGATGTTGCGCGGATTTATGAATTTAAACAACGTTTTATAAAGCACGAGAAAGACTATTTTGCTTTAAAAAAAAGATTTTCTTAAATTGATGGTTGAATTTAAATCCGGGGAAGGAAGTTCGCAACTTCGTTCTGTTCCCTTTGTTGCAGCCAAAACGGAAATCGTGAACTCCCAAGACGTTCCCGTTTGGAGTTCTCGACGTAGAGTTTGTTGACAAAATTCGGCGAAAGTCTAGCAATGAGTCTAAAAATACTAAGAGAAAATGGAGACACACGCAAAGAGGGGATAGAAGCAAATTACCCACGGAAAGAGCCGTCTTCCGTATTCGAAGTCGATGGCGATCACGTGACGAGTTCCTCGTCACCTTCGAATTCCGCTCCGAGGTCGGCCGCTTTCGCACACGGGCACCAAAGAATTAAAACACTCCCTCACACGAGGTGGTTCTACGGAATCACTCAACAAAGTAAGGAAAGTCACAAACCTAACAAACCTATAATTCACTCACTCTCACACTAGGGGCTCCACGAAATCTCTATCACTCGCGGTGGCTCCACGAAATCTCAAGTAAAAAAAACGATCGGAAATCAGTTTTCACTTCCTAACTCTAACCCAAAGTCAGAAGCTATGGGAGACACTAATTTCTCTATTTTCCCCGTTCACTGTCTTTCCCCAATCTGATGGAAACAACAATGGAGTTGCTCCAACATTCAACTTTAAACACTCACCACTAGCAGCAGTAACATTAAACAGGTAACATTCACGGCAACCTACTTAATCAACACTGTTCATCATCTTCTAATTACACGACAGCAAGTCTCACTAACTCTCGTTTACAGGAAAGCAGGTAGCATCTACAGGGATCACCTATACTAACATTAATTTCAAAAATTCATTACCGACACCAGCAAAAATTAACTCGGCAGAAAGGTCATCTCCTTTCTACCTGAACCATCATAGTCGAGCTTCTCACATCTTCTCTACAATTAGTGACACTCTTGTCTTATCCTTAATACATTCATTTCTAATTTTATCCAGTCTCGTGTGTCCACACATCCACGTAAGCAGTCACATCACAATTGTGAGCATTAAGCAAAATATTTGCACTGTTAGAAGCAAAATTTTCATAGTAGAAATAGAAGGATGTCCTAGGAGACGGTGCCAAAAAGCCAAATCAGAAAACTGATCCGCATGAAAAGCGTTTGGTGGGGTGACAAAGTTGGAGGGAGTAGAGCTGGAGGGGTCGAACACGTAAAGGCCTTCACACAGTCTACCAGAGCCAATCACCCTTCCCTTCTTCAGGTCTTGAAATATACAAGAAGTGGGAAAAAGTCACAGAATAGTTCATAGAGTTAGTCGAGTGACTAATAGTGAGAAGATTTTGTGTAAATCTTGGAACATGGAGAATAGAAGAGAGAGCAAGGAAGGAGCATGATATGGATTCTTTCCAGTTGGAACAAGTCGCAAGCAAGACAGTCCGCGAACAGGCAGAAGCGGAGAGCAAATTGGCGGACTGAAGACAGGCCGCGGCGAGTAGAGAGTCCGCAGCGGACAGAAAAGAAGGTGGACCCACTGATTAGGAAGGAGGAAAGGCTATAAAAAGCGAAGGGGGGGAGGTGGATCCACGGGAGAAGAAGAGCAATAGGAGGAAGCAGAAAAGAAGCGGACTGAGAGGCCGCATAGGCAAGCGGATAGAAACGAACAGTCCGCTAAGGACAGGCCGCGAGAGAGGCCGCGAGAGAGGTCAATATGTGCGGTCAGAAACCGCGAGAACCGGAACCTGGCTCTGATACCATGTAGAAAAAGCTCAAAGCTTGTATGTATTGATTGAATATGTAAATACAAGGAGAGAATACAAATATATAGGAGAGAGAGAGAGAAAAAACAAATCATATACAAGATGTGGGACTAAAGGAGAGAAACCATAAATGGGCCTAAAACATGGGCCCCAATACATGGGCTATTCTAACAAGTTTTTTCTCATCAATTTATTCCAGATAAAATTAATTCATGCTAGTGTTGAAGCCAGGAAAAATCTCAACATCGGAATTCGGACCAAAGTCGCCTAAGGTTACTGGCTCAGAAGATAGATCAGACGGCAAAGATGACTAGAACGAAGAAACAGGTCAAACAGGACCCCAGATGTTGCGGCAGGAAGGACCCACCACGTACCCGGATGCTCGAAAGGAGCAGCCCCTTCTCAACCAAGGATGGCCGAACTGGGTACGAGGGAAGCTAGCCGGTGAGGTCGCAAGGTCGCGATTCGCTCTCCAAGGAAAAGGAATCCAAAGATTTAGCCAGTATCCCGAAACTGAAGCGCGCGAGTATCCTCCCGAGGATTTCAAGTGCTCCACCTCGTACCCCTGGGGTCCTATTTATAGGCAAATCCAAGGAGAGGGGGGGTCATATTTATACCCCACCCCCCCCGGGCGACTAGGCGACTTCCAGAGGAGCTCGCACGGGCTGGGCGAGTATCTCGCCTAGTCGCCTACCTGGCGAATATGCGAGGGGAGCTCGCCTATACTCGCTCAGGCCTTCCGCGATCTTAGGTGCTGACTTTGACTTCTGCTTTGACTTGTTGACCTTGACTTCTGCTGATCTGGCTGTGTCAGGGCCCACTCTCGACGAATACAGGTTGTACACGCATCATATAGATTGGGTTTGAGCAAATCAACTCGGTACCATTTATAAAGATTTGCATAATGTTAGTCAGCCTCCAATAACTACCTGCATCATCTTTGTCTTTTGGATTGTGAAAATCAATCAACTATTTATATTACCTATATAAGTTTTTAAGAGAAAAAATCAGGCTAAAATCATATTCACTCCATGTCACCTTTGAGGATCAACTCTGTAGAAAAGTAGAGCAATGAAACTTGTGGGCTGCTATGAAGCACCGACACTTCAAAATGCCCAGCGTGTCAGTGTCGGAGAGTCTGACACTCGTCCGACTCTCCGACACTCTCCGACACTCGAGTCGGAAATCCGACACTCGAGTCGAAAATCCGACATGCTGGCTCACGCTGGACTCGTGTGTCCCGCTCAATCGGATACGCGTGTCCCGCTCAATCGGACACCCGTGTCCCGCTCAATCGAACACGCGTGTCCCGCTCAATCGGACACGCGTGTCCCTAAGTTAGATACTCATGGTGAGGCGGGTGGCAATTTGTCTTGCAAGTGCATTTACCCCTTTCTAGCAGTTTGAAAGTGGATCTACTAGTGACGTAGATATTTTATCTAGAAAAAGGAAGATTGAACGTGGGAAAAAGTTTGCATGTGAATCCATTATTTTTACTGATGATATATAATGATAATGTGTTAATGTTCTATCATTTTTTTGATCATTTGTTAAGTTTTGCATTTGAATATTTGATGATTAATATTTTGCCGGAGGAAAAACTGGGAAGACGCAAGGAGGCAACAATTTACTGAGGGGGAAGTAAGGAAGCGGAGCAAGGTACGACCAGGGGGACCAACAACTTATCCACATGGAGGGAGGCCGCAGTGAAGCGATTGTCGTGGAAAGAGATACAAGAACGAAGACCCAAGGGACTGTGCTACACGTGTAACGAGCAATTCGCTCCCGAGCACAAGTGTAAGGTGGTGCAAGTATACCTGTTGCAAGAGAAGGAACCAGAGGCCAATAAGGATAGCCCGGCTGAGGAGAGTAAAGACCCCGATTTTGAGGAGATTGAAATATTTGTGCATGCCTTAATGGGGGAGGACAACCCTCCACAATGAAGATGACAGGAAGAGTGGGGGATCAAAAGGTGTCTATATTGGTGGGACAGTGGGAGCACCCATAACTTCATCAACACCAAGGTGGCCAAAAAATTAGTCAACACTCCGATGGAGGCCAAGGTGTTCAAGGTGCTCGTAGCAGACGGAAACCACCTATAGTGCACAATGGTCGTGAAGAAGGTATCACTGACGATACAAGGGTTCAGGTGCCAGGCGGATCTGTATATACTACCAATTCGGGGTTCAGATGTCATTATGCGGTTGCAGTGGTTGAGGCAACTAAAACTAGTTACAAATGACTGAGAGAACATGACCATGGAGTTTGGTGGGAAGGCACACAAGCTGAAGAGTCAGAACGGCCCGTGGGTGAAAGAAGCCACAATCTTGTCCTTGGAGAAGTGGGTCGAGCAGGACTGCCCCATGGCATGGATCCTGGCCGAAGGAGATCTGGGAGAGCGGAATGAAAAGATAACAGAAAGATTGCAGGAGGTTGTGGAGAGGTTCGACGAGATCTTCGAAACACCAAAGGCGTTGCCCCCACCGCGGGCATGCAATCACCGAATCCTGATCAAGGAGGGCGCGAAGCCAATCATTGTTCGGCCATACAGGTATCCTCGTATGTAAAAGGGGGAGATCGAGAGATGCGTTCGGAAAATGTTACGGGAGGGAACCATTTGACACGACACGAGTCTTTTTTCTTCTCTGGTCCAATTGGTGAAAAAGAAGGACGGGACTTGGACATTTTGGATAGACTACAGAGCGCTCAACGGGGTTACCGTTAAAGACAAATTTTCAATCCCGGTCATCGACGAGCTTCTGGATGAATTGCAAGGAGCTCATTAGTTCATGAAGTTGGATTTGCGGTCGGGATACCATCAAATCCACATGCAGGAGGGAAACGTGGAAAAGACGGCGTTCCAAACACACAAAGGGAACTAAGAATTCCTAGTGATGTCATTCGGAATGACGAATGTGTCGGCAACCTTTCAAGCGGTAATGAACGAAACTTTCAGGAGGTGATTGCGAAAGTTTGTGCTAGTCTTCTTCGACAACATCCTCATCTACAGTCCGAGTCTGTAGGCGCACGAGGAGCACCTGCAAATGGTGCTGCAAGTTCTCAAGGAGCGGAAGTGGTACGTGAAGCGATCAAATTGCTCTTTCGGGCAACAGGAGGTGGAGTATCTAGGCCACCTGGTGTATATAGAAGGGGTGTGACTGGACCCACAAAAAATCCAGAGCATGACAGAGTGGCCCACACCAATCAACATCAAGATGTTCAGAGGATTCCTGGGGCTCACGGGCTACTACAGGAAATTCTTGAAGGACTACGGAAAGATCGCTAAGCCGTTGACCACATTACTTCAAAAAAAAGAGATTTAGTGGGGAGGGGAGGCGGAGTTAGCATTCCAAGCACTAAAGGAGACCATGGTGACGAGCTCGGTGCTAGCTTTACCAAATTTCGCAAAGTTGTTCATAGTGGAAACGGATGCGTCGGGAGCCGACTTGGTGGCAGTGTTGATGCAGGAAGGGAGACCGTTGACATACCACTACAAGGCGAATCAAGGGAAGGCGTTAGAACTGTTGGTTTATGAGAAGGAGATGTTGACGATCATGCATGCGGTGGGGAAATGTCGACTGTATCTCATTGGAAGGCACTTCAAAAAAGAGACCGACCACCAGAGTTTAAAGTACTTCCTGGAGCATCGAATCTCATCACTAGAGCAGCAGAAATGGGAGACAAAGATGTTGGAGTATGACTATGAGATAGAGTATCGAAAAGGGAAGGAGAATCAGGTCGTTGACGCGCTTTCACGCTTGCCTATGACGAGTTATATTTTTGCTATCCTGCGTCGGTCTTGGGCATAGTGGAGGATTTCCATCGGGAGGTGTTAGCCGATACGGAGTTGCGACAAATGTTGACAAATATTGTGAAAGGTGAAGGAGTGAAAGCAAGCTACCATGTCATTAATGGTCATTTGTACTATAATGGACGCTTGGTGGTGGCACCAGGATCCTCATTGAGGCAGCAGTTACTTCACGAGTTTCACGACACCCCCAGCGATAGGCACTCCGGATTGCTGCGAACCTAGCAGTGGATCAAGCAGAATGTATATTGGAAAAGGTTGAAGGTGGATGTAGCGCAGCATGTGAAGAACTGTAGGGAATGCCAAAGGCAGAAGTACGACACGACCGCTCTAGCAAGGTTCCTGGTTCCGCTGGACATTTCGAGCTTACATGAGAAAGTATTGTCATGGATTTCATCGAGGGGTTACCCAAATCTCAATGCAAGTCGGTCATTCTGGTGGTGGTGGACCGCCTCTCTAAGTATGGACACTACAGTGCACTAGCGCCCCCTTGCACCGCAGAGGCCGTGGCGGAAGCCTTCGTTCGGGAGGTGGTGAGACTGCATGGAATACCGACTTCCATCATTTCTGATCGCGGCACCGTGTTCACTAGCAGGTTTTGGAAGGAGATTTTTTATCTCACAGGAACGTCCTTACCGACGAGTACAGCCAACCACCCCCAGAGAGACGGGCAGACGGAGGCCCTCAATAGAAACGTGGAGACCTATTTGTGATGCTTCATTACAGGTAAACCCCACCAGTAGAGTAAATGGCTCCCTTGGGCGGAGAACTGGTATAACATAGCGTACCAAACAGCAGTAAAGATGACACCATTCGAGAGCGTGTATGGGAGGGCTCCACCGACACTACGGAACTATGAAAAAGAATCTATCGAGGTGCCAGAAGTGGAGTCCGCGTTGCGAAGACGGGATGACATCTTAAAACAGCTGAAGGAGATTCTTCAGAAAGCACAACACCGCATGAAGACTCAAACAGACAAGCACCGGAGAGAGCGGAACTTTGAGGTGGGAGAGTGGGTGTAACTTAAATTACAACCCTACTCATAGTTGTCCGTTGCAGGAGTGAAGAACCAGAAGCTGGCACCCCGCTACCACGGGCCTTTCCAGATTTTGAGTAGGGTGGGGGTTGTGGTTTACACTCTAGAACTTCCGGCGGACTATCGTATCCACCCAACCTTTCATGTGTCGTTGCTCAAGAGGGTGGCACAAGGCGACGCTCTAAATGTTAGTCCCTTGTCGGAGATGACGGAATTGGGCGAAGTTCGGCCGGTATCGGCAGGGGAAATCCATCGTCTGACTACTGATTCATTGGAGGGACATGGCTGAGTTCGAACGGACTTGGGTGGATTAAGGAGACATACCCCGAGTTTCATCTTGAGGACAAGCAATTTTTTGAAGACAGCGGGAATGATACGAACTGGAGCCGCTTCGGTGTGGTCTACCATCGGAACGGGCCAATGAACAAGGAGACTGAACCAACCGGTTCAGTCTCTCCCTCTTCTTAATCAAACCGGGCAGTCCCAGCCGGTTCTGTGGCTGGGTATAAGGGGGGAATCACGGCATCTCCCTAGGGAAACAAAATTGATCACAGATATTGTTCTTTTCTCTTCCATAGGAGTAGCGTAACCTAACAAAAAAACTGTACTAAATTAGATCTTATTGACATGTACGATATTATCTAGTGAGGTGTTAAAATAAATATTGCTTAAGATGCTCAAGATAACGTACTGGATAATTGTAGCAATGTCGTTCAACTAGTCCATATGATCTTAGGTGTGTGTGGTCCATATGATCTTAGGTGTGTGTGGTCCATATGATCTTAGGTGTGTGTGGTCCATATGATCTTAGGTGTGTGTGGTCCATATGATCTTAGGTGTGTGTGGTCCATATGATCTTAGGTGTGTGTGGTCCATATGATCTTACGTGTGCGTGTCTCTTAGGTGTGTGTGGTCCATATGACCTTAGGTGTGTGAGTGTGTGTCTCTGTGGCCTTTCTTCTCCTCGAGGCATTCCATCACTAGCAACAGAAACTACCAACCAAACAACTTTTACGATAGTAACCCACAGTGAATAAAGTTACATCAGAAACCAATGACACAAAATTACACAAGCAAATTCATACTATACAAATAATTTAGCAGCTACACATCATTAAATAAATAACCATATACATAAAATCCACCAGTGTATTGTCTGCTAATATTTAATTTAGAAAGGAAAGGGAAAAAGCTTCATTAAGATTCATTACCACGCATAGCAATTTCCACTTGTAGGCGGTGAACACCATTACCCATTCCTGCATTCCTGGAGATAATCCAACTTTCTTTTAAGACAAAAGGAATAGAGATCTGGACTGGGTAAGAATCCTACCATTTTCTCCAGATATCAGGGGCCTTCCGTAGTGTGCCATCACCGCTGCAAGGAACATCACACAAAACACGATCAAATTGCAAAATGTCCTTCAACTCTCCATGTTCATCTCTAGTAAAATCCTTTGCTGACAAACAACTAGGGAAGTATTGAGCTTCATGATTAGTAACTATCAAGTTAGCACTGCACATCCTTTTAGTCTGATGGATAAGAAGGTTGCATCTTTGAACATCAACATCATTTGCTATAACCTAGAGGGAAACATCTTTGAACATCAACATTACTAGGAAAGGTACTTAATACAAAACGAGGATCAACTTGTTTCAATTTCAAACAGAATCAACTAAAAAACATAATAAAAAGCCAAGAATTAAAATAAAAAACACACTAGTCCATCAGGGAGGAAGCCGGGCTTAATTGACTGATGTATTATTTCAAGCAACTGAAATGTTTTAGATCCCGGGGCTGCACACACTGCGTAAACCAAGAAGGCAATTGTTAAAAACCACAATATGAAGAGCAAAGCAGTTTCTAAACATGAAAACTTGTTTTTAAAAAAATTAACAAGCTTTTAACTGAGCAAATTAAAGGTCTATCAAATTCTTTAGAAAAAAGATCCTCATCATAAGCCTCCATATATGCACAAAGTCTTCTCAAGTAATAGAGATACAGTTTAAAAGCACCTCAGTATCCACAAGGGAATTGGCGTCCTTGTAATTTACTGTTTTGTTGGAGAAAGTAAATAAATTCTTCTTTTGAAGAGAGAAATGGATGAAAAAATAACTTTAAAATTGGTTATAGATTTGAGCTGTGAAGAGAAAAATTTTGTTTAAACGGGGAACTGTGATGTCTCTTATCTCTCCCATGGACTGGTTCTACCAGAGAAAACAAGGTATAATTTGTGGATGATGTGAAACAAGAGATGCATTAAATCATATCCCATAGACTTTCAGAAGATGCATGCTGAACAAAGCATTGAATCTGCTGGTCAACTTAAACAAGCTGTTTTCTAGGTATCTGTAGACTAAGGAAATTGCTTGAACAACTAGCTTACTGTCAAGTATATAGTGATCAGGGAGTACATCCAGGAAAAGAGGCGGCACCTACAGCATAAATAGTGTAAAATCAAATTTTCTGAAGTGGCAATTTCTAATGTACAAGGTACAAACGAACCAGGAAAAGGGATAACAATAATTGAATTTCAAAATTAATATTAAAATAAAAAATGCTGACAAATGTGTGTACCATGCTTACAGCCTCCTGCCTTGTAATGGTGCCAACCTCATTCTCTTGCTTCAAGAATTCGTGAAATCTGATAACCAACACATATCATACAAAGTCAGCATTCTATAATTTGACAACTTGGAAACAGGAATCTACACGCTTTGAACAATATTTGCTTTTCTATTAAAACCACATAAATAATAATATAGTTAGCTCAAAAACTGAGACATTCTATAGACATGTTTTAACAAGGAATTAAGATGATGATTAAAAAAAGTGAGATTTCATCTGCAGAAGCTTAAATAGCCAACCTAGAATCATTGGTTGTACATGGAAGGGCCCAAGATCTATATTAAATGTACAAGCCTATATGGATTTTCTGATGTAGGATCAACACACACACACTTATCGGGTCTTTGGCCAGTGCATGTAGATTTCTTTTTATTATTGGATGATATGAGAGCAAAACGATGGGCCTAGCCTGATCTAATAAAGTAGTAGATCCATAACAAAGCCACAAAAACACAAAGGAGATGGTACTGTATAAAGAGGGGGCAGGGGACTCTAACACCTTCATTCCATCAAAAAAGAAGCATAGCTAGAAGTAGTCAGCTCCCCACTTTAACACTTAACTTCGCCTACTCAATACCATCAAAAGGAGACCCAACTGCTCTCTTTATCACCGGATGAAAGTATCCAGTTCCTCACTTTAGCACCGCGCTTCACCATCCAACAAAAGTGGATGAAGCTTCTCTCTATATCTCCATATGAGCCAGCAATAATACTGATGTAAACTGAAACATAGGACTGTACTTTTGAAATATAAAATTGTGAACTTTTAAAAATAATTGTGGCGCGAGAGGCATTCACGGGCTATTTTAACGAACTAAACGGTCAAGGCATCGCTCGCGAACGTAAGACTACCGCACGTGCGTAGTAACGTTGCAAAATCACAATTCCACGGGTTTAACATTCAACATAGTGGTAGTGCGGATATGTAAACACGATAATTAGGAGATGAAATTAGCCGGGCAAGCTCTAAATAAGTAACTGGCCATTTAAGCACAAAATAACTAGTGGTTGAGAGCGAGGAGGCAAGAGGTATACCCTCGGTAGGAGTGGCAGCCGCTGACGGGTTCCCTGAAAGGTCGTGGCTGACTGGAGGAGGTGTGGTTGTGCCCTAGGAGAGCTCAGGCAGCAGAAACGGTGGCTGGTGGAGCTTCACTGGTGAACACCAGGAAATAGAAAGGGCCCGGGGGCGGTATCGAGCACTGGGGAAACGGAAATGGGCGGCCGGGAGAAGAGGCAAGCCCGGACGATTGTTGAGTCTGTCGGAGGAAGATGTTGGTGGGTCGCCGGAACCCTAGACAGGTTCTGCGACTGCGTCGGAGGCAGAGGAGCTCTCCCCAGTCGGCGACGGTGATGGATGGCGAGGGAGGGTTGGATCCCGTCGGAACCGCCGGGGAAACTGCAGAGGAGATCGTTGGAGGCTGTAGGAGAGGTCGACGGGGGCTTGGTGAGGATCTGGCGTCGTCGGTGAGTTCCGTCGAGCGGCGAGATGCAGACAGTGGCGGCGTCAGGCGGCGCTGGAGAAAAAACCGAACGAGGAAGAAATTCCTACTCAGTTTTCATTTTCTGGCAGCTGAACAGGGAGATACGGAATTTCTCTTATAAGGAGGGATTAGGGTTTGTTTCATTTAGTGGTTAAGTGGGCTGGGCTGAATGGATGGGCTTTGTAACCGGACCGGCAGATTCAAAATAACATGTAGGTGAGGTTTAGGGAGGAAGGAGGGGGCTGCCAGTTAACCCGCCAACTTAACACAATTTCAATCAACTTACTATAATTTCAGACTACTAAAACATATTTAAAATAGTTAATTAAAATTAAGCTTGCCATAACTAATCTACCTCTTAAACTATCGGATATATGCATTTAGTGTACAACCTCGGGCTCGCAGGACAGTTCCGGCTCGAAGAAAGGGGAAGGTAAGGCGAGATGGGCTCTTTGACAGAGCCTACTCACTGGGCGAGTGGGTCCCAGGAAAAGGGCTCCTCGTCGGGCCAGGGGCGGCTCGCTAGGCGAGAGGGGCCCAGCGGTTCGGGCGAGAGGGGCCTAGCGGCTCTGGCGAGAGCCTTTTTAGGCGAGAGGGGCCCGGCATTTCGGGCGAGAGGGGCCCAGCGGCTCAGGCGAGAGCCTTTCTAGGCGAGACAGTCCCAGAGAGAGGACCAGTCGCGAGGCGAGGGCCAATCCGCTAGGCGAGACGAGCCCCGTGAGAAGGAGCTCTCTCCCGCGAGGCGGTGCTCTCGCCGAGCGCCGGTTCAGTGGTTGGTCAGGAACCGGTTCAGTTGGAAGGTGGTTCACCATTTTAGCCCCAAGTGATTTAACATTTTTGCCCTCGATGGTCTGCATATAACCCTTCAGAACAGCGGAGTTTGGCTGTTGGCAGACCCGACCAAGGGTATTTTGGTAATTTCAGGTCGGTTCAGTTTGGTTATTAGCAGTTCAAACTCAGAAGCATCTTTTTCACGGGACTTTAAAAGAGTTTCATGTGCTTTCTGAGAAGCTCCAAGCTCAGCTTTTGGCTTTGGAGGGGAAGCTCTCAGAGATCTTCCGGGTAAGCGGTGGGACCTCCCTGCTGAGGCTTTGGGTCTGTTTCTGGTCCTTCACAACCAGTCGGAGGTCAAAGCTTGGGACAAGTAGGTGTTGGCTACGCCCCTGATTTCGAACTTTTGTTGAGGTCCAATTTTGGCTTCAACAGTTCTGGTGCGGTGAGCGTGGAAGGTATCCAATACAAGAAAGTCTGGAGTTTAGTCCTATGGCAGGAGGTGAAGGTGAAGGATCTGGTTCGGGAGGTTCCCCCTCCCGGGGAGAGGAGGCGACAAGGAAGATGTTGGAGGACTTCAGGCGAGAGGTCTTGCAGACCATCAGCTTGGCCTTCTCGGCAAGGAGTGAGTGGGCAACGCCTCAGGTCCCGGTAGAGGCGGTCCCACTCTTGGGAGAGAACGCACCTGGGCAGCGCCCCGGTAAGGAGGTCCCGGCGGAGGCTGGCGAGAGGGACGTGGCCGCGCGAGAGCTCTTCCCAGGCCAGCGTCCCGGGAAGGAGGTTCCGGCAGAGGTTAGCGAGAGGGAGGCGGCTGTGCGAAAGCTCTTCCCTGGGCATGGTCTCGCGGATCGGGCAAGATAGTCGAGGCCGTGAGACGTGCCCTCTCGGCAGGCAGGTGGCGAGAGCCCTTTCAATGAGCTCATCATCTCGGCCCCAGTGTCGGAGGGGTTCCGGGAGCCCGACATGTCCTACTACTCGGGGAAAGATGACCCTGTGCAGCACGTGCAGTGGTTTGAGGATGTTGTTTCGATAAGGCAAATGACGGATGCCTTCAAGTGTCGTTTGTTTGCTATCACGTTGAAGGAGAAGGCACGGGACTGGTTCCACCAGTTGCCGGCAAGTTCGATCTACAGTTTTGAGGATCTGCGTCGAGGGTTCCTGTTGAGGTTCTCGACATCAAAGAAGCGTAAGAAGGAGGCGGAGTGCCTGTTTGCGGTAAGGCAGAAGCAAGACGAGACGTTGGGCCATTATGTTGACCGATTTCAGGAAGAGATTCTCCTAGTCCAGGAGGTCCCCGGGTATGCACTGATGCTCGCTTTTACCCTGGGCTGAGGTCGGGATTCTTTAGCATTGAGCTGAAGAGAGGGCCCCCCCCCCCCCCTCTTTTGAGGAGCTCATGGAGAGGGCGGCGAAGGAGACAGACTTTGAAAGGGGCAATCCGGCTTTTTCCAGGAAGCTGGCCAGGTTGGCGGAGGATGACATGAAGAAGCCGGGAGTAGGAAGGCAGAAGGAGCAGAGAGAAGAGAGGAGGAGGGAGGAGCCCCGAGGACAGGGGCAGCAGGGACCACATCAAGGACGGGGGGCCCGGGAGCCGAACAACCGGTTAGGTTGGAGGCCTCAGGAGGGTCGCACCCAGGGACAAGGAGGAGGCTTTCAGGGGAGAGAACTTTCGTGAGCCGAGGAGGTTTGTTCAGCCGGCGTGGAGGCAGGAGCCGAGAGGTGACTTCCCGCAGCAGTAGGAGGCAATGGAGGTCGGTCGAGGTAGAGGAGGAAGGAGAGGAGCTTGGGGAGGAGTCGGAAGAAGAGGAGGTGGAGAAGGAAGAGGGGGTCGGGTGGCGTTGCTTTTCTGTGACTTCCACCAGGAGGAGGGTCACGCGACGGCCACCTGCCCATAGTTCTTGGAGATGAGAGAAGTCAGGGGGCTGTGGAAGCAGGATCCGCCGATAAGGATCGTAGAGGTGCAGCAGGGGGAGGCGGAAGACAGGTGTGAGGACCGGGCGAACATAGGAACCCGGGGAGGGATCGGGGTGATCCACGGAGGAGTTGGGATTGAGGCAACTCGTACGGGGAGCCTCCAGACCATGTTCCGAAGGGGGGTAGCCTCGACCTCCCAGGCCCCCCTCCAAAAGAAAAAATTACCTTTTTGTCAGCAGATATGTCAGATTATGAAGACCCGTTCTGTGACGCCTTGGTGATCCAGACGGCAGTAGAGAACTTCACGGTCTCCAGGATCCTGGTGGACAACGGGAGCTCCGTGAATGTGATCTTCAAGAAGGCCTTCGATGAGATGAAGGTCGAGGCCAAGAGGGTCTTAGCTTCGGACGGACCATTGTTTGGATTTTCAGGAGAAAGAAAGGAGGTAGAAGGAGGGGCAGGGCTGCATGTGAAGTTGGGGGGCGTGTCACGGAACTGCAGGTTCGTGATCGTGGACGCCCCGATCAGCTATAACGTCATCTTTGGGCGCCCCCTCATCAGCGTCTTTCGCTGCGTCCCCTCCTTGTTTCACCAATGTCTTAAGTTCAACAATGGAGGAGTGCAGGTTAGGATCAGGGGGGACCCGAAGGTGGCGAGACAATGCTACGTGACGGCGGTCAATACCATATCTTGGATAGCAGAGGCGGAAGAGCTGGAGTGGAAGATGGCGGAGCAGGAAGAGGTTGTCGGAGAGGAGGAGGTGAGCCTAGAGGAGGCGAGGGAGGAGATTGAGGAGGAGCAAAGAGGAGGAGGTGCGCATAAGGTCCAGAGGGACGGAGAGTCTGAGCCGCAAGAGGGTCGACAGGTGGAAGGAGTAGGAGGAGTTGAGGGGGAGGCCCTGAGAGGCGTGGAGGTCGAGCAGCAGCAGCGTGAGAGCCGGGGGGAGGCGATGGAGGTCGAGGAAGCAGGAGGGGAGGAAGAGTTTGGGCAGGAAGAGGGAGCAAGAGATGGCTGGGAGCAGTCGCGGTTAGAGCCGGCTGGAGAAGTGGTGGACATGGAAGTCTTCACCAACACTGGCCAGGTGCAGAGGGTGCAGATCAGCGGGGGCATGAGTCCTGAGGACCAGAAGCGAGTGCGGGCTTGCATTCAGAGCAACGTCGACATCTTTGCTTGGAGCGCGGCTGACATGTCGGGCATCGATGCAGATGTGGTCTGTCATCGCCTGAACCTGGAACCCCGGACGCACCCCATTCGCCAGAAGATTAGGACCATCGCTACCAAGCTGGAGGAACCCATCCGCGAGGAGGTAAAGAAGCTTCTGGAGGCTGGCTTCATCTCGGAGATCAAGTATCCAAGCTGGATCTCCAACGTGCTAATGATAAAAAAGGGGAGGGAAGTGGCGCATGTGTATCGACTTTTCCTTATTAAATAAATCATTCGCAAAGGATTGCTACCCCCTGCCTCGAATCGACGCGCTGGTTGATTCAGCCGTTGGTTTTTCTATTATGAGTTTTTTAGATGTTTTTACAGGTTATCAACAGATCTGAATGCACCCTCCTGATGTCAATGACGTCTCCATCATCACGAGGGAGGGATGTTTCAGCTATAAGATGATGCCCTTTGGGTTAAAAAACGCAGGGGCTACATACCAGCGCATGATGGATCGAGTCTTCCAGGGTCAAAGGGGGAGGAACCTGGAGGTCTATGTTGACGATCTAATGGTCAAGAGCAAGTGTGTGGACTCGCACCTTCGGGACCTGGAGGAGACGTTCGCCACCCTGCGGAAGTTCAAGATGAGGCTGAACCCCTTGAAGTGCGTCTTCGGGGCGAGCCGCGGGAAGTTCCTTGGGCATCTTCTGACCCCGGCAGGGGTGGAGCCTAACCCAGATAAGGTGAAGGTCATCCTAGAGCTGGAGTCACCACGCAACGCTAAGGAGGTCCAGCGCTTGACAGGCAAGCTGGCCGGGCTAAGCAGATTCCTCTCCAGGTCGGGAGAAAAATGTTCATCTTTCTTCAAAGTGCTGCGGGGTACTCAAAGGTTCGAGTGGACTGCCGAATGTGAAGAAGCTTTCTGAATGCTGAAGAGGCAGCTCTCCCTGGCTCCTCTACTTCAAAGCCCAAAAGAGGGGGAGGATTTAACCTTGTACCTCGGAGTAGGAGCAGAGGCCGTGAGCTCTGTCCTGGTCAGAGAAGAGGGGAAGAAGCAATTGTCAATCTACTACGTTAGCAGGATCCTGAAGAAGGCAGAGCTCCGCTACCCCATCTTGGAAAAGCTAGCGTATGCTTTGATCATTTCGGTCAGGAAGCCCCGACCATACTTCGAAGCGCATTCGATCCGGGTGGTGACGGATCATCCCCTTCGCAAGATTTTTGAGGGAGTGGAGCACTCAGACAGGTTGGCCAAGTGGTCTATCGAATTGAGCGAGTTTGATATCTCATTCGTGCCAAGGCTCTCCATTAAGGCACAGGCGGTGGATGACTTCTTGGCAGGCTACGTTGTTGAGGTTGGGGCCGAGGGGCTGCGGCCGCAGGAGGCGTGGAAGATGATGGTTTATGGGGCCTCGGGAAAGCACTCCCTCGGAGCAGGGGTGGTGTTGATAAGCCCTCAAGGGGTCACTATAGAACAAGCAGTGATCTTGCACTTTCCAGCGACTAACATCCAGGCGGAGTACGAGGTCGTGATAGTCGGCCTTCGTTTGGCAAAGGAACTTGAGATCCAGGATGTGGAGGCTTTTACGGACTCGTTGGTGGTAGCATCACCGATCCGAGGAGAGTTCGAAGCTCGGGAGCCCACCCTTGTGAGGTACTTGTCCAAGGTGAGGGTGATTATCGGAGGGTTCCGGACGTTCTCCATACAACATGTTCCCAGGGAAGAGAGTATAATTGTCGATCGGTTGGCTAAGTTTGGACCTCGGGGAGGAGTGACCTTGACTGAGCTATTTCGACCGGCAATCGAGGAAGGAGAGTTGATGGAGGTGGATCGGCGACCCTCGTGGGTGGATCCATTGGTGACCTTCATAACCACTGGCGAGCTTCCGGAGGGGGCCAAGGATGCAAAAAGCTTCAGGCACAAGGCGGCTCACTACCTAATGCTGGAAGGGGGGATTACATCGGAAGATTTGTCAGGGCTCCTGGCAAGGTGTGTGGCCGAGGAGGAGATCGCGAGGATCCTGGAGGAAGTGCGTTCAGGTGAATGCGGCAGTCACTCAGGGGGAAGGATGTTGGAAGCAAGGGTGGTGAGGCAAGGGTATTTCTGGCAGACCCTGAGGAAGGATGCGGCTGAGTTTGCCAAGAGATGTCGGAAGTGTTAGTTGTACGCCCTCCTCCGGCTCTTGCCCGCTCAAAGGCTCTGAAACATCACGACATCATGTCCTTTCGCCATCTGGGGGATGGATTTACGGGTCTTTCCCTCCAGCTAGTGGGCAGAGGAGGTTCCTCCTGGTCATGATTGATTACTTTTCAAAGTGGCTGGAGGTCAAGGCATTGGCCAAGGTCACCTCACAAGTCATCAAGAATTTTGTCTGGGGAGAGATCATATGCAGGCACGGGCTCCCCCAGGCGATGGTAACAGACAATGGGCCCCAGTTTGCCAGCGAAGAGTTCATCAGCTTCTGCGCTCAGCTGGGGATAGACCTTAGATTTGCCTCCGTACATAACCCCAGGAGCAACGGTCAGGTGGAGGCGGCCAACAAGATCATCGTGAACCTACTCAAGAAGAAGGTGGAGAACTTGAGGGAAAGTTGGGTGGAACAGCTCCCCTCAGTATTGTAGGCCTTGCGGACAACCCCGAACACGGCCACCGGCGAGACTCCCTTCAAACTCTCCCATGGGTGCGAGGCAGTCCTGCCCGTGGAGTTTGAGGTTCGATCCCCACGAGTCGCGGCCGCGGGTGATGGAGATGAGGCTTGGAGGTTGGAAAATGAAGGGAGGTTACGCCTCTCGTTGGACATGGCAGAAGAGCTACGTGATGTCGCAGCCATCAGGCAGAAAGAGATCAAACGGAGGATGGCAAAATACTTTGACAAGCATATCAGGATCAAACAGCTCACGGAAGGAGATCTGGTGCTGAAGAAAGTTGATGATGCGGGGAGATATGCCCCCGTGGGTAAGCTCAACTCAAATTGGGAAGGGCTTTATATTGTCGAGAGGGTCCTGAAAACGGGAGGTTACCACCTTCAGGACGTGGAGGGTAGGTCCATGAGCCACACCTGTAGAGGTGACGACTTGAAACGCTTCTACCCATGAGAAGGGAGAAAGTGAAATTGTATACTCAAAGTCAAGTTTATTGTACTATGTTCCTCAATTTACTTTTGCTTTTACCTACTGTGAAATTCTAACGGCAAGGAGATGAGACTTTTGCACTACCCCGAGCCTGCCTCGGCCCCAGGTAGACCCGCTGCGCAGGCTCTCATTAGTTGGCAGGTCTGAAGGATCGCCTGTGGGGGTAAGGGACCACGAGCGCTGCTCGGCCCCAGGTAGACCCGCTGCGCAGGCTCTCATTAGTTGTCAGGTCCGAAGGCTCGCCTGTGGGGGAAAGGATTGGTTCTTGGAGACTTGGTTCTTGAAAACTTTTGCACTACCCCGAGCCTAGTTCGGCCCCAGGTAGACCCGCTGCGCGGGCTCTCATTAGCTGGCGGGTCTGAAGGCTCGCATGTGAGGGTAAGGGACCCCGAGCGCTGCTCGGCCCCAGGTAGACCCGTTGCGCAGGCTCTCATTAGCTGGCAGGTCCGAAGGCTCGCCTGTGGAGGAAAGGATTGGTTCCTGGAGACTTGGTTCTTGGTTCTTGGAGACTTTTGCACTACCCCGAGCCTGTCTCGGCCCCAGGTAGACCCGCTGCGCAGACTCTCATTAGTTGGCGGATCCGAAGGCTCGCCTGTGGGGGTAAGTGACCCCGAGCGCTGCGCGGCCCCAGGTATACCCGCTGCACAGGCTCTCATTAGCTGGCAGGTCTGAAGGCTCGCCTGTGGGGGAAAGGATTGGTTCTTAAAGACTTGGTTCTTGGTTCTTGGAGACTTTTGCACTACCCCGAGCGCTGCTCGGCCCCAGGTAGACCCGCTGCGCAGGCTCTCATTAGCTGGCAGGTCCGAAGGCTCGCCTGTGGGGGAAAGGATTGGTTTTTGGAGACTTGATTCTTGGTTCTTGGAGACTTTTAAACCACTCCTAGCCTGGCTCGGTCCCCGGTAGACCCGCTGCTCAGGCTCTCATCAAGCTGGCAGGGTTGTAAGCTCACTCGATGGCAGAGTTGTTGGGGAGACCTCCTTAAGGGGCATTCCTACTTAATCTCATGAAAAACAAATTATGAGAGACAAAGGCTGGAGCAGTACGAATGGAGGTACTCCCAGCTGGCGGCCTCGGGGATGGTCTCGCCTACGGCGAGTGGGCACTCGCGCGGGACAGATGGCTCGGCCTAATAATAGGGGAGCAAGTTAAATCGCTAAAAGCCGCTCGCGCTGGAAGTACCCCGAGGCGAGACGAGAGGGTCATATCAGTTGGTCTCATGCATAAATGAGATAGGGGAAGTGACGACTCGCGCTCTGAAAAAAGCCAACTCTCCAACGAAGCGGCGAGACGAGACGTAGCACCGTCTCGCGGGCGTGAGCGCATCAAGGGGTCGTCTCGCAGTGGACAAAATAAAGCAAGGTGAAAAGGGTAAAAGTGAGGCGGCGAGACGGGTGGGTAGCACCGTCTCGCAAACAGAAGCAAGCCAATAAATCGTTTCGCAAAATGTAAAATAAAGTAACAGGACAAGAATTTGTGCATCTGATCAGTATCTGTTCGTCACAGTGTTATGAATACATTGTCAAACTGATCACAAAATGAAACTCAAAAAGAAGCTAAAGTTATACAGAAACAAAAAAGGGGAGAGGGGTCCTGGATCTCGCAGGCAGCATGTCATTCCTCCTCGCTGGAAGAAAAATCTTCGCCCTCCACGCCATAGAGATGGGGGACCAGATCGCGAGCGGTCACCGTTTCGGAGTCTTCCTTCACGACCCCCAGCTCCTTCATCATCTTTAGAACTAGCTCCGTCATCCTGATGTTGGCGTCTCGGCACTGCTCCTCAACTTCATCCAGAGAATAGTGAGGCGGAGGGGCCGGGAGGGGTTCGAGGCGAGATGACGACGGGGCGTTGCCCTGGAGGGGGTGATCTGAGCTTTCAAATCCTTATTCTCCTCCAGGGCCGTCATGCGCGAGTGCATCCGCTCCGCCGTCTCGGCATCTTGCGAGACGCCCAGTCATTAGCAGAGAGTGTTTAAAAAGGATAACCCAAGGATAAGGTTAAGACTTACCACGCCGCCATGGGCTTTCACGAGGAGGGTTTCGGCGACGGATAGCCTTTTCGCAAGGTTGACGGACTTCTCTCGTTCCGTCACCAGGCCCGTCTCGGTGTCTTTCCATTTCATGTTGAAGTAAATCAGGCGACGCGAGGTGCGATGCGAGAGCTCCAAGGCATGTAGTTGGGCGTGGGAGGTCTTCAGGACGAGGTCTCGCGAGGACTCGTTCTCGGGAGAGACTGCCTCGAGACCACCGTAAAGGCCGTAGCCCACAGCGAAGGCGTGGCTGGTGGGAAGCTCCTGCTCTTTCCAAGAGAGAAGGAGGGTGGAGATCGACACACGGTTGACGTCCCTCTCCCACACCAGAACGGGGTCGCCGGCGGCATCTTGGACCACGGGGCCCAGATTGAAGTTTGGATGAGAAGAGGGTGCGGGGCGACTGGAGGAAGCAGCTTCGCGAGAAGTAGGAATGGCCGGTTGATTGGAAGTGGCGGTCGGCCGGTCGGGTAGAGCCGTCTCGCGGGCGGGCGAGACGGCATGAGGGGAAGGCGAGCGTGGCGACTGTGAGTCCCCTATGGAGATGGGGCTCAAGGATCCCGACATCTCCTTCTCCTTCGGGGCCTTCTTTTTTCCCTTAGAGAGGGTCACAACTTTCTTCATCTTTTTCTTGGGAGGGCTGGAGCGAGGGGGGGCGGTGTCGTCTACAGGCCTCTTCGGAAGGGCAGGGGCCAGGGACCCTCTCGCCGCCTCGGCCGCCGCGCTGGCGAGACGGAGGCCCTTGATTGGTTGGATGTTGCTCTTGTAGTGGGGGTGGACTGGTATGACCCGCTCTCCTAAAACAAGCAAGGGAGTGATGAGATAGGCGGGACGAAAAATAATAAAACGTTAGACAATAGAGCGAGAGTACCTTCGCCGGGGAGCGCGAGAGGTAGCGAGTCGAGGCCCCGCCACAAGAAGTTAACCTCGAAGTTTTTGCCGATGAAGAAGTCGTACAGCAGCTTGTCCGTGCCGCCCACCTGCGGAGACACATAAAAGGTCTCGGGGGGCGACACGGGCGCGAGCGGGACGCCCCCGAAGTTGACACGGATGAACACGAATCTGGTGAGCCAATGATGGTTTTTATTTGGCGTCGCGCACACCTTGAGCCCTTGCCCAGTGAAATACGAGACGTCGTCGGCGTAGGTGTGATAAATGAAGAGCTTGCGGAAAATCGTCAAGCTAAACTAGATGCCCTCCCGGCGTATATAGCTGGCGAAAGCGATTAACACCGAAATGGCGTTTGGGTTAAGCTGCGCGGGAAAGACGCCAAAGTACTTTAGGACCTGTTTTACCTCCGGCCAGAGGGGCAATCTCAACCCCGCCTCGAAGTGCGAGACGGGGAAGGCGAGCTCTCCCGGGTAGTAGGTGTTGATCGCCTCGCCGACCTTGGGGGGCCGCGATTCGAGCCCCTCCCTTATGTACTCGCAAACAAAATTGCGGTAGTCTTCGTCAGAAAGCTTGCCGGGAGGGAAGTCGTGATCGGTAAAACGTCTCCCGCAGCGACTGCGCCGCTCGCCTTCCTCGACTTTCTTCTTCCCCATTCTAGGCAAGACGGATGGAGGCGAGATGGTTGAGGGAAAAGAAGCAGTGAGAAAGAGAATCGGCGAGACGGCCGAGGAAGGAGGGAGCGAGGGGAGCAAAGAGCGAGAGGGATGGGCGAGATGGAAGAAGCAAGGGGGCAAGGGCTTGGGCGCGGCAGGGGTGAAGGCGCAGATATCCTTCTGATCCAGGGGACAGGAGTATTTATAGCGGATATGATCAAACAGAAAATGGGCGGGAAAATGTATGTGGGAAGAGGAAAAGTCGGTCGACGGTTCACTCTCTCTCTCTCCTAAACCTCGATTCTTGTGGCCCATCACAGGACAAAATAACTGAATTAAAATGAATTAAAAGAAATTAAGAAATTAAGCTAGCAGCAATAAATATTTAAATATACCATCCCGCATAAGGCGGGTACCATGTTCTCAGACCATAGGTTACCGGCGAGACGGTAGCATAACATGTTACACAATTATTACAGCATTAAGGTGCAAAAACAAAGAAGAGAGAAAGAGCGAGACGGATGAATAAAGCGGGACGAGCAGGGCGATCTTTAATACGGGAGCCATTTCCAGCGGCCACCGCGAGCCCCCGCACAGGGGGCCTACTGTGCGAGTGGAAGGCGCGAACGGCGCCAAGCCCACTGCGTGCGAGACGGAGCTGCATGTCGACCTCGCTGATGATGGCTTGAGGGTCGGTCCCCTCAACCTCTATCCCGGTGTCAACCTCGGAAGACAAGTGAGCGCATTCAGTCTCCAGCCATTCAATTCGCCTATCAGCCGCATGCTTGTCCTGCTCCAGCTTGCAGATGATGCGTGCGTGCTTCCGGAACATGTCGGCTGTCTTGCACTTCATCTCCAGCGGGTCCATGGGGTCGCCCAGGTAATCTTCAATCTCGTCTATGGGAGGAGGGGGCGAGACGGCGAGTCGCCTAAAGAGCTCCTCAGCGGGCGAGTCGGCCTGGGCGCCTACGCAAGGAGTTAAGGGGCAGAGTAAGGGAGGCTCTCGCAGAAGGGTGTGGGAGTAGCGAGCGGGACAAAGAAGCGAGAGGGAAGGTTTTTTACCAGGATGACGGGAGGTCCCGGCGGCCTGAGAAGGGTCGTTATTCCTCTCGTTGGGAGGAGTAGACGGAGGAGTGTAAGGCTGTGCTGAGTCAGATTCTTCGCAGTAGGCGACGGTGTCATCCCTCGGACTTTCTGGTCGGCGTAGAGGCGTGGGGGCTCCCTGAAGAAGCAAATGGTAAATAAGCAGATACGGTTGAAGGGGTAATAGGGACAAAAGCGAGAACTCACCTCCTTCTCTCTAGGAGATGCGGGAGGAGGAGAGGGGTGGCTTTCCAGGACAGCGCGAGATGGCTCCTCGGCCGAGGAAGGGGTGTTGCCTGTCTTTACCTTCTTCTGGCGAGGCGATGATGACGGTAAGGAGGGTGGGGCGCGAACCAGAGCCGTGGTCAGAGCGGCCATGTTGGCTTTGTTCTGCTTGCGCACCATCGCAAGGCGTTCACGGAAACTCTGGCTGTGAGACATGATTGCAGTAGAGCCAAGGAACGAGGAAGTGTGAAAAGGGGACATCCTCTATACGGGGTGGGAATCCTATATTTATAGGCTCTGGTGGAGGGCCTCACCAAAGATTCCATCATAAATACGTCCATAAATACGCTTTAATGGCACGAGCCTCGGTTGGACTTTTTTTCCGAGCATGAAACAACCTCGAAAAGAGCGGGGATTGTGTACAACCTCGGGCTCGCAAGACAGTTCCGGCTCGAAGAAAGGGGAAGGTAAGGCGAGATGGGCTCTTTGATAGAGCCTACTCACTGGGCGAGTGGGTCCCAGGAAAAGGGCTCCTCGACGGGCCAGGGGCGGCTCGCTAGGAGAGAGGGGCCCAGCGGTTCGGGCGAGAGGGGCCCAACGGCTCAGGCGAGAGCCTTTTTGGGCGAGAGGGGCCCAGCGGTTCGGGCAAGAGGGGCCCAGCGGCTCAGGCGAGAGCCTTTCTAGGCGAGACGGTCCCAGAGAGAGGACCAGTCGCGAGGCGAGGGCCAATCCGCTAGGCGAGACGAGCCCCGTGAGAAGGAGCTCTCGCCGAGCGTCGGTTCAGTGGTTGGTCAGGAACCGGTTCAGTTGGAAGGTGGTTCACCATTTTAGCCCCAAGTGATTTTACGCTTTTGCCCTCGGTGGCCTGCATATAACCCTTCAGAACAGCGGAGTTTGGATGTTGGCAGACCCGACCAAGGGTATTTTGGTAATTTCAGGTCGGTTCAGTTTGGTTATTAGCAGTTCAAACTCAGAGGCCTATAAATAGACTCATAGGGGTTCTTCAGAAGTATCTTTTTCCCGGGACTTTAAAAGAGTTTCTTGTGCTTTTGAGTAGCTACAAGCCCAGCTTTTGGCTTTGGAGGGAAGCTCTCAGAGATCTTTCGAGTAAGCGGTGGGACCTCCCTGATGAGGCTTTGGGTCGGTTTCTGGTCCTTCACAACCAGTCGGAGGTCAGAGCTTGGGACAAGTAGGATGTTGGCTACGTCCCCGATTTCGAACTTTCGCTGAGGTCAAATTTTTGCTTCAACATTTAGGGCCTCGCTGGCCGGTCACACCAGCGAGCCAAACAAAATTTATGCGAACAATGTGCGTGATACAAAATACACCCAAGCGCAAAAAAAACATGCGCAATACAACTCAACGCGACACAAAAATCCAAAAATGCGCAAAAGTGTGTGTTATAATAATAAAAGACACGTGCACTAAAAAAATAATAAAAACGACACGATGCAGGTTGCATCAAATACCCAAGTCCTGTCATTAACACTACACATTCCTTCCAACAGAAGAACTGCACTCGCTTTAAACTCGTAGGTGAAGTAGTACAGAATGCGGTATGACGAAGGAAACGAGAATCCAACAAACATCAGCTTCCATTTCAAGTTTAAAAATATATAACTTATGAATATATTAAATAAGAAATTCAATAAGAATACAATCTGATGGGGATCAGCCACAGAATCACCACTAGACTTCGGGCCACCACTCGTCGGGCCAGCATTTGCATACGCATGGGAGGGGTTGATCGGATCGCAGATACGACACCACGAGCACGTCCATAACGTTGTTTCTACTTTTTTATGTATGTTCTTTGGACATTTTAAGTATTCAGTGGGCATCGGGCGTAGCGGCCAATTATAGTCGTTAACACCATGTGCCCACCTTTCACTATATATAACGGGGGGCTGCCACTTTGAGACGATATTAGCCATGTGAGAGATTCCAAAGCCGGCAATCACATCATGGTGTGACGCAGCGAGACCCCGGGGTGCAACGTACGGTTAATTTCAGTTTAGTTTTACTAATCACGAAATTTCCTTATCAAGCCTTTAAGCCCCCTCCCAGGCGCATATTCCCACGACCTAATCTAAAGGAACCAATGTTGTTTCCCCTCCCCTCCCACCATCGACGATGCCTTGGCCCGTTGAAACCGCTTCCTCGTACACAAACCTCCTCCACCCTGCTATTCTCCGCCAGTGGTTGTGGGTCTCTTCCAGATCCGCGTCGGTGGTGACTCCCCAGGACTTGTCGCACACTCTCGTTCATTCTTCCTCCATTTTCGGCGTTGGTGACGCTCCTCTACCAGCAAAACTGCAAACCTCCATCTCCTTACCACCCCACCACGGTGTTGCACCCTTCCCTGTATCCCACATGGCCAGACCACCTCCCCCTCCAAACCTCAAGCTCTCATCCTCCCCCACACAGCAAACCGTCAGTTTCCAGTTCGTGTCTCCTACAACAACCGCCTCCTACTACTGTTCAATTGCATGCTAACCCACTCGGATCTTCCTTCAACCTTTTCTCACAAGTGAAGACCACCCGATACAAGCCCTACTGTCGGACCTGCATGCTTGTGAGTATTTTATATTGTGTTTTCTTATTCTCTATTGATTATTGGATGAGTACTTGCATATTTGTTTAGAGGCATCATCATGTTAGCATTCTTGTTTAATTTTTGTGTTATCTTATAAATCTCGTTCACTCAAGCTGTAGTTAACTATCCTTCGTGTGAAGGAAACATGTCTTCTTGTCTACGTGAAGATTGTGGTAAATGCTTGTTTAAGTGCGTAGCCTATGGAGTTTAATTACTCAATTTAATTCCGGATTAATTTGATTATTGCATGCATCATAAAGGGAAATTAGGTTTGTTTGAATTGACTCGTACACTCACATAAGCTTGCATTAGAGTCGACACACCTTTCACTGCCTACCATGTGTACAATCACCCTAACGGTAGCTTACCACATACATGTTAGCAAGATTTTCAACATCAGCTGCTAACACCATAAGCATTTATAGTTCCTATAAGCAGAGACCTTTCGTTGAAATATTTCCGTGAACATATCTGTTAATTGAGTACTTAGTGTGACAAAAGGAGTGGTAATGATCTCAATCAACATCTTCTCCCTAATGAACTGACAACAAATCCCAATATGTATATTCATTCCTCTTTTAAAAGACAGGATTTGAATCTTAGGTAAATTACTAACGGATTAGCATAATGGAAAGGCAGTGCCCCCTTGAACAAGAAATCCAAGTTCTCTCAAAACAGATTTGAGTTACATAATCTTGCATGTAGCTAGCTATGGTCATGACCACATAATATGCCTCTACCAGCGATCTGACTGCAATTAGTTATTTATTTAGTTTGCCATGATATCTCTCATTTTCATAGAGTCTCCATTCCTGAGCACCCTTTCAGAAGGGGATTTTGGGGAAAAATTATTCAGATAAAAAATGATAAGCCATGAATAAGAGGGAGGAAATAAAACATCACTCCTCTCCATCCTTGGATTCGTTGAAATTTTGAGAAAGGAAGGGATAGGGCTGTGAGCACGTGATGGAAGAGCAAGGGTCATCAAAGAAAATTAATGACAAGGGAAGAGAGGTTGAAGAGATTGTTGGAGCATGAGAACAGAGGTGACCCCCTTTTTTAGGGCAAATCTAGGATTTTAATTTCTCTCATGATTTCTTTGATGAATGTGGTAAATAATTTGTTTTTTGATGATAGATTTCTCCAGGTATTGAATATGTGGCTAATCAGATATCAGGTTACTTGCACAATCATCACAAGATTTGTTAAGCGCCATGATTCTTATTTAGACCTTGAAAATATTTCTAGACATGAAATTCACGAGTAATATTTGTGTTCTCGTATTCATATCTTCTAATTTAAGAATGCAAAATTAAAGCAAATATTGATGAAGACTTTCAAATGATCTCTCACAGTATTAAATCTATGTTGATTTACAAGGATTTTTTGATAATGAGGATGAATTAAATCTGAATATCTACAGCGTTTATGATAGATGGATGCTGGGGTAGTGGGGCCATGGACCCGAAAACGATTACGGATGTGTGGCCGCAACACGGTGAGTAACGCGCTAAGTAGTGGTCCGGCGAGAAGCCGGGGACGTACGTGGCCACCTCGATGAAGTCGTCTATGTAAGCGTCAACGGAGTCGGCTTGGAGGGCGTTGCTCAAGCTTTCATACGGGTTGCTGGCGTGACGGTTGTCGTAGCGGCGGATCAACTCATCTTTAAGGAGCGGCAAGGACAAAGCCGACAACGTTTGGCGAAGCCAACGGACCCAAAGAAGGGCCGAGGCAGACATGTAAATAGTGGCGAGGGGAACCATTTGAGCCGTGGGCGTTCCCTGGATGTCGAAGTAGTGCCCGGCCCGTGCGAGCCAACCCAAGGGATCAGTCCCGTCGAAGACCGGCAGTTCGAGGCGGCGGAGGGCGCCAGAGGATAGCTCGGGCAGAGGATGGTCGCTGGCCGGAAGACGCAGGGGCTGCTAGCCGACGCCGCAGTGGCTAGCGGCTAGGCTGGCGGGGTAGCCGAGGATGGGGGCGGGCGGCGAGGAGTGCGTGGATGTCGTGGAAGACCACTTGGAGGTCCAATAGGGTCATATCAACCCGGTCGAGGCTGTCGAAGAGCGCCGCCGTGGTTGCGGCCGGATCAAAATCACACGCCATGTTGCGGGCGAGGGGCATACGTCGGGGCCGCGGAGAGGAGCCGAGATGCCTGTCAGAGGCGAGATCCGTGGGGAAAAGGGGCGTCGAACATCCCAAAAGACGTGCACGGGCGATCGACGAACGGTGCTTGTGCGCGGCACAGCGGGAGAAGCGGCGCGCGAAGGCGGGCAGACCAGTTGATAGATGCATGTTTGGGGTGTGGTGGAGGCGGTGAGGGCCGCTGGTGAGGCTACCGACCGTGACGGTGCGGGCTGAGCGGACGCGAGAGAGAGCGAGGGGGAGGGAACGAGCGGCTAGGGCAAAACAGGGGAATCGTTGGGGTCGGTTTCTCCCTTCTTTAATTTTCAAATCAGAATTAAAATCCAAGCATACATAAATCGTTCACATATCTCCCTTATATAGGGAGAGACCCAACAAGGCCGATCGGTCGTACAAGACAAATAAATGCTACGAAATAAAACATGAAAAGATAAACAGATACTAGGTCCGCCAAGTGCTGCACGGGTTCATGTCGCTCCCGTCCCTCGGGCGCGCCTAGTGTAGACGTGCATGAAACGGCTTCCTACGACCGGATCCGCTCCGTGCGTATCAGTTTACATGCAACATTGTTGAACCCCTCAGATTCACGTCACCCAATTTATTTCATGCTAGAATTAGGTTGATGAACACTTCATATTGAACTTCGGCTCAATGGGTGCACTTAGTTCACTTACAATTCTCTGGGGTAGGCTTCAGGTCACACCAAACCCATCACTAGGTCACACCAAACCCATCACTAGGCTTGAAGACTATGTACAGAGGTACTCACAGGAACCATTCTGAGGTAGCCCGAGTCCATTGGCTTTTTGGCTCGAATATTTAGGATGTCATTAAAGCTAATGTTCACATCTATTTATAGACGTGTGGGCTCTGCCAACAGGCAACTCCTGAAACTATGGGCTGCCCGCTTATAAGGTATGGAAAAAATGCCAAGTATAAGAGGACGGCATGGTCAGCGAGATCCCATGTGGGGGTCAGCAAGACCTGTCTGGGGGAGACAGAAGCAGTTATCCCCTTGATCGTTGATGGTGAGTGTGGGGAAATTTGGACAAACATATATATATATATATACATATATACTCACAGGTATGGTTGTCAGGATCGCGATCCGGATCATAAGATCTTACAATCCTACGATCCAGATCGTGTAAATCGATCCAGATTTTGTAAAGCGATGCTCGATCCAATCCTACCATCCGATCTGATCTAAACACGAAACAAACTCATCTAGGATCTCGATCCTGACAACCTTGCTCACGGGTTTCCTAAGGATGCCACAAAATTTCAAGGATCCCCTCTGAAAGTTGGGATGTTACAGCTCAGTCCTCCATCAATGCAATTGCGTCAGGGCAATGAACTTATGCACATTGGCAAGCAGCACCACGTGGTCACCATTTATGTTTCTACTTATACTGTTCATAAAGTATATTTTTATCAAATGGCTCTTATGGCTATCAGTGGATTCTTGGACCATAACCCTGGCTGGTATCCATGAAATTTATGTGAAATTCGATGTGGACATATTCTGGAGAGTGACCTACCACGAGACAAAAATATAACGACGGCCTTAATTTTCATGTTGTATCTCATCTATGCAGTCACCGCAAATATAAAAAAAGTGGCAGGTAGACTATTTCAAGTTCGGCAGTCCCATTTTTAGCTTGTTGAGGTAATCACCCTTACATTTCTTGATGGGAGGGATCTTCTTTTAATTAAAAAATGTCTTAATTGTTGAGGGTGAGATCTCCCCGGGAGAGTACTCTTCCCCGGGTCGGCGAGTGGTGGCCGTTTCGGCGAGATGGGGGTGCGAGATCCTCCGGCTCACCCAGCAGGGGGAGGCAACCCATTCAGCGAGTTGGTTTCTTCTTCCACAGTTCCAGAGGGGTTCAGGGAGCCATAGATGTTCTACTACACCGGGAAGGATGTCCCGGTCCAGCACATCCAATGGTTTGAGGATGTGGTTTCAATAAGGTAGATGTTGGATGCCTTCAAATGTAGACTTTTCGCCATCACCCTCAAGGAAAAGGCGAGGGAGTGGTTCCACCAGCTACCGGCCAACTCAATCTACCCCTTCGAGGACCTGCACCGGGGGTTCATGTTGAGGTTCACCACTTCCAAGAAAAGGAAGGAGTCAGAGTCCCTATTTCGCATCAAGCACGGGGTGAACGAGACCTTGGGGAATTACGTGGACCGGTTCCAGGAGGAGGTCACCCGGGTCCAGGAGATGTCAGGGCACACCCTGATGATGGCCTTCACCCTGGGGATACAACAGGGATTCTTCAGGATGGAGCTGAAGAGGGTGTCACCTCTCTCCTTCGAGGAGCTAATGGAGAGGGCGGCAAGGGAAGTCGATGGGGAGGCATCGAACCCTGAGCTCGCAAGGAAGTTGTCCAGGTGGGCCACGGAAGAGGAGCCAAGAGGTGGCAGAGGCCAGGAGGCGAGGAGAGGTGAACCCACTCCTTCGAGGAACTATCCATGGACTGCCCACGGAGATGTGACGCCCATCACCAAGAAAGATGATGAAAGCTGAGTAGAGTTGTAGGCAGCTGCAAATGGTCGACTAAGGCCTTCGAGAGGAAATTGTGGGTTGTCTCACTGTAAATCATAACTAGGATAGTTGTCCCACGGGGTATCCTCTGAATTTCATAATTTGTGGCTCTAAGATCCATCTTACAGAGAAACAGGGTAACTAAAAACAAATCAACTGCCCAGTAGGGGTTATGTGAGGTGTCCTCAATCTCTAGAGCCTCAACGTCCACCTAAGTGTCATCATCAATGATCGCACATAGCTATTTCATTAAACAATCATTGTTGTGACTATAAGTATTCTTATACCAAAATCAGAGCCCCATGTTCCATATGGGGTACTCCAGATTCAAAAGGCATTGAGTAGTAGAGTTGCGAGCTAAGGGAGGTGCAAATGATGGTTTAATGGGTAGATGGATGTTCATGAGGAGGTAGTTTGACTATATGAGGGGGGATATGATATGTGGTTGATGTGGGAGGTGGAGATTGGGGAGGGGTGAGGATAGTCGTTGGCCTTAAAAAAAAATTTGATCGAGCAAAGCGAACAATCTCTATGAAATCTGTGATGGTGAGGGGACAATGCATACGAAGATGAGAGCATGTAGGGATGGATCCCTTTGCATGAAAAACCTCTAGAAGTGCTCAGGGAGGAGGCATGACACAAGGGTGATGAGTTCAATGAACTCATCGATGTAGCTATCCAATGAGCCATCCTAACAAACCTCGCATAGGAGCTCCCCTACATTTTCAAAGTATCTATGATCATTGAGCATGATGAGTACCTGGCTACCTGCTTGAGGAAGGGCCATGTAAGATTTCTAGCCATCTACATAGCCAACGGACCGAGGGCGGACCTTTCCATGCCAACAGAATGATTGGAACCTTACGTGCCTCAGAGGTTCGCTGAATGACAAAAAAATGTTTTGCATTGGGAATCCACCTCATGGGATCCAAACTACTGAAGTAGGGTATTTCCAAGGCACAAGAGGTATAAGAGGATGCATCAAGGAAGAATGAAATGTTGGGTTGTGAATTGGACAGGATGCCAAGAAGGAACGGTGGCTCTGTAAAGGAGTTGGGCGTCCTAGTCTTTTGAGATTGTTCAATCCTAGCATCAATGCATTGCAAGGCAACTTGCATGGAGGCCATCAACTCCTCACATGCCTCTAGCCCGTGAATAGCCAGTGAACGAGGGTTTTTCCAACGCATCGATACGAGTGATGGTCATTGAGCGAATGCATAGCGTACACTGAGGAAAAATGATGGGGATGGTGGTGATGAAGGTCTGGTCACACGGACGCAATCGCTGAGACTAGTGGTGATAGAAATGAGGCAACAAGTGAGTCAGTGGAGCGGCAAAGCGTTGATGTCAAGGATTGAGGACACTGTAATTCAATGTCGAGGATTGTAATTACAACGATTCGACGAGAAGACAATATGGTGCAAGATGGAGGCGAGATACGACCTCAGCCAACCGGTGGTGCACGTCAAAGCAAGGCTTAGGAAAGGGATTTGGACGTTGCTTCGCAGGTGGCAGAGTCGGTTGATTCCCGACAGCTGGAGAGAGCATGGTAGACCAAAATGTTACTGTAAGGAAGGAGAGAGTTGAAAGGAGGAAAATTTCAAGGAAGAAATCCTAAAATAAGCCATTGAAGAGTTCAAGCTTAAACACAAATAACCTTCACAATACATGGGTGAAATTTGAATTAAAAGAACATAAGATGTAGTATTTAAAGTAAGCACTAGCAATGATCAATGAAGACGCTTATCCCCATATGTGGTCTACATTCTCTCCCCACAATGTCTATACACTCACCACGTCCTCATATCTGTCTCCCTGTCAACCGGCTCCATAACAGAAGATGATTGACGATGATAACAAATTAGATCCAAATTATTATGATGCTCACATGAAAATTTAAGAGATTATTGCAAATGATTATTCATAATATTATTGCAAATAATTATTAATAATATTATTGCAACACTAGATGGTCGTAAATTAGGATGAAGATTCTAGCCAACCCCGTTGGAGTGCAATATATGTCAAAACTGATCTAGCTAGCCTGAAATATTCAACGACTGTAAGTTTCAACTAACCTCCATAGGAAAGAAATCTAGGTTAAAACTGATCTTGTATATATGGAAACAACTATAATGAGGGTGAGATTGATCCATATCTACATGGTAAGAGATCTTGGTTTAGTCAACCTTTATTAACTGAGGAATTGTTAGGGCTAGGGAGAGAGGGAGAAAGGGGAGAGAAATTAGAGAGGAAGAGAGGGAAAAGAAATCTAGAAGTTTCAAATACTTTCAATTCTGCCAAAATACAATAGATCTTCGGCTTATATACATGTCAGGCTCAACATAATGAAACTGAAACATAAGCGATACTCAAAATGTAACAAATACAATAACACCACTTGACCCATGTCGACTAGGCCGGCATTTTAGGTGTGTCGCGCTTGCGACGTCGGTACACCCGCCACACTGGCGGTTGCCCCTCGCCCTCTTCCGCTCCGTCGGGGTCTGTAACAATTCCGCTCACTGGGAAATTTGTCTTGTCATCAAGAAGAAGTCTGGGAATTGGTGGCACAAATCCGCTCGATCTACCCATGTCGCCTCCTAGAGCGGGCGATCCTGCCAAATCACTAAGATCTGATCCATTGGCTGCTCCACGTGGAGAATCGTGCGCATGTCTGCAATGCGCTGGGGAAAGACGACCGTTGTGGTGGCGTCAGGTGTCAGCGGGGGAAGTGCCTCCCCAACTGGGTGGTCACCGATCACCCGCTTGAGCTACGAGACATGGACCACCGGATGAATGCGGCATTCCGGGGGTAGGCGAAGGCGATACACTCAAGTGCCCACCCGGGCTATGATCTCAAAAGGGTCGTAGAACTTGGTCGCTAACTTGGAGTGGGTCTGATGGGTCTCTGTCACCTGTCGGCGTTGCCGGAGCTTGAAAAACACGGAATCACCCTCGGTGAACTGGACGTCGCGCCGATGGAGGTTGGCTACGGACACCATCCTATCTTGGACACGCTGGAGGTGCTGGCGCAGCTGATGGAGCATGGCACAACGGTCGCGGAGGAGGCCGTCCACAGCGGCTACCGCACATTCGCCCGGCACGACCCATGTGATGACGGGCGGAGGCCTACCATAAACTGCCTCGAACAGTGTGGTGTCGGTGCTTGAGTGGAAGGACGTGTTGAAGGAGTACTCGGCCCAGGAGAGTCATTCGGCCCAAGCAGGCGGGTGATCACAAACAAAACATCACAGATATGTCTCTAGCCACCGATTCATGACCTCGGATTGTCCGCCCGTCTACGGGTGGTAGGTTGTACTCATCCGAAGTTGCGTACCCTGCAGCTTGAACAACGCCTGCCAAAAGGAACTTAGGAAGAGGGGGTCGCGGTCACTCACAACGGAGCGAGGGAATCCATGGAGGTGGACCACCCCGTCAACGAAGGCAGCGACCACTCCGGGAGTCGTGGCCGGGTGATGGAGTGGAATAAAATGAGCATACTTGGACAAGCGGTCCACGACTACCAATATGCAGTCCCATGTCTTGGATCGGGGAAGGCGGGAGATGAAATTCATCGAAATGTCTTCCCAAATCTGAGTTGAAACGGGAAGCGGCTGGAGGTCTCCTGTAAAGGTAGCCTCGTACTTGGTGTTGGCAGGGTAGGCAGGCCGCGACGAAGGTCTTGACCCGCTGGAACATTCCTGGCCAATATAGCGAAGCGGCGAGGCAACAATACGTCCTGAAGGCGCTCGCGTGACCCTCTTCCGGAGTCGCATGGAACTCGATGAGTAAGCGAGGAATCAACAGAGATGATGCGGATAGTTCCAGACGATCATGATAGTAAAGGCGGTCGTCTACAAGACAATAAGGTGGGCGGGCATTGGCGTCCGCCCGCAAGGCCTCTGCAAATGACTGAGGCTCGGGGTCGGCTGCAACTTCGCGCTGAAGAATGAAGGCATTCTCCCAGATCGGTGGGGAAATGGCCATCAAATTCGTCGTCTGCAATTGGCGGGAGAGGTTACCGGCCGCCCGGGTGGACGAACCCGCTCGAAACACGATGTCAAAGTCGTATCCCAAGAGCTTGGCCACCCAAACCTGCTACACCAAAGTGGCAATCTTCTGGTGGTGGCGGTAGTGCAGATTGTGATGATTTTTCCTAACCGTGAAGTGGCGGCCCAACAGGTAGTGCTGCCAATATTGTACTGCTAGAACCAGCGTCATCAGCTTGAACTCATATGCGGAACGAGGCCGCACGGTGGCGGCAAACGTACGGCTGAAATAGCGATGGGTTCTCCCGCTTGCATCAAAACCGCACCGACTCCCAATCCTAATGTGTCGCACTCGACCACAAATGGCTGTGAAAAATCTGGCATAGCTAACATGGGGCGGTGCTCAATGCTTGTTGAAGGGTCTGGAATGCGGGGCTGCTGCCGGGGCCCACTAAAAACTACCGGTCTCTGACTTCTTCAACAAGCTGGAGAGAGGTTTTGCAATCTTACCGTAGTCCTGGATGAACCGACGGTAGTACCCCGTGAGATCCAAAAATCCACGGACGTCACAGAGTGATCGAGGAGTGGGCCACTGAAGGACGGCCCGGACCTTGTCTGAAACCATAGCTATTGCATTTTCGAAGATAGTGTGCCAAGTAACGTATTTTTGTCGGGCCGAAGACACATTTCATTAGGGCTCACACGGGAGATCTCCCGGAGAGTGGTGAGAGTTGTCCGAATATGGTCCAGGTGGTCCTGCCAAGATGAGATATAAACTAGAATGTCATCGAAGAAAACCAATATATACCTGCGCAGGACTGGACGAAATGGATCATTTATAGCGGACTGAAAGGAGGCAAGAGCATTCGTCAGGCCAAAAGGCATGACCAGGAACTCGTAATGGTCATCATGTGTGTGGAACGCCGTCTTGAGCACATCCTCCTCTCGGGCCCGTATCTGATGGTAGCTGGCGCATAAGTCGAACTTTGAGAAATAGACTGCCCCTTGTAGCTCGTCCAAGAGCTCCTAAATGACCAGAATAGGATACTTATTCGGGATTGTGAGCTTGTTAAGTTTCAGGTAATCCGCAAAAACATCAACTGCAATCCTTCTTGCGGACCAGGAAGACCGGGCTCAAGAAGGGGCTAGCACTGGGGTGAATGATGCCATCCGCGAGCATGTCGCTCATCAGTGTCTCGATCTCGCCTTTTTGTGCGTGGTCATAGCGATATGGTCGAACAGAGATGGAGGAAACACCCTTTTGTAAGCGAATGTTGTGATTTGTTGGTCTGGCAGGGGGAAAATGGGTCCTGTCGGCGAAGACGTCTGGAAAGAGGTCCAAAATAGCCTGCAGCGCCGGTTCGGTCGGAGAGCAATGGATGGACTGCCACTCCACGTGCCAAGGAGGTCGCCCGATCCACATCGGTGAATTTCCTAAGGGACTGTAAGGAAACAGACTGGTGAAGTAAAGCCGAGTCGCCCTACAGCAAGGTGATCCTCCACAGAGGAAGAGCATAGTCATGCGGTCCCGATTGATGTCCCCAAGGGTGCGGAGCCAAGCCACCCCAAGAATAACATACACCCCGCCAAGAGAGAAGGCGTATAAGTCGTCCTGAAATGGGTTCTGGCCGATGACGAGAGTGAGGGTCGTGCACATACCACCCATCGCCTGTCGGCCACCATCTCCTAAGCACACAGAGAAACAATCGGCGGTCTGGACTGGCATCTCCAGACGATCCATCAGGTGCTAAGAGATAAAGTTGTGGCTCACTCCACTATTAATCATCACCACGACGGAGGCCCCGTGAAGCGTCCCCCGAAGCTTCGTCGTCTGTGGGCCCGAGAATCCGCCAACGGTAAACAGTGGAAGGTACAAGCGATGGAAGGTAGCAGCGGGGGAGGGGGGCCTTGGTTGTCGTATCCAACACAAGGGCCTTGAAGTATGTGAGGGTCACCTCGGGTTCCTCCTCGGGAATGAGAATCCGAAGATCTTTCAGCGGGCACTCGTGTGTAGGGGAGTAGGGTTGCTTGCAGCAGAAGCACAAACCCTTGATACGCAGATCATGGTACTCCGATTGGAGAGTCGGAGTAGGCCATCGGCCTAGGAGGGCGGGGCTGCGGTGCGGCCCGACCAGGGGCCAGGGGTATCTCCAGCTGTGGTGGATGGTAGGCAGCTGCTGGTTGGATGTCCGGGCGCGTTGAAGGCATGGGGGCGGCTTGCCTGTGTCCAGAGGTCGAGTCTCGAAGTCCGCTTCAACCAAGCGGGCGAGATCCATGGCCTCTGTAATCGACGGCGGATGGTGGGTGTAGATACGGGCACGGATGTATGGGAGGAGCCCATGCGTGAAGAAGCTGAGGTAGTGGCCCAATGAAAGTCTCGGCACATGCGTCGCGAGGGCACTAAACTCATCTATATACTCGTCCAGGGAGCCCGTTTGGCGGATGCCATAGAGCCGCTCCAAAGCAGAGCCCGAGTAGAGGGTGTCATAATGGCAAATGAGTTCCTGCTGAAGATCTGACCATGACATGGTCAGTTTGGATTGTCGGAGCCAGCGCACCCAGTGGAGGGCGGAGCCCTCCATGCAGATCAATGTCGTGCTGACCTTCTGAGACACGGAGATTTGTTGAATCTCAAAGAACTGTTTGGTCAGAGCAATCCATCTCATGGAAACGGTGTCGTTGAATGATGGGGCACCAAAGGACCGAGGGCCCGGTGAGACAACCCCCCCCCCAGGAAGGGTTGTTGCCTTGTAAGTTTTTGGGGGAGCATTGAGGAGGGACGGCGAACCCACCGCGGATGTGGTCGGGCGGCCGGCCAAGAGGGAGTCGATTTTAGCATCCATGCGTAGCATGAGGGTATGCGACGACGCGAATGAGTCGTCGTGTTCGTCCAAACAACGAAAGATGACTAGATCCGTGAGCGGGAGCGACGGTGTTGGATTGGTATTGACCATTGATCGCAACCTAGGGGCATGCACTCGACCGGTTGGAAGGAAGCTGATGTGGAAGCGGCCAGAAGCCCTGGGGCGGAGAAGTGAAACTCTGCTGGCGCAGCGGCTGGGGAAGGCGGCGATGCCGGAAACGGCCAAAAACCCTAGGTGGAGAAGCAAATTACGGTGGCAGGCGGAGAAATCTGTGTCGACTGCGGCGATGTTGTGCGGAGAAAGCCGAGGCGAAGGCGCGGCTAGCGCGGCGCGGAAGCGGACATGGAGGCGATGGAGGACGCGGAATAGCAAGGCCCAACTGGGGCTTGGAAGGCGCGGGTACTTCGGGCGGCGGAGACAGCGGCCGGAAAGCGGCAGGTCGAACCAAATTGTTAGGTCTAGGGTTTGAGAGGGATAAAGGGAGAGAAATTAGAGAGGAAGAGAGAGAAAAGAAATCCAGAAGTTCCAAATACTTTCAAGTCTGCCAAAATACAATAGGTATCTAGCTTATATACATGTCGGGCTCAACATAACGAAAAAGAAACATAACGATGCCCAAAAAATAACGGATACAATAACACCACTTGACCCATGTCAACTAGGCCGACATGTTACACGTGTCGTGCTCCCGATGTCGATACGCACGCCACACTGGAGGTCGCCCCGCGCCCTCGTCTACTCCGACGGGTCCGTAACAGGAATAGTTATTGGGAGAGCGAAGGGGTTGCCCAAGAAATAAATTTGGGTTTGCCCACCCTCCAAAGAGAATAATATTAATTAAAATGATCGAGCTAGTTTAGGAAGGATCTAACCATCAATGTTAAAACAATCATCATGGATAGAACATACAGCCATAAGATCTATACATAAGAAATAAAATGAAATTAAGCATTTAGATTCTGGCATCGCCATAAGGCAGCTTCCGTTATCTTCTATTTAAGTGCATTTAGATTCTCACATTTTATTATTTCAGTCCAATTACTGTAATGCCTCGGGATCAGGTATAAATACTCCAGCTTGCATGTCTTGCGTTGCTTTATCTTCAATGTAGGAGAAAGTTGGAGCCAAGAATGTTTCGTAGTCCTCTCTTCTTCTACCTTCCCCTCTCTACGTAAGAAACCTAGAAATTCCCACTAGGCAACAATATACGGATAAGAATAAAATAAGATCAGGTATATGCGTATGTAAAGTATAAATAGATGAAAGATCAATGAATTGCATGTATATTTAAAACATTATCACCATAGGGTAGCTAAGAACCAAGCCTATCTAGCATGTAGGAAATATATTAAGAAAAAAATTTATAAATGAGAATATATTCATTACAGTGAGAAGAATAAAGAAATGACTTCATTTAAATTCTCAGTTTCCATAGAATCAATTTAGGTAAGGTAAAAGTATACTTAGCTCTGTTGTAAGCAAGAAAATAGTTCGATGAGGGGTCAGGCTTCAGGAAGATGGACAAGCTACAACGTGGAGAAGAACTAGGAAGGGGAAGGACGGTGTGGAAAGGGATGATGGGGAAGTTGTTGGAGCTGAGGAAGTTAATCGCAATCATGGTTGTCAGGATCGCGATCCGAATCATAGGATCTTACGATCCTACGATCCAGATTTTGTAAATCGATCCAGATTTTGTAAAGCGATTCTCGATCCAATCCTACCAACTGATCCGATCCAACCTCAAAATGATCTCATCTAGGATCTCGATCCTGACAACCTTGATCGCAATGTGGGTTGGGAGGCGGAGGATGTAGCTAGGGAGACAGGATACCTAGTGGTTGGTCAAAGTGAGGTATGACAGGCATTTAGGTTCGAAAAAATAAACTTCGAGTCAGAAGCATTGAAAGAGGTCAACTTTATGTCCTTCTCGACAAAGGAAGTGGGAGAGAATAGATGGTGGTGTTGGCTAGAATATATGAAAGATTGCATGACAGAAAGATAACAATAAGACTTTGAGAGACATACACAAGCAAACAATTGATGGTTTGATCCCTTTCCCAGCACAAGACCTAATCTAAAATACAAACTATGAAATACTCGCTCCTTAAAAAGGTTCTCTGCATATGCTAAATAAGAAATACAATGATAAAAGATACCTTCTTAAATATTACTAAAAAGAAACTCATATAATATTGTGTGGTCCCTATTATGTCATGGTGGAGAATTCGGATTATTCTCCTGTCGTGGAAGGATCAGGTGGAGCATATACATAATATCTCTATAACAATGAGCTTTCACGCTTGCAGTTTGTCTCCATTATTAAATGTTTTAGAGCAACCCACATGCTGTGCAAGCATTAAACCAATTCTAAGAGTACTCAAATCATGGGCAATGGAAGGGAAGGATTCTCAAAGGAGTTTGCTCAATTTGAAAATTTCACATCATAGCAAAATATTACCTCTCAAGTGTTTGGTTCTTCCTCAATTGCATGCGAGAAAAATTCAAATGCCAAGCAAGCTTATCAGGATACCAAGGCAAAGGTCTAATAGCTTCAGTTTCATAGTCATTAACCTGCACAGAAACACAAAAACAGAAATGAATATATGCACATCACAAGAATTCCAGAAATCAAACATAAAAAAATGAAAGCATAAGATTAGATACCTCGGTATCCAGAGACGTCGTGAACTCATTTTCCAATTGCAAACGAATGTCCTTGAAAAATTGACCACTGCAGTAAAAATACCATTGACTTCTGTTGTGAGACAAACAATGAAAATGGCAATGTACATTTGTGAACAAAAACAAAGGAAAATGTTGTACAATCTGAACATAAGATGGTAATAATTGATGGGAGATTTTAAAAAAACATGACGTTGAGTTAACTACATATATATATATATATATATATATATATATATATATATATATATATACACAGAAAAGATTAATGATTGATCTAAATATATGGGAAACATCAATCCATAAACGCACAAAAAACTATGCAAGAACAATGCGGGTCACATAATGCATATTATTTAAAAATAGGAATTAAAACCATACTACTAATACGTGCATGTGTAACAATACATCCCGCCAGAAAATCGACATTGACCGCAAGGCTAAGGTGCTGCCCGTCATCTAGTAGTGATGTGCTCGCGGGTGGGTTGCCGCAGAGGTGACCGGAGCTCTGTCCGGCGGTACATTCGTGATCATAAGGGCGTCAAAGTTAGTCATGCCGAGCTCGTTCAAGTCATCCCCGATGAGGGCCCAAAACTCCTTGACAAGACAATTATGATTACGCAAATAGGGTTTCCTGCAATGGTAGCACAGACCCTTGCTCCTCAAGTCATTGTACTCTTAGTTGGACAAATGATGAGTAGGAATATGGTGGTTGGTGTGTGCACCCATAATGGTCGATCGAGGTGGAGGAGGTGGAGGTGGTTGGAATGGAGGTTTGGAAGGAGGCGATGGGAAAGGATGGTCCCCGGACGTCGCCAAGAAGTTGGCTTCCACTAGTGGGGCAAGGTCCATGGCTTAGTTGACATTTAATGGTTGCAGGGTATAGAAGCGGGCTCGGATGTGGGGCTGTAAGTCGTGCATTGAAGTAGGTCAAGTAATGGTCGAGTGGAAAACCTGGAACATGGGCGACCAACTCGATAAATGAATCAACATAAGAGTCAAGTGGAGCCGGTCTGACGGACTCCGCAAAGGCCCTCGATCATGGATTTGGAGTCGCGGTGATCATACCGCTAGATGAGAGCCTCCATGAGAGTTGTCCAAGTGAGGCTGAGAGAGGACTGGCAGAGTCAGCGGACCCTTCCATGCCGATAATTGTTGTGGAGGCCTGCTGCGTCTGAGGAGTTTGATGAATGACAAAAAACTGCTCGGAGCAGGCAATCCAACCGAGGGGGTTAGTCCTGTTGAATGTGAAAATGGCGAGGTGTGGGTGTTGTAGAGGAGGCAATCCCTCCAGTGCGGGTTCGGCGGGGGATAATGTGTTGGGGAATCCCAAGACAGAGGCAGCGGGGGGGAAGAACTTTGGTCGGGTTGCAAGTTGTGTATCATGGCCATGATTGAAGTGAAATGCTCGGCTTGGGTCTCGAGACGAGCATTGATGGTGGTGAGGGCGTGTACGAGGGCTTTCACGTGGGATTCCATCCGGCCTTTTGGCATATGACTCGATCGGCGATGCTGAGAAAGGAGCGGACTGCGGCTGACGGAGCAGAGGGTTGATGGAAGGCGTTGTTGAGAAGGGAGCAGGCAGAGGACTGGACAGAATCGATGTTGGCTGAAAGAACAAACGGATTTGGGCCTAGAGCGGGCAGAGCGGGAGAAGTAACGAATGGATCTGGCCTGGAGCAGGCGGAGCGGCCGAAGGAACGAACGGAAGCAGTGTTGGCTGAAGGAACGAACAGATCCGGGCCTGGAGCAGGCAGAGTAGTTGACGAGAAGCACGATCTGGCAGGCGTTGGATCTAGCGGAGCGGGAGATGCGCGGCACTGTCGCCGAGCAACGGAGACGAGTTGCGATGTCGATGCAGAGGTAGGAGACGAACGACCTTGGCGGAGAGCTCGATCGTCGCTGGAGGGAACGTGATGCAAGCCCGCGCAGTTGTCGATGCTGAGATTGAAACGGAACAAACCCGATGGCTAGAGATGCAGGCGGGGAGGGTAGGTTGGACCAAATGTTACCAATCAGAACATAGCACTTGCAATGGAAGAAATAAGCTTGGTAAAATCACGAGGTATGTTCATGTCCAACTTCAGGAGCTTGGTTCCTCCTAGAAGTCCCTCTCCAAAATGAAGATCTCAAAACCCTAAATGATCTGAAGATGAAAACAAACACTCTCATGCCACCTCCTTATATAGGGAGGGGGCTCATATAAACCATAATGCATATTATTTAAAATAGGAATTACAGCCAAACTACTAATACGTAACACATTCAATATAGCACTTCAGTTGTGAAGTATTTGCATGACATGTATGAACCTATTAGAACAAAGATATGCACAATAAAAAAGCTTTTTGGGGCTTTATATCAAGAGAAGGTAATGCGGAGCAGAGACGAGCACGAGCTTTGGGCCTGTTTGGGGTTAATTTGACGATTTACCATATATGGTGTGCCCGGATCATCGGACTCCGTTGATGTGTCTGGATCCGCATCGCGAGTTGAGATCATATATTAGTTTATTTTTATTGGTTTATTTTCATGTATTTTAGTGGCCTCTCCCACCGGCCAATCATAGTCGTTGATAAGGATGTCCTAGTGTTTTGTTTTATTATAAATAATGGTGTAAGAGGTTGAACCAAGGCATTGCAGGTTTTGGAGAGATTATTCCCGGAACTCCGTGATCACCCCTCGGTGCCGACGCCGTGAAACCCTAGTTGACAACTCTTAGGCGCTCAAACTTCCCCCCAAGGTACTGCCCATCCATTGCCTTCTTCTTCCCCCCTCTGAAACCCTCATCTGCAGCCCCTACAGCCCCCAAATTCCAAGCCACTACTGTTGTCCAGGAAACCCAGCTATTGTTCATTGGTTACTGCTCGTGGGTATTATTCACGGGTTACTGCTCAAGCCGACAATGTTCACGTTATCACTGCTCACGCCAGCACTGTTCACGATGTCACTGTTCACGCCAGCCCTCCACTTCTTCCCTCTCGTGGATCCACTCCCTTTTAGCCCGAATTTCTTGAATCAATTCAGATCTAGGAATTTCAGCCATGATCCGTTATTTCCACCTTCCGTTAATCACCCCTCCACCCGGATTTGATCCCTAAAATATCGAATCTAGTCTCCCCCACCCGGATCTCCCTCCTAGTGGCCAGATCTTTCCATTTTCGTCCCGATCTCCCCGCTCGCCGCCGAGGACAGCTACCACAACCATTTCCGCGCCGTCGGGTCCATCTTCGATCGCCGATCCACACGTCCGGATCCATAATCTTCAGTGTTTCGGTTCAGCCCTCTACTTGTGAGTTCTCTTGTGGTGGTTTATGTGATTTGACATTTTTCATTGATGAATTAATATACATCGCTTTGATTCTTGCTAGTGGAGAATTGTTTTAATACACTACTAACTTGCAGGAGGAGTTATTCGCCGCGCGCTTGACCTTGCCCCTCCGAGCGGAAGAACACCATATTAAATCGCCAAATTGAATGTTTATTTTGCTCTTTAATTATTCGTGTGGCGCTAATATTTTCATTGCTCAAGTTTATCGTCGTCGTCACTGACGGTTGCATTGCATTTAGATTCGGATTAGTGTGTCACTCCCGCACCTCCACCTAGAGTCGTAGGTTTTGGTGCACCTCGTAGACTACCCTACATCAGAAGGAGTCTTAATCCCTTCTGATCCACTAGAAAGTGATGAGATTTATCGGAGGGAGGTCTACTTACTGTTAGACAAAGGGCAGAACAAGTAAACGAGGTCCATGTCTTTTCGAAATGCTGTTTTAGCACAAGTTGCATGAGTTTTGACCTATTCACTTGCAGTTTTACAAGCCAAGTCTTTCGTGGATTTTTTTTTCTTAATTTGAAAGTAATCCATACTTATCTTACAAACATTTAATACTGTTTTCGTAGTGATGTCATAATATTGTGTGTCAATCAACCAGATTTTTGATTCAAACATATAAACTGTATGGTGAATGAACTTCTATGGTCATTTAGTATTGTTGATGTACAATTGTGTTTTTATTAAGCATTAGATATTATAATTTATACTTGGATGTTTTTATAAATTGTCATTTTGTTGGACCTTTTTGTAAATGTCATGTTTGTTAGATTTCTATAACCACTGGGATAAAAATGAAGCAAAATTGAATCTCTCACCTCAGTCAAATCTTATTGATGTTGGTTGACCTAATTCCAGCGGGTCAGCATTGTGTGGGGCAGCCCCACATGCGGATTATCTCTGGTGGATCGTGTTGTTGATTAGTCTTATATTTCCTACCACATTTCACTTGTCTGTGCTTATAAGCTTTGTCCCACTCCACCTACCACTTTGGATTTTTGGTATGGAACACAAGGTTTCTTAGATGGTATCAAAACATTGGTTTGACCGGCTGCAGGAGGGATGATGGTTGATTTGTTTTCAGTAGGTCCACATCGTGTGGGACCAACCTATGTGCGGATTATCATCAGTGGCCTGTGTTGATGGTTAGTCTTACATTGTCTGCCGCACAACACTCGCTCGTGCTAATAAGACCCACCCCACTCCTATCACTTTGGACTTTTTGGATGGAAGTGTCGTTTCTTAGATAGTATCGGTGTATTGGTTTTGATGTTGAGCAGAGAGGAGGACAAGCTTTGGGCCCATTCGGGGCTGATTTAAAGACTTACCATATATGGCGTGCCCGGATCGACGATCCGACTCCGTGGATGCGTCCGGATTCGCGTTGCGAATCAATTTCATATATAGTTTTTTACTTTTCGGATTTTATTTCATGTACTTTTGGCCCTGAGACCAACTGACAATCATAGTCGTTGATTCCTGGTGCCCTAATTTTTATTTCTTATAAATAGGTGGTTTAGGGATGCCGTCATGGAGGATTGTTGAATGTTTGGAGAGTCTTCTTCCTTCATTCCGGTGATCTCCTCTGCGGTGCCGACTCCGTAGAGCCTCCTTGGTGACGACTCCTTGGGTAAGTGTGTATCCTTTGTTATTTTCCTCCCTCCTCATTATTTTTCCCTTTGATGTCCATCCACCATTCTTCTCTGAAACCCTCATCCGCAGCTCCTACAACCCACAAAATAGTCGGTCATTTTGCTGTCCAGAAAGTACAATCACTGTTCACGGCGTTGTTCACGGTACTGTTCACGGCACTGCTCATTTATATCATTTACTGTTAATTGCATATGGTTTTTCCCATTGTTGTAGCCTTCCAGAGCCGCTGGCCACCTTCCGGACCCCCTCCAGCCGCCTGTCCAGACGCCTGTAGCCTACCAACAGGCTGCCCAGCCTCCTCCGCCCCTCCAGCCCCCCACCAGTGAGCCACCGTCCTCTGCCCGACCCTATCCCACCGACACCCTCTTTATCTCCGTCCAACAGCCGTCTGGCTATTTTCAGCCCCAAACCAGTCCAGATCTGGGTATTCCAACCCAGATCCAGTGACCCCGCCCTTTCCTTTTGCTGCCCTCACTCCCCCATCAAGCGGAACCACCTCCAAACAACCACCCATTGTCGGATCTGCTCTGATCCAAGCAATCCAGCCCAGATCCAGCCCCTCATCCCCTGATCCAGGCCTCGCAACACCAACCAGTCATCCCCCTTACCCATCCCAGCCTCCCCATCACTGGAACCCTTCTCCAAGCTCTCCAACATTCAGATCTCTTTTATTGGCAGCAACCCTAATATTTGTGTGATGTATTTGCATTGATATTTGGTTGTAAGACATGAATATGGGGTGATTATTACATGTTTGTTGGGTATTTTTGTTTGTTATAGTTATTTGTTCCTATACTAATCTCTAACTGCAGGAAGAAATTATTCGTCGCGCGCTTGTGCTTTGGCCCTCCACGCGGAGGAAATTCTAAGTCTGTTCTGCTTAATTAATTTATTTTGTCTTGCTTTGGAATTGTCTGCGTGGGATGTTATATTTATTATCCAATTGTGATCTAACCATCGGACATTTGCATAGCATGTAGGGTTAGGTCGCAGATTTCCCGCCGCTTATAGATTCGTCCTGCATCAATTGGTATCAGAGGAGGTTGTGCGCAACCAGGTTGCGCACACTTTTCGATACGCAGTCGTGGATTCTATAAGTTTTCATTATGTCTAGGTATCACCACTTGTCCCCACCTCACTTTGGAGGTCTTGAGTCCACTTACACTCGCTCTCACAGAGCCCCGTTAGGGAGATCCTCACATTATTACGACGATCATTCTCGATCGCAGTGCACCACTTTCAGAGATCGTGTTGACCCACCGACACAACCCCACTATGCTAGAGACGATCAGTATGATGAGTGTCATCGTGCTTATCCATACACGCGAGCAAATCGTGTTGATCCTTCGACACGACTCGGTTACCTTAGGAATGATTATTATGAGGATAGTCGTTCCGAGAGAGATCTTGAGTCAGTTTTGTACTGCTTCCCCTTCCTTTGACGGCTCATCGAGTCCTGAGTCTTTCAGTTATTGGCTCGTGGATATGGAGTATTATTTAGATCATTTTTAGTTATTCGGTGAGCGTCGCGTCAAATTTGCGAAACTTAAACTTTTAGATCAGGTGAGGGCTTATTGGACTAGCGTTGAGAGGACCCGCGAGCGAGACCGTCTTCGTCGCATCACTATTTGGGCAGACATGAAGCGTATATTGTGTCAAAGATATTTGCCTTCGTCATATCGGAGTCGTTTGCTCGACCAGTTATTTTCCCTCCAACAAGAATCCATGTTTGTTGCTGAGTACATGGATCGCTTCGATGAGTTTGTTGTGTGGAGCGATCTCCGAGAGGACCTAACAATGGACACTACCAGATTTTCGGTCTGGACTTCGGTCTGACATACGTACTAAGGTAGCTTATCATAGCTCGGAGTCCCTCAAGCAGACATATCAGCTCGCCTTTTGTTATGAACAGTCATTGTGATCCGCAAGAGCTTGTCGATGGGATTCTCACCTTAACCTACGCAGTACGAGTCCCTTCCATACTGAGGTCACCACGACGCCTACCACTGTCCTGTCAGCCGCGACAGAAGTGGTACCTGATGCGGATTACTCTCGCCCCAGTGAGTTGCTTGGCCCAGTGAGTGACCTATCTCTTGTTTCTGACCCGGCTCTTGTGACCCCGACTGAGAGCGAGCCTAAGCAACCTACTGAGTCTGTAGTGTTGTGTCCCTCACCCACACCTCCTCCTCTGCCATACAACAGGTTAGTTAGCACCTCAATCACAGACTCATTTCTTGACACCGCACCTACGGATCCCTTCATGAGGGTAGGTCTGTATCGTTCTCCTAATGTCATTACCCAGAATCACATCACGATTGAGAGCCCAGAGCCTGGTGATCTCGTAGTGACTATGTCACCCATTTACGGAGACACTACCCATCACGATGGTACTCACATGGAGGATCATGACCCTAGTGACGAGTTTTACGATGACCCTCTTGTTGAGCCGTCACATCCTGGTGAGGATGTGACTCGGGTGAGACGCTTATCTATGAGTTTTGAGTTATTGGTGTTTATTTCGCAATCATCTATAGCATTGCCCCGGAGAATTGATCTTGCGTAGATCATAAAGTATGTAGGCCCTTCCTTGAGTACACTTGAGCATACGCATATTTTGAGAGCCTACCGTATGGCGCATTCACCATCAATGAGTTTTGGGACGCACCACCTGCTGACCCACTAGACAAGCTATTTCTTTCTGTGAACACGCACCACACTCGAGAGTCACGTCTTTTAGTCGGTGTACACGACTTTCACTCAGGTGGTCGTCTTATTCGTGATGACTTTTCGTGCACACCTCCTGGTGAGCCCCCTAATGTGCTACGGTCCCCGAGAGACATTTGGCTCTTTACAAGCTCACATTTAAGTATAAATGTCTCTCACGGTCATCTGAGCACTCGTCACACATGGGATGAGTTTTTCTACACTCCTCCGAGAGAGCCCCCTGATAGGCCATCTTATTTTAGAGACGTCCCGGTCATTATTAGACTTTCCCGTAGCAGGTACGTCGTGTCAGTCATGTGTCATTTGCATCATTTGCATGAGCCTGTTGAGTCGTTTCGTCATCTTTTGCATGAGTTTGTTGTGTTGTCTGTTCATCGTTTGCTTCTGTATCATGAGTCGGTCCGACGAATAATCTATATTGGTAATAAATCTTGTAAATCACATGTGGATGTCCATTGGCAAGTGCGGGTACTTCATGAAAACGAGCAGGTGATGGTAAGAATTTGCGTTGTGAGGTTCCGTGCGAGGCTTGCTAAAAGCTTGAGCGTTACGCAAATGGGTCCCTACTCAGTCCTGAGACGCATCGGGACAAATGCTTATGATATGGACATCCCCGCGAGCATGGGTACCCATACTGTGTTCAATGTCGAGGACCTGATGTCATACTTTGCACCTCACGAGTATTCAGGCCCACATCTCGGCGTGCCTCCCGAGCCTTTACCACAGTTTTTACCACCCACCACTCAGTCTACTCCCGAGCCCTTGCCACCACATTCATTACCCCGTGCTCAGCCCATTTATGACCCCCACTTACCCGGGATCCAGTCCTTAATGGTTCCACAATTGGCACCTCAGATCTCACGGATCCTTCTGTTACTATGTTGAGAGATGAGATTATCACTGAGATCTTTACGCATGAGCTCGTCCGCTCTACAAACGGTCTTGTGTGTCGCTACCTGGTTTGCTGGCGCGGACGACCCTTCATTGACGAAGCCTAGATGCTACTAGCGGAGCTAGATCGACTCGCCCTAGACTTCGACTTCTGTGCGACCGTCTCTATTCATTGGAGATGGAAGTTTTTCAGTCTGGAGGAGTTGATTGGTGAGGACACTCTTCCATCGACGACACTTGGAGGACCTCCGGCGGACCTCTTCGAGTTTTACCTGACATACAGCGAGAGAATTTCGATCCCTATTTATCGGGAGATGAATTCTTTCAAGTCGGGGAGATTGATGTGGAGCAGAGACGACGACAAGCTTTGGGCACATTTGGAGCTGGTTTGGAGACTAACCATATATAGCGTGCTCGGATCGACGATCCGACTCCGTGGATGCGTCCGGATTCGCGTTGCGAATCTATTTCATATATACCTTTGCACTTTTCGGATTTTATTTCATGTAGTTTTGGCTCTGAGACCAACGGCCAATCATAGTCGTTGATTCTAGGCGCCCTAATTTTTATTTCTTATAAATAGGTGGTTTAGGGATGTCGTCATGGCCGACTGCTGAATGTTTTGAGAGTTTTCTTCCTTCATTCTGGTGATCTCCGCGGTGTCGACTCTGTGGAGCTCCTTTGGTGACGACTTCTTGGGTAAGTGTGTATTCTTTATTATTTTCCTCCCTCCTCCCTGTTTTTATCTTTGTTGTCCAGCCATCGTTCTCCTCTGAAACCCTCATCCGCAGCCCCTACAACCCACAAAATAGCTAGTGATTTTGCTGTTCAGAAGCAGTCACTGTTCACGGCATTGTTCATTTATATCATTTACTGTTCATTACATATGTTTTTTCTCATTGTTATAGCCTTCCAGAGCCGTCGGACCCTCCTACAGCCGCCTGTCCAGCCGCCTCCACCCCTCCTGCTGCCTACCAGCAGGCTGCCCAGCCTCCTCCGCCCCTCCAGCCGCCCACCAGTGAGCCGCCGCCCTCCTCTGCCCAACCCCATCCCACCCACACCCTCTCTATCTCCGTCCAACTGTCGCTTGGCTATTTTCAGCCCCAAACACGTCCAGATTTGGGCATTCCAGCCCAGATCCAGCCACCCCGCCCTTTCCTTTTGCTGCCCTCACCCCCCTCATCACGTGGAACCACCTCCAAACAGCCACCCGTTGTCGGATATGCTCTGATCCGGGCAATCTAGCCCAGATCCAGCCCCCCAAACCCCGATCCAGGCCTCGCAACACCAACCAGCCATCCCCCTTACCCGTCCCGGCCTCCCCATCATCGGAACCCTTCTCCAAGCCCTCCAACGTTCAAATCTTTTTTATTGGCAGCAGCCCTAATATTTGTGTGGTGTATTTGTATTGGTATTTGGTTGTGAGACATGAATATGGTGTGATTATTACATATTTGTTTGGTATTTCAGTTTCTTATAGTTATTTGCTCTTGTACTAATCTCTAACTGCATGAAGAATTTATTTGTCGCGCACTCGTGTTTTTTCCCTCCACGCAGAGGAAGCCTAAGCCTGTTCCGCTTAATTAATTTATTTTGCCTTGATGTGGAATTGTCCGTGTGGGATGTTGTATTTAGTATCCAATTATGATCTAACCGTCGGACATTTGCATAGCATGTAGGGTTAGGTCGCAGATTTCCCGCCGCCTATAGATTCGCACTGCGTTAGGTTTGACCCACTGTGAGGGAATGTTGGTTGACTTGATTCCAACAAGTTTGCGTCATCTGGGACAGCCACATGTGTGCATTATCCTTGATGGCCCGTGTTGTTGATTAATCCCACATTATCTATTATGCATCACCCGCTTGTGCTTATAATCCTCACCCCACTCTTCATGTTACTTCAGATATTCAGTATGAAAGTGTGGGCATTTGAGAATTTAGTATCTCTCCCTTGAGTATGCTACCTTCAGAAGCCGCAACAAGGGTATATTGTATCGTAATGATCTTTGGATCATAAAAACTTGACATTAGAGCCACTGCTCCTCAATTCCATGTTTTTAACCATTCCACGTATAATAATAGCACCACCTATGTTATTAGCATGGTTCATTACAAAATTTCAAAAATGCCCTACAAACATTCCTTCGATCCCCATCGATCCAGCACAACCACTAGCCTTGTAGACGTCCTAGTTGCAAATGTCGATCTCCTACAATATTCGATGACATTTAGCCAGGTTTCAAATCGATGGACTGCTCTCAATCCGCTTTACAACATTCTTGTCGATCTACTCCATTCAATCATTTTATTCTTATCTACATATTTCTACACGGGAACCACAAAGACGATCTGATGGCTGGATCACATTTCATGGGTGAGGCAACCCTTATTGGAACCCGCACGAGTCAAGGTACATAGGAGGCATAGTTAGGATCATTGGATGGACGATTCGAGCCACTAATCGCATTCAGAATGACGACAACATATTTTTATGTATTTTGCATTATCATTTCATGCAAAATAAATAAATTTATGTTCCAGGAGATCTTGGACATCTGTAGTGGTTCTAATCTAAGTCCACAAATAGAGGTCAATGAGCTGATTTTTAGGCATCGCAGATATTGGGTAAATATTTTGGGCTCTTGAGGTTGTCCTACGGTGTCGATTTAGTGATTCGAAGTCAAGGTAACTACTTTTCTTCCATAACTACTTCATAACCACCTTCCCACTACCCAAATCACCCTCTCCCACTAAGCCAATAACCATAGCTACCAAAAACTACAATTAATACTGCAGTTATTCCCTTCCAGAGTCGTGTTTCTGCCCAGTCAAGGCCGTCATTCTTAATGTTCCATCCCAGCCCTGTTCCGAGGAGAATTCCAGCAATTATGCCCTCCCTGGAGAAGTCTTTGACCTGCCAAGCCCCCATGTCCTTGTATTTTCTACAGTATGTTCCCAGCATTCCTGCCCCTCTCTTTCAGTAAACCGAGCATTCCTCTCCCCCATTAAACGCATTGTTTCCTACAACATATCCCCCTCCTGACCACTCCAGTTCGTGCAGAGGACATCCAACACCTCATTTCCACAACCTTGTCAGCCCATTGCCTAAATTCTCCTCCAAACAGCCTACCTCATGTAGCCAGAACCGTGTTCAGCCCCTCCGACAATCCTATCCACCCAGTCTTCTTCCGTACCACAGAATCCTTCCAGAATCTAAATTCAGCGCGAGAATTAGGGGTGCAAGTTGAGTTGAGCCGGCTTGTGAGCTCGATGAGCCGTCTCGAAAAAAACTCGACTCGAGCTCGAGCCAGTTGAGCTCGAGCTCGACGAGCTCAGCTCGAGCTCGCCTGCTCTTGTTCATGAGCTCGCGAGAGCTTTTTTTTTTACTTTTTTTAATAATTAATTATAAATAAAAAATAGTTAATGAGCTGAAAAGCTCGGGAGCAGCTCGAAAGCTCGAGCTCGAGCTCAATATATTGGTCTCGAGCTCGAGCTCGAGTAATGTGCATAATGAGCTCGTCGAGCTCGAGCTCAAAATATTTAGCTTGAGCTCGAGCTTGGGAATTTTGCCAAGCTCGACTCATTTACATCTATAGCGAGAATTCAAAGAATTTCACTGTCCAGCCCTCGAAACAGCCCTACACACTCCTGCAACAAGAATCTGCACCAGAACGTTACAGAATTGTTCTCCGGGTCCCGGAATTCCGTAAGGTATTATTTCACTGGACTTTCATTATTTTTGTAGGTTCTAATTTTAAGTTTATACGAGTTATAGTTGAATGTTTGGTGGATAATCATATTATTTAAGATTTGATATATTAATTTGTACTATTTTTTCTTTCAATTGTGCTACTTGCAAGATTTATTCGTTTAACATTTAATCGAAGCATTTTCTATTTAATTAACTAGATCTTGCTTGTTTCACTAACGTATAATCTCGAACGTGAATACTTGCGGACTCTATTAATAATTTCCGAAGTTATTGTGATTATTCGCTGGAGTATTACTTATGCATCACATCATTTTGAATTATTGACATCATCACACTAAGACTCATGCATTAGAGTTACTTTAGGGCACTATTGCACATCACTCTCACATCACATTCTTCGTGCGTCACGATCCTTCCAATCTCACAGTCGATCGTCAACCAACGATCGAATCCAGTTGTTCGACGACTACATTTTATTTGATGAAGCACAAAATTGAACCTTTCAATCTCTCAGTTGTTTGTTGTTAGGGATGCCTTATGGGGCAAGGCTTATCCACAAAGGTGCGTCATCTAACCCACACATGGAGGACACATATGTCACCTTTATTTTTGACTATTTATTTTAATTTCAATAAGTTTGGACTGTTTTAATTTTTCATTTGGTTTTTGCTTTTATTTCCATTTAAGGAAATGTGTTTTAAAACCTTAAACTATTTAAGCCTTAGTTCCATTTGTCATAAAATTTCAATTTTACTTTCTTCTTCAATGCCCCCACCCCCTTTCCAATTCTTCCCTCGCGGATGACATGTCAGTTCTACTGGAAAGCGTGACCACCAACGTCAACTTCTGTCAACCAATTCTTGATCCTCTGGTCCTCCCTCGAAGGATCGTGATTCGCAGGTCCTGTTTGGAAATCGTAACCATTGTTTTCCCGCACCAACCAACCCACAACAATTCACTTCTAGGCAGCCTCGGTGAAGGCTCCTCACTTACCATTGGGAATTGAGGATTTCGGAGAAATTCTACATATCTTAAATCTAATTCTTCCTCTTCCATTCACGGGCATGTGATTAGATCAAAAACTAGAATCCTAACAACTTGATATCAAAGCGAGTTTCATAGGAGATTCGATCAATCGGTTCAAAAAATGATGAAAAAAACACATTGATAATCAAGCCACGATAGAAAGACACAAGGAATCAAGCCGCTTTTGTCATCCTATCCAAATAAATTGATGGTCTCACGCAATCACCAAGTGTTGAATAAAGGATGATGGGATCAAGCGACAAGTAGCAATATAGTCCAAGCATCGAAATGTGTAGGATTTTTCCAAGAAGGCCGGGCATATCCAATTACCGTGCCAAGTTATACAAAGCTTGATTTCACAACATATGATAGCAAAGAAGACCTACTTGGATGGATTACTATATGTTAGAATTTTTTGTGAAATCAACGAACTCTTTATTGTGAGTAGATTGGATTGGATTGGCTTCTTTCAGTATCCTTGAGCAGCACCTATGTAGCACGGGGACGAAAACGGGATACGAGATACGATACGAAACGGATACGTGAAACGTGATTTAAAAAAAAATACGGGAAACGTTTTTAATTATTTTTTATTATTTTAATATAAGCATTAATTAATATAAGAATAAAACAACTAACAAACTATTTGTACATATCTTGAATTGTAACGAAAAAATTTTAATAAGAACATACACACAGACACACGCACACATATATACTTCAATATTGATTTATCTCCTCAAAAGATAATGATTATTTTCCTACAATTCTAGTTCTGAAATAATTGTCTTTAAGTGCATGATCGAGACCTTCCATTTTCTTCAACATTATTAAAAACTAAGGGTATTTGTATGATGGTTCATTATGTACCTTTACCAATCAAAAATTTGCATAACTTGCGACCAGAATGGCATGACAAATAATTGAAATTTTGTGAAAAACGGATATTTCTCAAAGCTTCAATGAAAAGAAACGCAGATGTGTATGATTTTCTTCTCATTTGCATACTTTATAATTCCATTTAACACGCATTGTCAGTAAGACTCTAGGGATGTATTTCATATGCATTTTATGCACATAGTGCCTCCAGAATTTATAATTAATTCCCTAAACTTTTGTAAAATTTGCAATAAAAAATAGATAGTGTTAGAAACCACGGTGGGGCCCAGTTGAGGGGGGCACATGAATCCAGATCCGTGGCCGACTGCAGTCGTATGGCTAAATCATCCCCAACCAAATCACCTGGGCGCGTGTGGGACCCTCGTCGGGTACATGAACCCAGATCACGCGGAATAAATTCCCAGGTAGGTTGTTGGGAGCCGGGATCGAACCCGGGACCTCCCCTTTATCAGGCTACTATCTCAAGACCTGATACCCAACTGCACGGGCCATCTTTTGTTAGAAACCGCGGTGGGGCCCAGTTGAGGGGGGCACATGAAGTGCAGTTGGGTATCAGGTCTTGAGATAGTAGCCTGATAAAGGGGAGGTCCCGGGTTCGATCCCGGCTCCCAACAACCTACCTGGGAATTTATTCCGCGTGATCTGGGTTCATGTACCCGACGAGGGTCCCACACGCGCCCAGGTGATTTGGTTGGGGATGATTTAGCCATACGACTGCAGTCGGCCACGGATCTGGATTCATGTGCCCCCCTCAACTGGGCCCCACCGTGGTTTCTAACAGATAGCTTAGAATGTTATAGCACGATACACTGATTCTATCAACAATCTAGCATGGTAGCAGAACCATGATACCTATGTTAGGGTACGATTGGAGCTAACAAGTCCAACAAGAATAAAGCTAATGAGAACGTGGTGACGCACTGGATGCCGGAGTAGATGAAAATCAATTAGTACTAGATAGGAGAATGAAGAAAACAAATATGAAGAAGAAGAAGAGAAAGAGGAAGAAGCAGAGGAAGAGGAAGAAAAAGAGGAGGAGGAAGAAGAAAAAGAAGAAGAGGAGAAAGAAGAAGAAGAGGAAGGAGAAGAAGAGGAGGAACAAGAAAACGAAGCAGAGGAAGAAGGAGAAGAGGAGGAGGAGGAGAAGCAGAAGTAAGAAGACAAGGAAGAAGAGGAGGAGGAGGAGGAAGAAACAGAAAAGGAAGAAGAAGCGGAAAAAGAAGAAGAGGAGGCGGAAAAAGAAGAGGAGGAAGAAGAGGAGGCAGAGGAGGAGGAAGAAGAAGACAAGAAGAAGAGCTTACTACAGGCAACGACAACGTCTCCTCGAGCGGCAAAGCAGCAGCATGATGTGGGAGAAAACCTGGGGCGTAATGCAGGAGAAAGCGTCGGGTGTGTGGAGTAAATGAAACTTAAACCTAAACCGTGAATAAGAGGAAGGGGCGGTGACTCATTTCCACGGGAATCGCGTATCCTGATTGTGGGATACGCGTTTCCTATTTTATTTTATTTTTAATTTACAAAAAAATGTTTCCTAGAGTTTCAGGAACGCATTTTCGATTGTTTTTGAGCGTTTCCCGTATCTGATACGCATTAGAGCCGATACGCAGAGCACTTTTAAGTATTTGTGCTTCGTAGAGCGGCACAACTTTGGCTTGCTAACATTAATTTGGAAAATATGGAAATGACTTGTGTGGATTTCAAGACATTGTAAGTTTGTAACATGAGATTTGGGTCACCTCTCCTAAGCAACCCTCTTGGTGAGATAATTCCCTTAAAAAACAGATCTAATGGATGATTACTTAGAAAAATTTCACACTTTGTTGGCCACCAAAGCAACAAGTTGCCACATTTATAGCAGGATTCAGGAAAGATGTCGCCTTTATGTAGAATTTCAAAACCACCGTGTTTTAATCATGTCTATGAGTTTTGTTCACATCTATGACCAAATACTTCAATTGTATAAAAGAAAATCCTGGTAACCTCCAAAAGAAAAAGATCATGGTAACCTCCAAAAGAAATTTTAGCCCCACCACTACTAGTACAACATCATAATGACGGGATTAGCTGTGCATAATTGACAATCAAGTAAAGGTTATTAAAGAGATTATTTAGTGTGCAAATTATAGATCGGAGGATTATGTTTAAACAATGATGAGATGTATGTGCAAGGACATGATGTAAAAACTTATTTTGGCTAGAAGTGGACAAGGTGGACGGTACACAAGGATTTGAACAAGGGAAATATGAAATACAACTTCATGTTTTTACGAAAAATTAGAATTCTCACACAATGCAGTTGCAGGTCAATATATCTTCATACTCTATTTTAATATTACTAGATTCAAGTACGCATAATTTTATCACTTCGATGACTGCTAATAAATTGAGCTTAGCCATCACAAAAAAAATCAGAAATGCGAGTATTGGTGGCCAATTTGGGGAATTTTGAAGCCTTAAATATGACATTTTGAATGAACGAAGAGAAAATGATATGGAAGGTTGTCACAAATAACCAAAGATCAAGTCTACAGTTATTTCACGAAGAGTCGTATTTGAATCATTTGAATGAGTTTTATAAATTAATCAAAACTGAGAATCGTAGGCATTAACATCTTGTAAAGTCCAAAAATTTACGTCACGTCTTTATTTTATTTCAGGGTTCGATCACGAGTAAAATTAAACGAGCCGGTGGTTTGTCAAGATACGAGTTTCATTATAATTGATGGATACGCGTCAATCAATAAATAAATTGCAGTTACTCGAATTTATTCGAAGCGTTTTAATACATTTGCGAAAGCGAAGTGCGTAGACTTATTGTATTAGAAAGGTATGAACTTATTGAAATTTAAAATTTCAATCCTTTCTCTCCCCCACGATTTTCTTAACCGCATCGCATGCGCGTTACCGCTCACGCCTTACCTTTTATACCCCCTCCCGTAGGCGCTTGACATAAAGAAACCGTTGATATTCACTTTCTTCCCCCATGACCCGAGCGAGAGAAGGATTAGGGCTTCCGGTTTCTCGTCCCTATTGATCAACGACGCAGCGCCTTCTTCTATTGGTTCTCATCGTCGGCAGCAGCCGTTGGACCCTCCTCCTTATCAAAAATTCTGGATGCCGCACTCCACTCCTCTCGCAAATGCTCTCAGCGACAAATCTCTCCTTGCTCAGCAGTCGATCGTCAATCTCAGTGCCAATTGACACCCCCTCTGCGTTTTTCAGACCTTGACAAACGCCTCTAAGCGCAGATCCAACTCTCGGTTGAATTAATTCACCGCTACCGCCCCGCGGTAATTGCTATCGCTCGATGGTAGTACCATAGGAAATTCCTTTTTCGATGGTTCTATAAATTCTTCTTCCTCATATTTCGAGTTTAGAAGTTAGGACTCATGATTGCCCCTCCTACCTCAGCAGAAAGCGGGGATTTTTCTCCTTGCCTCGACAACTCTAGTTGGGTGGCCGGCCCTTTTCTGAACAAATCAACCTTATCTGGCAGCCCTAAGGTATCGTCGATCCCCTCTCCCAAATGCAAACTTCATTTCATCCTTAAATTATTATTGTTCAGAATTTCCAAGTAGCCCTAGTTGTATTAGTGAATCTCCTTTAAAGTCATGATGAGAGCGACGATTTCCAATTTAGACGGGGTCTTTTCTGTTTTAAATTTTGCAACCCTCCTTTGATAGTGAGGTGGTAAGTTTTTCATCTCTTCGTCATGAAATACTATTCTAGAAATTTAAGGAGATTTTAAATATGTGTAACACATTTTTCCCTTTCGGGGCTGCGAGATGAATTGGGGTAAGAGAGCTAGTGATAAATTAAAAGAGAATCTTGTGTATTCTTCAAAGTAACCTTAGCTATGTCGTTGTGTCTTGTGTACGGGCACCGCAATGCCACTGTAAAAGATTCTAATTCCTTTTAGCAAGATATATGACTTAGTATATTGCATGAAATGTACACGTATAATTAATGGATGCACATAATGATGGGAAATCGTATGAGCCTCAGGCGCGCCTGGGGCACATCGCCCGCCTCAGCTGTGCTGAGGCGCGGCGGGCTGCGCCTGGTGCGCCCGGCGCCTCAGGCGCGCCTAGGCGCGCGCCTTGACAACTATGACAGCACTTAAAGGAAAAGAAATATTTTAAATGATTATTACATGAATTTAAAATATGCATGATTTTTCTAACATAAACTTGGCACTTGAACTCATGACATGGCATAGAATCGACCTATCATGTGATCTGACACTCTATTTTCTTAATTGTATCAATCGTTGGTTTATGAAGTGTTAGAGTTATATTCGTTTTAGGTTTCAACCAGTTTCATTAATTTCTTAATAGGTTTAGTCACTAAGGACGATTGTGCACAACTAAAAACTGCAGTCTGAGTAGCAAACCTGATGGTGCCCTGAACTGGGTATCCCTCAAGTGGAACACAGACTCCTATCTGCGGAGTTCCCTATCTGTAACAAGAGTCATCGACCCAGAGCTTGAAGTTCGAGTGGTGGCCTACTGGCACTGAAAACACGGTGGTGTGTCTCCACCAGAATCACAAGGGTAAACCTTTCTCGCCACTTTACTGAATTAATTTAGACTGGTGTTCAGTGAGTCAAACACAGAGTAGGACTCTTGTTAAATACACTGGGCTTAGAATTTTCATGACTCTGAATCTGTTAATTAAGCCTAAGCGTAAGATCACCCCGTTGATTGGGTTCTGACTAAATAAACTAGTAATTTCTAAGTGCATATTCCAACATAGTTATTACATGAATTAAAAAAATAATTTGAACTGTTAGACTAGACGGAGTTGAGTTTCTTATCGTGGTGCTACGACACTCGTAAACGCGGCGAGGTGACATGGTGCTCCTTCCCAAAAGATATGACCACTAAGAACTCCAATCTTATGCTCTAACGACCACCAAAAATATGAAATCCAACGGTAACCCTATCTTAAGTGTTTTCCACCTTAGAGTTTCGGTGGAAATTACTCTAAATGGTGAAAATTGCCTAATAGGGAGAGAAAAATATAAATGGAAGCGTTACCTTGGATAATCAACGGTAAAAATCTCAAAATTTGAGGTTGATTTCAGGTTGGGAAAAACCTAGTCCTTCAATTCCTAAAATTAGGGCAAGGAAAACGGAAAAAACAAAGTTGGCTTCCAACTGAAACAATTTTTACTAGGAGAAGAAAAATAGCAGGAAACAAAACTCACCAGAACCAAAATCAACGGCTTAAGGGATTTCCTCTTCCGGCTAGGGTTGAGAACGGAACTTCCTCTACGCTGGGAAAGGAGGAGGGAGGAGCATCGGAGTGTGCGGTGGAAAGAGGAGTGCTCGGCGTCGTAATTCCAACGAAGAAGAGGGGTCGACGTGGCTTCCCTGGCGTCGACGAGCGGGGTTCGTAGGGATCGGCGTGCAGAACAAGCGGAACGCTTACGGGAAAACTACCGCTCGGCTTAGTGGGTTACGAGATAATATAGGGAGGCACGGGTGCGGTTTTATTCACGGTTTTTCATAGCCGTGAACCGGTTACAAGAGGGGGGAAAGTCCCGTTATTATTATTTATTATTAGTGTTATTATTATTTTATATATATATGCTAATACACTACCACTAAGGAGTAATAATTAAAATGAATGTTACCTCCAAACTCCGTCGGCTCGATTAATTATGCTCATGATCGGTCCCTGAAATTTATTTTGCTGCGACGTCAAAAATTGGGATGTTACAAATCTTCCCTTCTAATAAATTTTGTACTCGAAAATTACAATCGTACCTGAATCGAAGAGGGACGCATAATCTTCATTGCCACAGAGTTTGTCCTCCCTTTCTCAAGTAAACTATGGCCGACCACAATCCATCCAAAAGACCATAACCATACGGATCTCTCTGTTTCTGAGCTTCTGAATTCTCGAATCCACAATCCTGGCTGGCAAAATACTGCTACTCAGATTGGACTTAATCGGCGCATTCTTAATATTGATCACCTGATTAGGATCTCTGATGGCTCTCCTCAAATAGGAGACATGGAATACGTCATGTAATCCACTCATATCCTTGGGTAAGGTCAATCTGTATACAACCTCACCCATGCGCTCGAGTACCTCAAATGGGCCGACATATCTGGGACTCAACTTCTTCATCTGCTTAAGCCTAGAGACTCCCTTGACTGGTCTCACCTTCAGATTAACGTGGTCCCCAACCTTGAATTCAACTGCTTTATGTCTCTGATCGTAATACTTGGCTTGTCTATCCTAAGCAATCTGCATATACTCCAGAATGAGTCTGACTCGATCTGTGGTATTATCATTTTTTGCTAGAAGCTCTCTTCGCTTTCTGCCAAACATAAAGGTGTCCAACAACGTCTGTCATGCAAAGCCTTGAATGGTGTCATGTCGATACTCGCCTGAAAACTATAATTATAGGAGAATTCCATCAAAGTGACATACTTCTCTCATTTGTCAACAAAGTCCAAGATACACATGTGAAACATATCCTCCATGATTCTATTTGTACGCTTTGTCTGCCCATCAATCAGGGGGTGAAATGTTGTGTTGAACTTCAACTGAGTACTCAGACACTCTTGAACATATCTCCAATCTCTGGCGGTAAATCTATCATCTCTATCTGACACAATAGATTTTGGCACATCATGAAAATGAACTATCTCACCCGCATACAACTGGGCCAACCTTGGACCCTGATCGATCCTCTTGTTGGGAATAAAATGTGCAATCATGGGCACTCGATCCACGATCACCCAAATCGAGTCATTCTCACTCTGGGATCTAGGAAGGCATGCACAAAATCCATAGAGATGTCTTCGAAATTTCACTCTGGAATAGGGAGAGATTGTAGCTTGCCTCTGCATTGACTAACTTTCAAGTCTCGCACTTCCCTACATAGACTGGGACATCTCCTTTAAGTCCTGGCCACCAAACTGACTTTTGAGGTCCGCATACATCTTTGTGATGCCCGGGTGGATGGAATATCAGGAGTTATGAGCCTCAACTAAAATATTCTCGCGAAGATGGCCGACATCAGGAATGCACACTGTACCCTTAAACAACAACAACCCATCACGAACCATGAAATCATCTCTCTGACCTGCCCGAGTCAAATCAAACATCTCTGTCATCTTTGGATTTAAGGGGAAGGCATCACGGATCCTCTCTTTGATGTCGCACTTTATCTCAATCCACCCCAAACTGACAGAGCCAAAACTAGTGCGGGGCACCACACTGATCTCTAGGCTTTCCAAGCCTCGCACCAACTCTTCCTGTGGGTGATGAGAGAATAACTAGAACTCTTGCTGAGAACATCCGCTACAACATTAGATTTTCTTGTATGGTACTAAATAGTCACATCATAATCTGCTAAAAACTCGAGCCACCTACATTGCGTCATGTTGAGCTCCTGCTGATCAAAGATGTACTTGAGGCTCTTATGATCCGTGAAGACCTCACATCGTACACTGTAAAGGTAGTATCTCCAAATCTTCAATGCGTGGATGATAGTTGTTAACTCCAAATCGTGAACAGGGTAATTTTTCTTGGTATTCTTCAGTTGTCTGGACGTAAAAGCTATAACTTTCTCATGTTGCATGAGAACACAACCCAAACCCCGGCCCGAATCTATTGTTTGATCAAGATCGGGTATTTGCTAGTCGAATTTGGTAACTACTCAAGCTAAGTGACAAGGTATCATCTTTCTTCTCTTACAACCCTTGGTCGAACGGATAAACCGAAGTGGTAATTGGACAATCGAGATGTATTTGAGATGTTAGATGGGTGAAAATCTAAAGGAATGGGTGACTTTGATACCATGGGTGAAATTTTATTACAAAAAATCCTACCACAATGCTTTGCAAACTACACCATTTTGAGTAGTGTACATCATGGATCCTCTGGGTCTTATCTATCATAGGTGGAAAAATTTTACTCTGTCAAAGAGGAGGATCAACTTTTCAGTGTAGAGAGCATATTTAGTTATGTGCATGCAATCATCTTCAAGAGCTCCAAATCAAAAGCATAGGCAATATGATTCTCATCATCGAGTTTATTTCGGGTGATTGGATTTGGCTAAAACTACGCCCACAAAGATAATTATTCGTGGCCAGACGATCTAATTTAAAATTATCACCAAAGTTTTATGGGCCTTTCAAAATATTGCAAAAAAATAAAAAGGTAGTTTATAAATAGTTAGTTTATACATTGATACCACAATCTTCAATATCTTTATCAATTCAATCATCGGGAGGTTTATTGGAGTTGCTCCAACTCAACCTCACATATACCCACAAGTTGTAGATGGCCGAGTTGTTCTAGTACTAGTTCGCGCAATTCATCTAAGACTTTGAAATGGAGATACAAAAATTTTTATTCAATAGAAATATTTATCACTGGAAGAAACTTCTTGGGAATCATTAAAAGTGTTCAAGAATACTTGTCATGCATTTAAACGTATGGACAAGCTCGAAGTCGAAAAGAGGATTGTTCTGGTGTGCCATGTGGGGACAGACATATCAACAAAGGCTCTTCAACTGACGACACACATGGCGTACTGGTCACCAAACTTACCATTTTATACTCCACTTTTCCAAATTATCCACCTTCACCTAAGGCTCTTGATACAACAGCATTTATTTTTTTGGCAAAAATTATTGCCACCCCTAAAATTGCAAAAGACCAGGACAAATTTGATCCATTATTCTTTATATTGTCACCCTGATCGCGGTCGCGGCACAACTGACAAGCGACCACGACAACAAAGACCTTTTCGTTGTTTGACCTAGGAGCAAGGTCGATTTTCAGGATGGGAGTAGTGATACATATGCGTCTTCCAGAGAAGTGAAACAAATGCAATCTAAGTTGCATCCTTATGTTATTTTCTGCATTTTTTGCATTTGTTTTGCGCTCGTTTCTTTTAATTTTGTGCATGTTATTTTAGTTTCACGCATGATATCACGCTTATGTCATATATCACGCTCACGCACCCTAGTGCGACTTATTGGCGTCACCGACCAATAAGACCCCGAATAAAATAGTCTGTCAAATTAAGTAAAGTGGCAAGTAGGGTAAGCTTTTGAAAATATATTAAAATTAAGTGTTTTATATTTTAATATTTAATATTCTGGAATTAAATATTTTATAAATTAAAATATTTAATTTAATTTCATAATTATTAAAAAACATACAAATTCCTAGTTTTTTAAAGCCTCATTTATGAGTTATAACTTCCAAGGGCCACATTAAAATGAGACCTTTTAAATTATCCCACTGTTTAAGTTTTAAGTCCTTTAAGCCCCTCCATTATTCTCATAATTGAAACATCTCAAAAACCAAAGAATGTTAACCATCCTATTTTATAGCTCCCGCCCCCGCCCCCATCTTTTATTCATTAAAATCATCATCAAAACCTCACTTTCTTTATAAAGGAATAGACGGCCCCTCCTAATCAGCTGGCTTGGACAAAATTGGGAACAGAGAAAACAACTCTCGGTTTCCCAAAAGATCCAATCCCGATAGGCCAGCCATATCTCATCGGTTCCAGACGCGCTTGTTTTTCTCCCTTCCCAAACTCCCTTGCCGGAGCACGCAACCGCCGCCCGATGACCGCTGATCCTAAGGCGATCCTCCCTCCATCAGCTTCCGACGGTTCAACGGCCCTCGACAGGACAAACTCATGCGACTGGATTGAGCAGATCCTATTTGACTAGTGCATTGTTCCCCTTCCCGTTGTCAGTAGTAGCTTCGTCGAACTTGCCGCTAGATTCCACGACCCCCCAGGTCTCCGACAACCTTTTTCCATGTCAACCAGCAACACAAAGGCCCTTCCCATCAACACCATCCCCTGTGTATTGTGTCCCGGTCCAGAACGGGTTGATCTGTCACTATTTGCATCCTACCCAACTTACATTTCCAGCCCGACTCCCAACACTTCTCGAGTTAAACCTCTCCCCTCATAATTTGTTATATTAATATTTATGCTTAATATCCTATGACCTTAATATTTTAGAGCTTGTCCATAATCATCATCATTGCCCTTTTGTCATTAATTTCTAAATGTTTGTGTTCTTATTCTTTTCAAATTGACTTGTGGAATAATTATTTCATGTTATTAAATACGCTTTACTGCTAGGTCCATATGAGTATTTGCGAAACTGAGGTCGGTTATCACCAATATTGCTTGTGAAAATTCTCGCTTGCGCCGCATTATTTTAAAAGGGATTGAAAATTTACTTTTAAAATCTAATTGGCCGATATTTGTATACATCAGTTTAGTATCAAAGCGGGCTGGATTCACTCCTCTCGTGAATCTAATGCGCATTATTTCATGCTTCGTTTATATAAAAAAACAATATCCTTAAGATCTTTGTTTTTTTAAATGTTTTCATTTTAAATATAAATTTTCTTGTTTCTTATTTACAAAAAATATAGTTTATTAAAAAAATTATTTTTAAGTGAGTTTTAAAGTAAAAAAAACAGTACCGTGCACTCTTTTTAGCGTAAAAATTTGTTTAAAAAAACTAGAGTAACTTTTAATTAGGCCCTTAAGTATTTAAGAAAAACTCTTTTAAAATGAAGAATTTTGACAAGCGTCTTAAAAAGTTAATGATAAACGTTGAGATTATCTCCGCTAAAATTAAATAGGAAGTGAACGAGATGTGGACTACGGTAAAAAGACTTGATGTGTAAGTACCCAAGACTTTCGTTTTACTTAACAACCTCCCAACTCTGTATCATATAGTGGAACCTGAGCTTTAGGTCAACTGGTAGTCTTCTTTCTAGTATTGTCATTTTTGGCACGAGCACCTTGGCCACACCTATACCCACCATGACATTGTCTTCAGTCGAGGAGTTTTCACCTGCACTACAACTCTTCGAAGAAGAGCTTCTTTCTCATCCTGTCATCCCGACTGTAATGATGATTCCACTTGCTCACACTGTATCACGGCCACTAGTCACTGATTTCTCCGTGGGCCTCTGCCTTAGGAAGAATTTACTAATGACGTGCCACCTTTTGTGAAAAAGTTTTGATCTTCATTCTCTCGGAAAAGGAATTGGCTAGCGATGAGTCACTCATCTTAGATGATATAGACTCAGTCTCCACACATTCTAACCCTCCTAGTTTATTACAGTCGCATACACTTGAGCCCACACATATTGCACTTGTTGACCACTCACCTTTGACATCTGAGTCATCACACTGTCGATTTTGTGTTTGGTGACCGCCCTCTTAGTAGAGTTCTCTACCATCTTAGTCTAGCGCCACACGTCAAACTATATCATCACATTATCTATTTATTCAATAAAATTTGTATTAGGAGGATAGTCAAGGTGATGGCGATCGATGACCCACGCCGGTTATTCTCGCAGGAGGCGGTGATCGGCGATCCATTTGAACGATCCGAGCCTACGAATGCTGCCGGATGGTCGTTTTGAGTCACTTTGATATTTTATTTTATTTATTTAGTGTTGTATTTAGCCTCTAAACGGCCCGAACATTATTAGTCGTCTGATCGGGGTGCCCTAGTTCTTATTTCCCCTCCCCCCTATAAATACTTATGTATGTGGCTGAATTTAGGGATCGATAGTTGCCCTTTGTGCAACCGGTGGTCAATTTTGTTGGTGGACTCCGAGAGATTGTTCTCCCCGAGCGGTGTTGCCCGGCTTCTCCCGTGAACCCTTTGCCCGCTGCTTCCCCTCCCTTCTCCGATCCCAGGTAACCTTCTACCACCTCCCCCCCCCCAAGCCATCAGCCTCATGCTCAACTCCACCTACGTCGCCCGCTAAACAGCCCCATCTCCGATCTCAGGAGACCTCCTGGGAAGTCCCCGTAGGGGCGCTTAGGGAGGGATGCAACCTCCAACAACCCGTCTGTGAATGGAGAGAGGGTTGGGGTGCATGGTCTGCAGACCTGTTGAGGTTGAACCCTTTCGAGCGTGGTGTTAGGGGTGTCGGTGGTCGTCCTTTTGAGTCGTGTGCTGGGGAGGTCGTTGCACGGGAGCTCTCTCAGAGATGGGGCTACCTTTACGGATTATCTTGCATTCTTAATTAAGTACATATTTCTTTTTAGTATGTTTTTTCCTATAGTGGCTCACCATCTTATATATAGAGTCTATAACGGAATAACGGTGTCGTTGTAGAACGTCGGTAGAGTTGCCAAAAGATGGCTAAAGACAGGGATGATGAAAGCGGAGAATAATATGGAGCTGGAACTGTGGCTCCTTAAGCGGGTTGCGCTCGAAGAGAGTTGCAGTGATAGGTCGACTCGAGGTGGACTCACTAAATGCAATCATGTATGCGATGGAGTGTTGAAAATGCATGAAGAGGTCTATTTTAAAATTAACAACAATAATTAATTATTATAACTCGAACAAGAGGGCAAGCATTCACAAATTTTAATTAAGGAGAACAAATTTCATTCAACAATTGATAGAAGCGCAATTAATATTTAGCACGCACAGAATAAATACTGCAAATTGCACGAAGAACGAACTAATAGCAAATAAAATAAATATCCACTACAGGTCGGGTGACATAATACACAACAATAGAGAATAAAACATCAAACTACAACTTACACGTGCTAGTGGCAGAAGAATGATGGTTGTGGGTATCCAAGGTCTTTGTGGAACGGAGAAGGCACCGAAAAAGGATTCTGGGCTGATGGGAGGACTCGGGTGGTGTAGTAGTTGTTAGTTATCAGCCTAGTGGTTGTGGGGACTCACGGTAGGGGGATTTAGGAACAATCGCTGAGGGGAATTCACTGGATTGGCTCGGGAACAATGACAGAGGTGGCAGGGAGTAAATTGCGGTGGTAGGAAACCCAAACAACAGGGTATGCGGTTAGGGGAAAGAACGGGAGCTTAGCTGGGGATGTTGGGAGGAAATTTTGGGAAGGGGAAATAACAGGAAGTGATACAGCCATACAGGATCACATGGGGAGGCTCTGACAGTGATCTTACGGTGGCAGGGAGTAAATTGCAGTGGTAGGAAACCCAAACTAACTTAACTGGCAGTGAACTTACGGTGGCAGGGGGTATGCAGTTAGGGGAAGATACGGGAACTTAGCTGGGGATGATGAGAGGAAATTCTGGGAAGGAGTGATGGAGGTTTGCCCCTTTTTGACGTTATGGAGACGGACATAACTAAACGCAACGCTCTCCACTAACTCTCACGTCACGCTCAAGCAACAAAAAAACGCAGCAACTACCCAACTCGTATATTCATTAAACATAGACGACGGAGGGTTTGCAAAGCCATTCAAGATAGTACCAAGGCGATAGGCCAAGGTCCTCTCAAGCGAAAGGAACTCACACGGTTCGGTCGAGCGTTGTTGTACCAAAAGAGAATCCACTGAAAACAAAAGATTCGGACAAGGATGGTTCTTTCCCAACAAAATAAAACGAGGGCCGCCACGCCTCACGAACTTAAACGGAAAAAAAGAAAAACACCAACAATATCAATGAAAATTTAACCATGAAATTTCAAACGCTTCACAAGCCACGCAACACGCATATGTCACAAGATCTATCCAGAGGAGAAAACACACAACGGTAGAGATTTTCGTTACCCAAACCGGAATAGATGATTCCGGTTATCTTGCTTGAATCGCTCTTCAACGGTTCCGCCGGAGTTACGCCGGATGGAGAGGAAACTCTTCATCCTTCGTCGCGTCACGCCTTGGCCGAGATCCACGAGAGATTACCACAAGCACCTTGCTCTAACCACCAAGAGAGAGGGGTGGCCGGATTCTTCCCTGAAGGGGGAAGGGGGAAGGGGGAGAAGTTGGGCGGCTTGGGAGGGAGAGGAGGTTGGCGGCCAAGAGGGGAAAGAAGGCTAGGATTGAGAGGGAGCCGAAATTAGAATAGGAGGGAGAGGGGGGAGATTCCTTTTGGAGGTAGGATTTCAAATTCTCATTCAACTTAACCATATGAAAACAATCCATGCCTATATATAGGCTACACCACTCAATCTCCACCTTAGAAAATTAACACCCTCATGATGGTTATATGCACCCATCATGAATTAAATAAAGCATAGAGTTTGCATGAAGAATAAAAAATGCAAGATGGTTATAAGCACCCATCATGCAATACAAAATTAAAATGCTTGAAATAAGATTGTTTAAAATAACAATCGATAAAATAACAATTTAATAAAATATATAATTATAATTATTTTATTCATAATTATATATTTTATTTAATAGTGGCGGCGGCGTTGGCGTCGAGGTAGAAATCTCATCCGTGAGCTTGCGGCCACAATCGTCCCAATACACTAACGCTTTGGCGGCGGCGTTGACGTCGAGGTAGAAATACCATCCGTGAGTTTGCGGCAACGACCGTCCCAATCCACGAACGCTTTCAGACGGGGATCCATGGCGCCATCAATCCTCCCCCTCTCAAAAATACTCATCACTGATGAGTAGGCATGTGAGTACTCGCATGGAAGATCGTTGACGGGGAAGAAGAACCTGCAAGGCAAAAAAAAGTGGTCTTGGGGGGACCTCAAAAACGCATTAGCCAACGAAGGAAAAACAGTTTCCACAACATCAACCAACATACCTCCGATGGAGACCGAGAAAGAGAACGATCCTGGGAAACTTGCACCACTCAACCCGATAGAATTCAAAGTGGAATATATATACGGAGAGGTAGACATTTCAAGTGGCATAGAAGCATGAAGCGTAAAATATGAAACGATGAAAATAGAAGCTATGTCCCAATCAATGGAAAATTCTAATAGAAAAGTGATGTTACCAAACTCCCTTAAGGTTCGCAAAGGATGGACTTGCCGATTCGTTAATATTTTTAAGGTGCCCGGGGGCATCCGTTCAGGGGTGAGACAAGCCAAACCCAAATCATCCACATAACAGTAGGAGACTTTCTGACACAAACTCGCAAGTAAATTAAAGGACGCATTTTGATGGATTAAAAGGGTAAGAATGCGCCTAATTAACTTAAAACCATGTGGGGTGAACTCATATGCAACATGACTAGAATTAATAGTAGAAAATAACGTAACTATATCAGGTGGCACGGGTTCTTTAACTTCAAAAATTATTTCAGTGGAACATAACGTTTTCGTTTTAAATTTGGAATTAAATTTTGATTTAAAATTTTCGTAATGAATAGCCAGCAGAAAACGCTCGTCACCAACTACGTTTACCCACATCCATCTAAGTAAGCCTAATGGGGAGGCGGTAATAATAAACTTCTTCAAATATAAAGGGCTAGGAATGACTAGCTCGTGTCCTAACAAATCATCTACTCGAGTTAAATGAATCGGAGGGAGAGTCGACATGGGTGATTCCGTAGGGAAAGTTAAGTCACACTCAACGTCAAAACACGGATTACTCGTCCAAGAACAAGCCTCCGGTTGCAGGCCATTAAAATCATAGGAAAAATTAAACAGTGGATTCGTCCTCACTGAAAACTCAGCCGACAAGTCTTCCAACTCATTCGATACTTCATTTAATTCAGAATTAGTGAGTGTATCATAAGTAGGCAAAATCGTATCCGACAAAATTTCTAAACAGTTTTGAGCCCCAGGTAAAGGAGCTATCATCAACGAAATATCTTTCTGGCCCTCCGGGCTACCGTCATCCAAAGATAATTTTTCTCCATAGTGTAAATTTTCCAAAACGACAGATCCTTCGTTAACCAACTCTTCCCATGAAGTTGGTGCATCGTCACAATCAAAATAAAGGGATGGGCAAATTGAATCCCGGTGAGTATCAAAATTAACATGACTTTTAAGCGGCGTTGATACCGTAAATGAACTAACTCTCGGATGTATCACACTAAGATTATCCCAAATTGAACAATCATCTCAAGGTGACTCTTCCAATACCGTTGAAACATCTATTAATTCTGGGTCAACCATAATAATATCGGGTCCTAGCAAGTCATCACCTAATTTAGTAACAGGTAAACTTTCAACATTGGATGACTCTACCGACTCAGTCGGAACGTCTTCTGACTCAGGGTCATCAGGCGACTCCCTGACTAAAATATCGTCGAAGGGGGGTGAAGATGATTCCTCGGGGGAGAAATCCTCGTCCAGGTCACTAGGGTAACCAATCTCCTCAACGTCACTAAAAGCGTCAGCGAAAATTGCCTCGTCCTCAGTGACGGGCTCAGTCCTATTCACATCCTCAGGTTCAACAGGAGAGTCAAGCACTATCGTAAGTGAAGGAAGACTCTCACATAGCTGATTAAGTTCATCATCCAGAGATTCTATATCCACATAAGAATCCTGAGAGGTATCAGTCACTATACCAGAGGGCTTAGATGTCGAGGCTAAAGAAGCAAGCACATTAATAGTAACCTCTTTCGAGTTCAAATTTTGGAGTCTAAATGGCTTATGTTCCCTATAGGTGGGACTAGGCACACTTTGGGTATTACTACCTCTCTGGGGATAGGATCTATCCAGAGGCGTAGGGTCACTCCTATAAGCAGATACGAGTCTGGTGCCATAACTATTCTTACTAACGGGTGTGGTGCTATTAGTGCGCAGGTAGGCGGGATCAAATTGATCCGAGAGGAGGCTACGCATGTGCGACCAAGCATAATGATAGTTACCAACACGACGCTCTTCGTTTAACCAAAATAATCGGGCTCGACCTACTAATAGCTCTCGGGCAAAGCTAACCTTTTCGTAGTCATCCCATAAGTGACAATTAAAATATTGTTCTAATCCCTTAAGCCAGTGTCTAAAATTTTGGGGATACTCTAAACCGTCATAAGTATGATAAATATGATGTGCCCTAGGGGTGTGTTTAGCCATATCCTTAGCATAGGAATAGTCTAACTGGGTAGCATATATGTCATATGCCATTTAGTGAGAACCGGAGAGAAAACTCACCCAGAACTAGTGCACATGCAATGACTAACTAACCTGACCCTATTTAAATTTCAAAGACGGAATTGTTCCCGCTTAGCCACTAAGGTTATAATTATATAAAATAGATTTTCTTGCTGGAAAAATATGAGAATTATTAAAAAAAAATTATTTTGAATTTTGCTGAAAATATAAAAATATAGGCCGCTATTTGCAGAACAACTATTAAATTTTAAAATAACTTAATAAAAATAATGACTTAATAAAAAAAAAATTTTTTTTTTGGATTTCTTATTAAAAATAAGATAGAGAATTTCCAAAAAATAAGAGGGGGAGGGTGCCAATTAGGAAATTGACGTGAACCTCCCTTTGATACCAAATTGATGGAGGCTTGCCCCTTTTTGACGTTATGGAGACGGACATAACTAAACGCAACGCTCTCCACTAACTCTCACGTCACACTCAAGCAACAAAAAAACGCAGCAACTACCCAACTCGTATATTCATTAAACATAGACGACGGAGGGTTCGCAAAGCCCTTCAAGATAGTACCAAGGCGATATGCCAAGATCCTCTCAAGCGAAAGGAACCCACACGGTTCGGTCGAGCGTTGTTGTACCAAAAGAGAATCCACCGAAAACAAAAGATTCGGACAAGGATGGTTCTTTCCCAACAAAATAAAACGAGGGCCGCCACGCCTCACGAATTTAAACGGAAAAAAAGGAAAACACCAACAATATCAATGAAAATTTAACCATGAAATTTCAAACGCTTCACAAGCCACGCAACACGCATATGCCACAAGATCTATCCAGAGGAGAAAAACAAAACGGTAGAGATTTTCGTTACCCAAACCGAATAGATGATTCCGGTTATCTTGCTTGAATCGCTCTTCCACGGTTCCGCCGGAGTTACGCCGGATGGAGAGGAAACTCTTCCTCCTTCGTCGCGTCACGCCTTGGCCGAGATCCACGAGAGATTACCACAAGCACCTTGCTCTAACCACCAAGAGAGAGGGGTGGCCGGATTCTTCCTTGAAGGGGGGAAGGGGGAGAAGTTGGGCGGCTTGGGAGGGAGAGGAGGTTGGCGGCCAAGAGGGGAAAGAAGGCTAGGATTGAGAGGGAGCCGAAATTAGAATAGGAGGGAGAGGGGGGAGATTCCTTTTGGAGGTAGGATTTCAAATTCTCATTCAACTTAACCATATGAAAACAATCCATGCCTATATATAGGCTACACCACTCAATCTCCACCTTAGAAAATTAACACCCTCATGATGGTTATATGCACCCATCATGAATTAAATAAAGCATAGAGTTTGCATGAAGAATAAAAAATGCAAGATGGTTATAAGCATCCATCATGCAATACAAAATTAAAATGCTTGAAATAAGATTGTTTAAAATAACAATTGATAAAATAACAATTTAATAAAATATATAATTATAATTATTTTATTCATAATTATATATTTTATTTAATAGTGGCGGCGGCGTTGGCGTCGAGGTAGAAATCCCATCCGTGAGCTTGCGGCCACAATCGTCCCAATACACGAACGCTTTGGCGGCGACGTTGACGTCGAGGTAGAAATACCATCCGTGAGCTTGCGGCAATGACCGTCCCAATCCACGAACGCTTTCAGACGGGGATCCATGGCGCCATCAAGGAGAAATAACAGAAAGTGATACATGATCGAGGGGAGGCTCTTGCAGTGAACTTACAAGACATGGTGAGACAGGAGTGGCTTCCAGGCATGGGATGCTAAAGAAAAGGGAAAAGTGAGATCACGGGGAAGGGCTAGGGCTTGCAGTGGATGAGCAGAGGGGAAGAGGAGGAAGGTGAGCTTACCCTGGAATCGCACCAAGCAGAAGTTCCTTTCCGGCATCGCACCAGAAGGAGATGGAGACCAACGGTTGCAAACCTTCGATAGCCCCTCTTGAACCGCTGCCAGCAATATTTATAATCTTAAAACTAACTTAAGCACCTAAATCAAACGGCTCATAATGTCCGGCCCAATCGGACATCAAATACAACTCAAAACATAAAAAATATTATATGAAACTGACTCGGATCGACCATCCGGACGAAATCAGGGACTCAGATCGTCCGATTGGGTAGTGGACCCATGCCTCTTGCAGGAATACACGTGTCAGACATTATGCGTCATCAGAGAGCTACCACAATCTCATACAGGACAAGAAAATACACTAATCTTCTTTCATGCCCTAATTCCATACAACACATGCCTTTAAATAGGTTTACAAGACTCATAATGAAAATGCAATCAGCTAACAACTCAACTAACAACAATTAATATTAAGGGATAATAATAAAAGATAATAATAACTAGGCCAGGTGCATGAGGCTCATATCAACCCGCCCCGATTCAATTTGAGCTTGACCTCAAGCTCGAATAAAGCTCGGTTGATTTGATTATCTGGCTCGTTTATTTCCCGCCAAAACAGCACTATGCAGCGCATTGCTGTAGAGGGGGTTGCGAAGAGCATCAAGCATTCATCGTGATCATAGCTGCTATAGATGACGAAGATGTCGGCGGGTCCGAGGAAGGATGGATCTGTACCAAATTGTTATGGGCTCGTCGTAGAACGTCAGTAGAGTTCCCGGAGGATGACCGGAGGCGGGGATGACGGAGGCGGAGGATACTAAGAAGCCGGAACCGCAACTGACTAAGCAGGGTGTACTCGGAGAGAGAAAGCTACCACAATCTCAAAAAATACAAGGGCATGGACTAAACTTTTTCATGCCCTCATTCCATACAATTCATGGCTTTAAATTGGTTTACAAGACTCGTAATGAACACCGAATTAACTAACAACAATTAAAACTAAAGGAAAATAATAAAGACATTCAATAAAAGATAATAATAACTAGGTTTGGCATCCGAGGTCATAACAATTGTGGGCCCATAACAGAGTTATTAGAAAAGCCCATGTAAAAGGCCCATTTGGTGGCCCATTTTTCCTCTCCTTCTTTAGTCCCACATCATGTATAGGATTTATTCTTCTCTCTTCTCTCCTATATATTTGTATTCTCTCCTTGTATTTAGATACTGAAATAATACATATAAGCTTTGGGCTCTTCCAATATGGTATCAGAGCCAGGTTGCGTCTAACCGCGGACTGCCCTTTCTCTGTCCGCCCGGTCTCCTGCGGACTGCCCCTTGCTTCTGTCCGCCCGGCTACCCTGCGACTGCATTCCTGTCCGCTCCGGTCTCGCGCGGACTGCCTTCCTGCATCCGCTCCGGTCTCGTGCGACTGCCCTTCTGATTCCTCTTCCCTTCTCTCCCTTCGTGGTTCCACCCTCCTCAGGCTTCTTATAGCCATCTTCTGCTCTGGCTCGTGGGGCCCACCTCTTTATCCGCTCCGGACGCTCATTCCTGTCCGCTGCGGGCTCTGCCTGTATCCGCTCGAGCCTCTTTGCTCGCGGACTGCTCCCTCTAGCTTCTCTCTCTCTCTCGCTGCGGGCTCTGCTTGTATCCGCTCGAGCCTCTTTGCTCGCGGACTGCTCCCTCTAGCTTCTCTCTCTCTCGCTGCGGCTCTGCTTGTATCCGCTTGAGCATCTTTGCTCGCGGACTGCTCCCTCTAGCTCGCTCTTTTTCTGTCCGCTCGAGCCTCTGCTCGCGCGGACTCTCTCTCTCTCTCCGCCTTCTCTTGCGGACTGCTCCTGTCCGCTGCGGGCTCTGCTTGTATCCACTGCTCTCTTCCAGCGACCTGCCCACAGTTCGCCGCGACCTCTGCCGCGACCTCTGTCGCGACCTGCCCCAGCTCACCGCGACCTCTTGCGGACTGCTCCTGTCCGCTGCCGCGACCTGCCCCCAGTTCGCTGCGGCCTCTGTCGCGAACTACAGCTCTGCTCTCACCAGCTGCGATCTGCTCCACTGAACTGCGACCTCTTCCAACTCGCCGCGACCTCCAGACCGCCGCGACCTCCACTCCACTACCGCTCAACCCTCTGCCGACCACGTGGCTCCTCTCGAACTTCGAGATGAGCTTCGGATTACTACTATTTCTCTCTCTGGCAAGGCCAACTTCATCCCCTGGGTCCACTCTGTCCGCCGGGTCTTACAGGCCAAGGGCCTTGCCCGTCACCTTACCCAGGGCCCACCAACTCCTTCTACTGATGATTGGCTCCGCAATGACGGTCGTGTCCAGACCTGGATCCTGAACTCGGTCGAGGGTGAGCCGTACCAGATGATCATGTATCATGAGACTGCTAAAGCCATGTGGGATGAACTTCATTCGCTGTACTCCGGGAAGGACAGCCTTCAACACCTTTTTGACATCCTCACTGATCTTCAAGCCTTGGATGTTGGCAAAGCTCTGGACATGACCTCCTTTGTGGCCCGTGCTAAAACTCTCACAGAAGCCTGGATTCAGCACCAGCCCGCGACTACTGATCTCGCTGCCCAACGCGCCCCCAGAAGGAGGCTGTTTGTATTGCTATGATTATGGCTCGCGTCCCGCCACACCCTACACAGTATTCGGGCCCAGGTTCTGGCTTCACCCACTACCCCTTCTTTCTCTGATGTCTGCTCGATGCTACTTCGCGTACCACCTCCACCGGAGGCTCCTGCACCACCCTCGCCGGCCCTTCTTCAGCAGGCCCTTCCTCCTTTACTCCCACAACCCTCCTTTCCTCGGGGTGGCCGTACGGGCTCCCGTGGGCGGGGCCGTGGTGGCCGCGGACGGCCCAAGTGCACCTACTGCGGCCGGATGGCCATACTGAAGCCGTTTGTCACAAGAAACATGGCTACCCCCCCCCTCGCCCGCCTACTGCTGCTCTTACAGATAGCTCTCCTCCGACTGGTACGGATCTTGAGGCTCTTCGCCTTCAGCTGCAACAACTCCAGGGGCTCCTCAACCCCCCTTTTGCTTCCCATGCCTCCACCTCCCATGCAGGTATTGTCTCCACCTCCGCTGCAGGTACTGCCTGTCTCTCTTCCAGCTCTCGCTGGATCCTGGACTCGGGAGCCACCCACCACATCACTTCCATACGGCCGCCCCAATTCTCTGTTGTTGCTCACCCCCCGTCTATTACTGTGGCCAATGGTGCGCTTGTTCCGGTCTCCGGCTGCGCGGATCTCCTCCTTCCTCCCTCTCTCTCTCTTCGCTCCGTTCTTTATGTGCCAGCCTCACCTTTTAATTTACTCTCTGTTGGTCGTCTTACTACTGATATGAATTGCTTTATCACCTTCACCTCTTCTGGTTTTTTGATACAGGATCGGCAGACGCGATTACCATTGGTAGGGGTCGGCTGCAGAACGGGCTTTACCTCCTCGATGTCTCTCCCACATTCCTTTCCTCCGTTTCCTCGTCTGAGGGCATTGTCGGCTTGGGCATGCCCCTCTACCTATCCTGCAGAAGGCGCTTCCCGACCTTTCTCTTTCTGGTTTTTAAATGTGATTCTTGTATTATTGGCAACAGCCTCGCTCTTCTTATCCAGCTCATTGTACTAGGAGCTCTGCTCCATTTGATTTAATACATTCTGATATTTGGGGACCCTATAAAGTTTCTAGCATTTCTGGTTATCGCTATTTTCTAACATTTATTGATGATTACTCTCGTACTACTTGGTTGTATCTCCTGCATGATCGCTCTGAGCTTCCTCGTGTATTTCAGGCGTTTGTGTTAGAGACTCGTACGCAATTCTCTACCACCATTAAAACTTTCCGCTCTGATAATGCACGGGAATATACTAGTCACGAGTTTGCCACTCTCTGCGCAAACTTCGGTATTGTTCACCAGACCTCTTGTCCCTACACCCCTCAACAAAACGGGGTCGCCGAACGCAAGAACCGCCACTTGCTCGATGTGGCTCGCTCTCTCATGCTTCACATGCACGTTCCCAAAGTCTTCTGAACTTTGCGGTGTCCACAGCATGTTTTCTTATCAACCGTCTCCCCTCTCCCGTTCTCCAGAACGCTACCCCTTCAGCCTTCTTTTTCCCTCCACACCCGCCTTCCCCCTCACCCCCCGGGTTTTTGGATGTACATGCTTTGTCCATAACCTGGGCCCCACTCTTGACAAACTGGATCCCCGTGCGGCCAAACACATTTTTGTCGGCTACTCTCGTACCCAAAAGGGCTATGTTTGCTACTCCGGTCACCCGGAAGTTTCTGTTTCGGCTGATGTTACTTCCGGAGAGATCAACCCTTCTTCCCTCCTCCTTTGCCACCACTTCTACCACCACCTCCTACAACACCCTCCCTTCCCCGCCAGTGATCCACGTCCACTCTCCTCCCACCATCCCTCCGCCTCCTCCCACCGTTGACCCTCCTCGACCCCCAGTTATTCGGGTCTATACTCGTCGCCCACTTCCTCCCGTTGCTCCTCTGCAGTCGGCTTCGACCTCGGCTTCTCCGTGTTCTGCTGCTCCGGTGTCGGCCTCTACCGCTCATCCACTGGCGGATTATGTTTCTCTCCATCGCCTCTCTCCACCTCTTCAGGCCTTGGCTACTTCGCTCTCCTCGGTCTCTCTTCCTACTTCTGTCCAGGACGCTCTGCAACATCCTGGGTGGCGTGCGGTCATGGAAGAAGAGATGGCTGCTCTTTGGGCCAACCAGACCTGGACCCTGGTGCCCCTTCCTCCCGCCAGAAACCCGTTGGGTGCAAATGGGTTTTCGTCATTAAACATGCTCCTGATGGGACCATTGATCGCCTCAAAGCTCGGTTGGTTGCTCGTGGCTTCACCCAGCAACCGGGGCTGGACTATGACGAGACCTTCTCTCCGGTCGCTAAGCTCAACACGGTCCTGCATTCTCCTCTCTGTGGCTGTCCATCGCCAGTGGCCCTTGTTTCAACTCGACGTCAAGAACGCTTTCCTGAACGGCGACCTTCAGGAAACGGTTTACATGCAACAACCTCCCGTTTGAGACCACGGGGAGTCACGGGTTTGTCATCTTCTCAAATCTCTATATGGTCTCAAACAATCCCTCGGGCATGGTTCGACAAGTTCAGCAAAGCTCTCCGGGACATTGGCTTCACTCGCAGCTCGGCTGACTTCTCATTGTTTACTCGTCACCAAGCCACTGGTACGGTTCTCCTGTTGGTATATGTCGACGACATCATTATTACTGGCAGTGACTTGGACGGCATACAAGCAGTTAAGCTACATCTGAGCTCCGTCTTCCAACTAAAGATCTGGGTCCTCTTCGGTACTTCCTCGGTCTGGAAGTGGTCAGACGGTCAGATGGGTTGGTTCTCTCTCAGCGCAAATATTGCATGGATCTTCTTCATGATGCAGGCTACTCTGGTTGCAAACCTATTAACACTCTCATGGATGCAAATCACAATATGTGCTCAGGGCTCAGATTCTGATTCGCTTCTACCAAATCCAGAATATTACCGTCGTCTCGTTGGGAGCTTATCTACCTAACAGTTACAAGACCTGATATATCTTTCGCTGTGGGACTTGTGAGTCGCTATATGCACTCTCCTCGAAGCTCTCATCTCCAGGCTGTGGAACGCATTCTCATATATCTTAAGACAGCTCCTGGCAACGACTTGTATACAAAACCTCATCTTCCATTCCTACACTAGTGGCATACTCTGATGCCAACTACGCTGGCTCCCTCGACGATCGACGATCTACTAGCGGTTTTTGCACTTATTTTGAGGACATCTGATTACTTGGCGAAGCAAGAAACAAGCGGTGTTGCTCGATCCTCAGCAGAAGCAGAATATCGGGCAATGGCTGTTGTGGTCTCTGAACTCACATGGATTGAGAGTCTCCTACCGACCTTGAGTTTAACTACCTTCACAGCTCTCCTCCTTTGTGACAGTCAAGCCGCCATACATATTGCCAAAAACCCGGTCTTCCCATGAAAGAACGAAGCATATTGAGGTAGATTGTCATTTCATCCGAGAGAAAGTCCAACTTGAAGAAGATCGAGCTCAAGCATTTCCGGGTACTGAACAGGTTGCTGACATCCTCACCAAGGCTCTACCTAGTACCCTCTTCTATCAGTGCCTATCCAAGCTTGGCGCATACGACTTGTACGCTCCAGCTTGCGGGGGAGTATTAGAAAAGCCCATGTAAAGCCCATTTGGTGGCCCTTTTTTCCTCTCCTTCTTTAGTCCACATCATGTATAGGATTTATTCTTCTCTCTTCTCTCCTATATATTTGTATTCTCTCCTTGTATTTAGATACTGAAATAAAACATAAAAGCTTTGGGCTCTTCCACAAGAGTAATAGTTAGAAGGGTAACGATATATTAAATCATTAGATATTTGGGCTCTCTTGGAGAGTAGGCTCTTAGATCGCCTCTCAAATGTTTTGCGAGCTTGTATTGATATCTTGTGTCTTCGTTGTACTAATCAATATTTGTTGTTCAACGATAGCCGAAGCTATAATTGTTAAATTTGTGACTACTATTATTGTTTCTTCACTTAGATGCATTAATGATTCACATTATCATTATTTCAGCACCACCACCACATCACAAGCCATCCATCATCGACCTCTGCCACCGCAAGTATGCAATACCAATCCACTAATGCCAGAATTAGAAGTGGCTGAAACCACCAAGAAGAAACGAAAAGTAAATTGTCTTTCCAAGAAAATATCCATAATTTCTCCATCCAATATTTAATTTGCATGGAAGACCTTAAAGGAGCAAAAAATCCAGTTTGTTGCATACGGATT